>QANY01003752.1:1315269-1346613 GCA_003255025.1 Datisca glomerata | reverse complement strand
GGGGGGGGGGGGGGGGGGGGGGAGGAGTTTCCTCTCCTAAGAGTCTTCGATGCCTAAGTCAGTATCGTGAAGTAATTTTGATAGAGTTTTCCTTAAGGGAGAGTCTCTTACCTTGCACTGTTGTAGATGCAGTATTTATATTTGAAGACTTGGAGAATGATGCATGCTGAAGAAGCTTGAGTGAAGTGACGACCTTTCTTCGATTTGATGATTTGGGGACAACCTTTAATGCCTATGTCCCCTGAGATGACATAAAATAATGTGCATTTAATGTCGATATGGACCCAGGCATGCCGAACGTGGTTGATGTGATAACTTGGGGGCTGAATCGACGCTTCATCATGGCGATTGACCCTGACCGATGCTCGTCTCAAATAGGACGATGCCATGTAGAATGCTATTTTTGGCGAGTAATGATGGTGCCTAATATAGGACTAGTTGTGCCTTTGTGCCAGACCTCATTTACCTCGATTTTAGTCTATACTGGTCGGTATGGCCCGAGCTTTTGGGAGACCGACCTAGCTAAATCAACTTCCTCCCCTTGGGGGTACTCGGGCCCCCTCCTTTTCCTAATGTAAAAAACCTTCCATGTGGCACGCCATGAGGTGCCATATCGTTGGTAGTTAGGGAATGCCCATAACATTTTGCAAAAAAAGTCCATCATTATTGTTTGGGATCAGGAGGCAAGCACTAAGAGCATTTTTAGGTACTCAATCTAAATTATAAATTCTATGAATTTAGATTACAAATCTAAATCCAGTGTCTGCCAAATTAAATATTTGAGTATTTATGTGCGACCTATCATACTACAAATCTTAAATTTAAAATGTTAATCCAAATCTTAAATCTAAATCTTTAATCTAACTTATCAATCACAATCCATAGTCCATGAAGTATGTAACATGCCCTAAATTAGAGTATTGGATACAAATTGTACATTTATGAGTGCTTTTGGTTTGAAGCATGTGTGCTTTTATAGACACTTCTTTGAAAAATAATTACTCTATCATTTGCTTACTGGCAGGAAGTACTTCATTTATTAACAAGTTTGTATATTTGTAACCCAACACTTCAAAGAGGTCATGTCTTGATATCTAGGTGCTGGCGTGATTTCGAATATTGATAATCTTTAAATCATCTCATGTTAAACCTATGTGAAATAATTGAAGTTAGATAAACTTAGAAATCAACAATGATTCAAATCTAGTTCCATATATTTTTTTGGAAAAAGTACTCTGACCAACTCTATAGTTTGATTAAAAGACAGACACTTGTTCTTGTTTGAAAAAAAGGGTCCAACCATTACAAATTTGTTGGTTTTAAGATGAAATACTAAAAGCACTCAACCAAACTTGTGACTTTTCTATAATCCAAAGCAAACAATAAGGGAGGTCTGAGTCATTTCTTAAACTAGAATAGATGTTTGCATCTTTTAAGTGAACTATCATGGTGTTAGAGTAGTTTTTTTAATCTACACCAAAGTATATTCTCAACCCGCTATAAGTTTTTTATATCCCGATGTTTATTGTTTTCTACTCATTTAAAGGAGACGATTTTGCATATATATAAGTTCAACTTTTATAACGTCATAGTTTTTTTTGCACAAATCCACTACCCTGTTTCTCACCTTTTGCATTTTTCTTTCTTTTGCTACTTTTTCTTTCAATTTCTATGCTTCTAAACACTTTCTCGTGTAGAATATGTCATAGTTTTCTCCATATAACAAAAAATGATGAGTAGGGTAGGGGTGTACACAGTTCGATCAGTTAGTAACAAATTTTTGTAATCGAATGGAATTCACTTGTTATCTAAAATACTGAACCGAACTGAACCAGTGTAACTGAAAGAACCGGACCGAATGAAATCAAAGTAATCGGTTCAGTTCGATTACTTGTAACCTATTCGGCTACAATTATAAAACTTCCAAAAAAGGGCAAAAATAATTAAATTAAAAACATCAACACTCGACACAATTAATATTAATATATATATATTAAAAAATTATTGTAATTGGTTCGAACCGATTACAGATTTATTGTAAAATATAATCGAACCGAAAGTTTGGTTCTTTAAATTAACCAAACTGATTACAGTTACCATAATAAAAGTACCGACTGAACCGAAATGGTTCGGTTAGCTCTTAAAAATTCTACACACCCCTACTGATGAGAGACTATTTTTATTAATTATACCTGATAACAAATTCTCTAGCGAAATTTCATATGAGTTTAAACACCTAACAAGGCTTTCGACTCTGTATTTGAGGTACAATGAGCGAACTGGAGCTATACCTGAATCGAACAACCCTGTTATTAAAAATAGGAAAAATAAATAAACTCACTATGAAGAAGGGTAGATAAACTCCTCATGGGCGTGTAATAAAAACTTAGAAGTTTTTCATCTCTACTATAATAATAAGCCTTAAGAGGGAACACAATTTTATGTTTCATCTTCCCTAGAACTCTCATCTCTTCCTTGAACTCTTCATATATGATCAATCATTAGAAGGATAGTAGCGGACGAGACAAGCTCTTGCTTCTGCAACAGATCCTGCAATTTTCGCTTTGACACTAATGACTATTTAAGTTGAAACTCTTGTTCAAGGGAAGGGTTCCAAACCAACTTTAGAACCAACCCTAGAAGCAAGTAGAACAGAAAGACCACTACTAAACTCCCCGAGACAGTTAAAGGCTCTCATTTAAGAACCATCCCTCCCTATAAAATCCTTCCCCTCGTTTAAGAAAGGCCTCTCTGTGAGCTAGACAACCAGTCAACATTCGTCTAACTCTTTATATCATTAAGTAAATCCACCAAATTAAACACATTAACACCTTATCAACACCCAATCCCCCAAAATACCACGTTCTTATGTTGGCCACTCTTCCATTTTTAGATATTGACTGCTTATGTTGTCACTACTTTCGACCATACTAGAGCAACGAGTTTGGGCATCTAGGGCTTTCTCTAAATTAAATAATCATGATGAATATATCCGTTTTAATTTTGGTCTTTCGATCGAGTCTGAATAATATATTGGGTCTGGGTCAGATGTTGGGTGTGGGTCATAAGTTTGGTCGATCAAGGGTGTTTTGACCATTCACTCTAAAACGAACACTTTTAAAACGTACCAGACATATTTGTCTCAAACTAGAAATGGTGTCTGTATTTTTTAAGTAAACTACAGGGGGTGTCAGAGTAAAAAAAAATTATTTTTAGTTTTGAGAATTGAGAAAAGTTAGGGTAATTTTAGTATCATAAGACAATTCAACGCCGTTAATATGTAATTTAACAGTTTTGAATTTTTCTATCACTGAAAATGAACATTAAAAGAGGTCTGAGTTATTTTTGAAACTAGAAAGAGTGTCTGTATCTTTCAACCAAATAGTGTTCCTTTTTTTTTGGTAAAAGGGTTTGAGAACTGACGTCTTTTTATCATTTAAAATAATCTTCTTCCTAAACGTAAATACTATTTGTCATTTGTTAAGTAGTCTTAGACTGTTACGGATCCTTCAAAAATGAAAATTTACGTTTTTAATGCTAGATTTGTTTTGAGTAATTGATTGACAACTTTAGCTTCTATCAATCTAATAGTTTGAATGTAGTTAAATTATATGCTATCATTATAAAAAAATAAATGAAATTGTAAGCTTGTGGTGATAAAAAATAGTAATATTTTTATTTGTCAAAAATTTAATTCTTTTTTATCTCACTACTTCAAGTAGAACTATTTTCATCCCGTGTTCTCTCTCTTACATGAGAGTCTTCGACATTTTATTTTTAGGGTTTCATCTCTAAATGAACCCTGGCACTTTGATAAAGCATTAGTTTTGTTAAGGGAAGTAGATGGGTCCATTCAACCTTCAAAAATAGAAATGAAGACTTTCAAAATATGGTTTCATGTTTACAACCTCCCACTATCGTGGATGAATAGAAAAGTAGCTGAAAAAATAGCGGGAGCAGTGGGGGAATTCATCTTGGTGGAAACTCATCAGGAAGGAGGTTACCATGGTGAAAGCTTAAGGATAAGAGCTAAAATGGATATTTCTAAACCTCTAAGGAGAGGGATGAAACTCAGGGTAGTGGAGAAAATTGAAGATATATGGGTGGACTTCAAAATACGAGAAGCTGCCCGATTATTGCTATTTTTGTGGAGAAGTTCACATACTATCAGAGATTGTATAGAGCGTTATAAGCAAGGAAACAAAGATTTATCTCTCCACTATGGTCCAGGTATGCACTATCAGGAGAAAATTAAGAACTCTATGAGTAAAGGGAATCACGCTGGCATGTAAATGTTTCAAGCCCACTCATATGAATTTGTATCAAGCGAGCGTAGGAGTTGTTTGGGAGGGCTTCCGACAAACAAGTTGCTGGCATGTGTACAAGCACCTGTCAACAACTTATCGGAGGGAGCTATTTTGGGAAGTCATAAGATGAGGGTGAATATGGGAAATGATTCATCACCTGACATGGAGACTGTTTACGTGGTTCAGGGTGAAGTGTGATTTGAATGATCTAATCTATGACAAGTAAGCCTGAGAATGTGGGAATTGAAGGTCGGAGGGTGAAGGACATACAACCTTAGGCAGCCGCTGGAAGGTGACAAATGCCTTTGAAACTCTAAGATATGTGAGAATTTCGAGGAGGGAATATTCTCGAGGTTTTTGTCTCAGGATCGATGAGAATTGAATGCCCCAATAATGATACCAAATGTCCTTTATATAGATGAGACCAGGTGGAGACCGTTAGTGTGCCCTCATTGTAATCACGTGATAACAATGTGACCATGTCTAGCACGTGCATCACAAACTTAAAACGATGCCACATTCATAAACATGGTCATACTTCACTCTCTCAACTGGTCGTGCCTCAATGACATCGAGCAATCATATTATAAACGTTGGACTCACATTTCACAAGAGACTTCCTGCCGCCGAGTTTCCCCAACAGCGGATCAAATGATGAGACACGTGCAAAAGAGCACGGGCCACCCACCATAAGGACGAGTTGAGGTCCTCAACCTATCGTGGGGGCGGGTTGAGGTCCTTCAACCTGTCGTGGGGGAAGGTTGAGGTCCTCAACTCGTCGTGGGGAAGGTTGGGGTCCTCTTAACCCATCGTGAGGGCGGGTTGGGGTCCCTTCAACCCACTGTGGGGGTGGGTTGGTGTCCCCTCAACCCGCCGTGGGACTAACCCGACTCTTAAGAGACAATTCTCATCATTTTACCCTTGTTTCCCGGATGGGGGATGATCCAAGGTGCCTAAAGAGACCATATCAGTTGAGTAGCTTTCCTCTCTTGGTATAACAAACTTATCCTAATCCTACCAGATCACAATCCCTAGATTGTTCGCAGGCAAGGAAGAGCCTTCGAGCCTTTGTCACTTAGCTCGAAGGCAAGACTTAACACTTAACATACAATCTTAAAATGGGCTCGCCACCTTTATAGGTTCAGGTGTGGCCCTTACAAACATATTTGTTATTACCTACTTCGGCCTTTTCATGCCATGTAGGCGCTCCCATTCTTGAGTTCCACTGTATGCTCAGACACATCATTCATGATGAGGTGATCCACTATCTACAATAGCCCCATGTACAAGTTCAAATGTGTAGCTGTTGAACTTGTACATAGTCCATGCATGCGTTGTGGTCTTAATTGATGATCCACATGTTCAACTATGATGGTCGTCTTTACTGTTATAGTCCCTAGCTAGACGTGGTGGTGTACCAATCGCTTTCATTTAGCCAGCAGTAAGAGTGGAAAGAAGTAGCTGGCTAGGCGCGAAAGAATGACTAGCTGAAAAACATATACATTAGCGAAGCACAACCTCAAGTTCAATGTTAGCACAAGAGAATATACATGGTAATATATGTATCATATGCATGTTCATACTGTGCGGCCAAGTACCAAAGTATCATGATACATGAGAGAGCCAGGCAACACTTTTTACCTACATTATTCTCTCATATGATAGATACAACTCAATGATGTGTTCATCATCATTTTTAGAGATAATTCATTAAAATCATGAACAAAAGCACCACCGCTTTCTAATATTGAGATAACTAACCAAAGCGAAGTTCATCAAGATATGGCTCGGTAGTAGGTGGACACGTTGGAGTGTTGTTCCTAGATGATTCGACTTGTGAAAATGCATACACATAGGAACCTGCATGATACTGCCTAAGAAGGCGCACGCATACACAAAAATATAATCAAGTTGCCTAAGTAGGCGTATGCATATTGGGCTATCTGTAATGGTCATATTTAAAGGGTTATATACCCATCCCTACTTCAGATTTTATCATGCTCATTCATTCCCACTTCGAATCATTATCATGCATACCTACTTCGCACATACGTCGCTCTTACATACGACTTTTAACATAAGCATATTCATAATAAATCTTTAAGTTAGATTTAATATACATGACAACGCTCATATTATGTGGTAATGAGTGAAGTAAGTAGTTAAAACAACTTATGTATTTCAAACATGTTATGGAGGCCAAGTTTCGTTTTGAAGGGATTTGCAACAGCAGCTAAGTTTCGCCCAACTACTTTTGCTGAAATGTCTTTGTTGTATTTCAGGGACAAACTTTATTGAAACATCTTAAATACATCCCAGGGAAATACTCTGCTGAAACATATCAAACGCGTTCCAGGAACAAGCTTTGTTGAAAACGGCTTAAGTGCGTTTTAGGAACATACTCTGCCAAAACGTTTTAACATTCTAGGAACAATTTTCATTGAAACGCATTTTAGGAACAATATTTGTTGAAATGTCTTAAATGTGTTACAAAGACTAACTTCGCTAAAATATTTTAAACGCATTTCAGGAACAACATTTGTAAAAATGTCTTAAACGCGTTCCAGGAGCATACTTTGCTGAAGCATCTTAAATGCATTCCAGGAGCTAACTTTGCGAAAACATCTTACACGCATTTCATGAACAAGCTTTACTGAAACGTCTTAATTGTATTTCAGGATGATGGGCCTGTTATAAGTTTTCAGGCTATTTTGATAATCATAAAAGTTGAAGTAAAAGTTACAATGCTAAACATGATAGTTTTTTATGCACTTAAAGTTGACCGTCGTCAATACGACTTGAAGAATTTGAGGGTCATCCCATCGGTAGTGTCTACCATCAGCCATGGAAGTGGTCTCATGTGGCCCTTCCTATTTGTACAAACATGCACATAGATAAATAATTGTAATTTTCAGAATAGGCATTTCATAAATAAACATGCGTATTGCGACTTCGAGTACATAATCTTTGGACCTTACAACACACAATTGCCTTTATACTTAACATACCCCCTTAAGTTTGTGGGAAAGGTTGGTTCCCCGCGACTCCTATGTCTGCGTTAATTATCTCCCTTTTTTGGAGCTTGTCATGGAAAATCCATCTCAATGTTTTACAATATTTGGTCGCATGAATGGTGTCTCGGTGGAAGTGGCGATACCGAGGTGATTCTATTTCTTCTCTAGTGGGTAAGTTTTCCACCCAAGGTCTCCGCACAACCTTATCCTTGACCCAGGCATCCAACAACGCTTCCACATTATCCATGGAGCAGGGGAAAGGTGGTGGATAATCCCTTTCGCTTCTGCCCCATTTTGCACCTCGTCCTTGGGGGTGTGCCATGGCTACCTACGGCGTGTATTTTGCAGGCTTCCGTGTAAGCCCCCCGCGCTCACCCTACTCCACAACATTTGGCCTGAACACCAAAGTGTTGGTGCGCTGAGAAGCTACATGGAGGCATGAGAAATTGGTGATGTCGAGGTTCTCAAATACGCTCTATGATCATTCATCATTCCGCATATGCACATCTTCACCAAGTCTTCCTCCTTCCACACTTCATGACAATCTAGTGCTTTGTCTTTGAATCATCTGACATAAGTCATCAAGTCATCATCTTTCTTTTGACGCTCACACCCCAACTTGAGAATGCTCATCTTTTTTTCAGATATAAAAACTTGTCATGAAGGCAGAAACCATATGCGATCATGTTAAAACTTATCCTGGTGCCAGATTGATGTACCATGTGTATGCTCGCTCAGTTAGGAATTTTAAAAACTCCCTCAGCCTCATGGACTCATCACATCCATTTGGGCCCAAGTCGTCAATGAAATTTACGACGTGCTCTCTAGCACATCCTTCATTCCTGCTGTACTTTCAGAAATTTAAGGGTACATAATCAGACGGATATGGTTTCATGGCCAACTCGTATGGGTAAGGGGGACGAAAGTCCACTATCGTCTCACTCAGCGAGGCTTTGATGCGTTCCATCTCCAACATCTTCTATAGTATCTCCTTAACAAAAGGGCATGTGTCAGTGCCATCGATTGTGATGCCATGTCCTAGCGCAGGACATGTGAAGGCAGCTGGCGAAATGATAACATTTACGGGGTCTCTCAGGTGACCCACATTTTGGTCACTGTTTACTATTCTTGACCCGAACGAGCCCCTAGGATTCATAGGTGGAATATGTCTATCGGCGTCAGTCAGGTTCATCGTATGAGGAGGGATAACATGAATTACAAGTGGTGGTGGTGGAGGATTTTGGGCTGCTGCAAGTAGAGCGAACAACGTACCCAACAAGTTACGGATTTCAGCGTTAGAAGCCTAGAGCTCTTTGATGGCGTTAGTCTTGTCTGCGAGAATCATTGTAGCAGCAACAACATGGGGGGTTGGTTCTATCCCTAGAAGTAGCATCTTCCAGGTCATGGTTCTCCATAGTTGGGTTGACATTATCTCATTCTATATGGGAAGAAGCCCTCGTGATTCTTCCACGTCCATCCAGACTTAAGAACAAATGGAGTTTAGATAGGTCACTCCCTAATGGAGTCGCTAAAATGTTTATGGGGTTTAAGGTGAAGTGTTATTTGAGTGACCTAATCTATGATAAGTAACTTTGGGAACGTGAGAGTTAGTGATCAGAGGGTGAAGGACAAACAACATTAGGCAATCACCGGAATGTGACAAATGCCTTCGAAACTTTAAGGTAGGTGAGAACTTTGAGGAGGGAATATTCTTGAGATTTTTGTCTCAGGATTGATGAGGATTGAATGCCTCAATAATGATATGAATGGTCCTTTATATATATGGGACCAGGTGGTGACTGCTTGTGCGCCCTCAATATAATCACGAACAGTGTGACCACGTCTAACACGTGCATCACGAACTATAAACGATGCCACATTCATAAACATGGTCATAATTAACTCTCTCACCTGGTCATGCCTCAGTCACATCGAGCAGTCAGATTATAGATGTTGGACTCACATTGTAACAGACCCCGAGTGTGACTTCCTGCTGCCGTGTTTCCCTGGCCGCGGATCGAATGATGAGACATGTGTAGCGGAGCACGAACTGACTCTTCATAGACGGTTCACGTCTTTTTACTCTTCTTCCTCAGAAGGGGGGCACATCCTAGGTGCCTAAGGAGGCTATACCTGTCTAATAGCTCTCCTATCTTGGTATAGCCTAACCTTGTCCTAATCCTACCAAACCACAGCACCCAGATTGTTCCCAGGCAAGGAAGAGCCTCCAAGTGTGGCCTTTACAAACATATTTGTTATTACCCTACTTCAGCCTTTTCATGCCACGTAGGCGCTATCCAATTCCGTCCTTGAGTTTCATGTGTATACTGAGACACATCATTCATGATGAGGTGGTCCATTAACTACAGATGCTATGGATGACAATACAACAGGTAGGGCAGAAATTTCAACGAAAGAGGGTAGAGACACGTGTATAGCTGCTTCCTATGAAAATAATTCACCTAGGCAAGTAATGATGCCTAGTGATATAAGGCTTGTTTCGCAGTCAGGATAGTAGTGTACTAAATCTGACCGACTGTACTATAATAAATTAAATAATATTGTCTAGTATTTGGTGCTGTATTAGTTAAAAAACTGTATTACTTGTACAACATTTGACACATCATAGTATTGGATTATTGTAAAATTGTTTGTCATAATTTGATTTACATAAATCTGTTTAGAACTCATTAGCATGTTATTTAACATTTTGAACTACAAAATAAACATTCATTCAACCAATCAATAATAATAATAATTAAAATACTTAAAAAAAGATCTTGAAACACCATCATTCATTTTCATAATTTATAATAATATTCACGCAAAAAATTCCATCCACTAAGGCATCACAAAATAAGCTTTCATGTTCACGACATAATGCCCAATTACCAAGGCATCATAAAAGAATAATCACATATAACATATATGCTCCCTATAATGCCTATCCACAGGCATCACAAAAAATCATCACATCAAATATTTGTAATTCACCATTTAACAAAATATCATGCATCCATAAAATAAGTACAAAAGGAAGCCTAAATTCATCTTGACGGAGTAGTTTTGCTACAAATTCTTGCTTGCGCTCGTTCTTCAAAGATCTGAAAGTCAACACGTTTTCTGATTTTGCTAGGGTGAGAGTAAAGGCATCAATCTCATCATCAACAGAAAGCCCAAAATTTTGTAACTCATCAACAATGTTAGTGTAATTTTTATCAGCACTCACAATTCTACTCCTAATTGTTTCCAATCTCTCAAAGGACTTCTCAAACTTTTTCTAAAAAACATTGGCATTCTGATTCAAGTCAGTATGAAAGTTACTCCCCGCTCTTGTTCTCTTTTTACCAATAAGTTGAGGCTGAGCCTTGTTACTTTGTTGAGAACTTGAATTTTGTGTACGTGAATGAGGAGAAGTAGGCAAATCTTTACCTATGCCATTTATATTAGCCTTCTCGTACTTTCGGTTCTTTTTCTCAACCATATCATTAGGGGTTTCAACACCAAGTCATGTTGCACGATCCTTACCAAATATACGAGCATGCCTTTCATAGTATGGAAAAGGCTTGTCTCTCCATCCTTCTGCATCCTCGTTATGCTACAAGAATAATAAATTAATGTGTTAATATTATGACAACATATTCATGACGTCAAACCAAATAAACATAACATTAGTTAACCTGCATATAATCTTGCCATACTTTATTGCTCTCCACTTCCACACACTTTCTAACATCATTCCAACCAAACCCGCTCTTGGCCAACATGTCAATAACAAATCCATACATTTTCCCATTTTCTTCACTTGGACTCAATATGCGAATTAGCATTTCGCCCAGAGTTAGGATACTTTTCATTCAAGCTTTTCTCCATAAGCGTTAGAGTACCAGATTTAAAAGAACCAGTATAACAACGATTGCCTCCTGCAACGACTTCATCAAGTATGTCTAATAACGCCTCTTCCTTCATTCTGGTCCAAGAACAGCTATTGGTTCTTCATGTAGTCTGCTCATTATTTTGATTGTTATCTCTATCCATTCCTGATAAAACATATATCAATCAATAATAAGAAAAATATCACAAGACAAATAAAAGTATATTACAACTCAATCCAACAATAAAAGTAATTGCAACTCAATCCAACAATAAAAGTATAAGGAAACTCAATCCAACAATAAAGTCCAAATCGTAAAAATGAAACAAGGGAAAGTCTATCTTAATGACTTAGTTCCTTCTCCTTTCATTATACATCTAGCTAAATTATTCCTTTATGCACTCCATTGATCAAACGTGTCTATTGCCCCAATAGTATCAATCTACTCCACATCCGCCGAACCATTATTTATTTCATCTAGCTCAATTTCCATTGGGTCTATTGACATTTCTATCCTAATTAGATTATGTAAAAAAAATAATGCAACAATGAGTTTGTATAGGATAATGATGGACTTCTTAAGGTAGCCATGTTGGTCATCGCGGTGCGTGCACGACAGAATCGTGTGGTGCGTGGCCATTTAAAAAATTTGTGTAACGCCACGATGACCAATTAATTTTTTTTGATTGAAAACTCTTTTTCAATCAGTTAGGATTCATTATACATTTATACACTAAATCTACAATATACAAGGTTAGGAATCATATACCTCTTGTAGTCTATATCAAGCGTCCTTGCAAAATCGATATCCTTCATCCCACAAAACTGTTTCAATGATCAGTAGACTCTGAGATCCACACCACGATCTTCCAAGTCAATCCTCAATGCACTAGGACGTGTATGTGTACATAGAATATTATAAGACACTTTTTTGTCTCTAGATGTACTCAACACATGAGATCTAGAAATTTACTGAGAATGACTTCAGTGAGACGATTATATAAAAGAACACGATATTTATTTTTTATAAATTTGATTAACTTTTAATCGTAGACAAAAATTACTCTGAAACTAACTGTGTTCTCTATTCAATTCATGACTAACAATGGTGTATCAGATATTAAGGAATAATTAATAGTTAATATTTAATTTCAAATTGCTTAATACAGTGGGACCCACTATATAATGGTGGACAACTGCAGTGTCACACTGCAGTGTTGTGTGGCACTGCAGTGTCACACGCCTACTACTGTAGTGCCGTGTGGCACTACAACAGTCCATGTTGATCTATGATTCTCAACATTGATCAACACGTGACAATTACTGTATATTTAATATTTATTTTAATCAAATAAATATCAGATATCAGGTAATTCAAAATTAACATATCTGATTATCCCTATTAACTAAATCATCTGTTATTTCACAAATAATAGATTTTGTTAATTCAAATTATTATCTAATAATAATTTAATTATCTAATTTCATAAATTAGATATTCTGTCTCACTTGTCGATAATTAAAAAAATAATCAATAATTGTTTATATATATAATTTTCAAAAATTATATTTGTATATAAATAATTTAGTTAATTAATTCTTAATTAATTAATCACATATAATTATCTCATAATTATGTACTTTCCCTAAAATAAAATTTCTTTGCAAGTTAGTCCTTTTCTTATGTCCTGAAATATTCATGCCCTAGACTGTGTAGTATAGAGGTGACTTGAGGACCATGAACCTATAATCTTAAGCTCCAATAAACCATATTATTAATTAAACTATTTAAATAAAGAATTTTATATATTAATTCTATTATCACTCCACTATAAATATGGAATTGAACTCTTAGTGATTATAGAATGTATTTACAGAGTATTCTCATATAGTTCACTGATATAATCATTTCATGTAGTTTTGTTCTCCAATTATTGGTTCGTAAATGATAGTTGGTCAAAATTATCATTTTGACCCTGTAAATACCTTTTGATATTTAAGTACCATTAATTCACTATTGAATGACTATTTTATAATCTTATAATAAATTTGAGCTAAATAACCATTCAGTTTCAGAATTAACACTTAAGGGAGCTAATATACGATCCGTTAGGAAAGCTTGAATTCCAAATCTTGCAAGATCATGTTCCCAGCCATCCACACCACTGAATCTCTAAAACAAAAGTTACTAGCCTATTTTACAAACAAACCTTAATGAGTGAATCAAAAGATCCAATAGACATGCATATGAGTACATGACTATTCAAGATTCAGACTGATTTACATATGATCATCAAATTAATGTGTATTGAATATTTATGATAAACGACACGTTGATAAATATATTAATTTGCATCGATCTAGTCATATATAATTTGATTATATAAAGTACCTTCACTAAGATGTCTATATACATCAATGATCTAGATCTAGATCACACGCATTCATAATGTTTAGTGAACTGTACTAGTAACCATTCATTAAAGATTTCATACTTTAATATGTTGCTGATAATTTTATTCATTATCATGATCTTAATCATCTCGTACTAATATAAGGTCATAGTCTCATTTATAAATATGAAATTTTCAAATAGTTATATAAATTATTCAACAATAATTTAAAAGAATAATTATAAGAAAAATGTAATCCTCATGAAATTTCATATCAAAATATCAATACACATGTTTTGAGGGTATAACCCCCAAAAATCTTCTACTTGCTCTAAAGCAAATGTGGCATTTCTCTCAATCCCATGCTATGGACGTAACTCTCAAATGACTTCAGAGGAAGTGTCTTTGTAAAAGGATCAGCCAAGTTACGTTCTGACGTTATCTTTATAACAGTCGCAACCCCTTGATGTACGATCTCGCTTACAAGATGATATTTCCTTTTTATGTGCTTGCCCCTCTTATGACTCCTCAGTTCCTTGGAATTCACTACCGTTCCACTGTTGTCACATTACAGGATTAGTAACTTGTCGATATCTGGAACTACTTCCAAATCAGTATAAAACTTTCTGATCCATACCGCTTCTTTCGTAGCTTCACAAGCAGCTATATATTCGGCTTCCATAGTGAAGTCTGCAATGTTGGATTGTTTAATACTTCTCTAGACTATAGCTCATCCACCTAGGGTGAATACTGTTCCAGACGTCGACCTTCAACTATCTCTGTCTGATTGAAAATCAAAATCAGTATATCCAGTGGAGTTCAGGTCTCCACCTGAATAAAAAAGCATATAGTTTCTCGTTCTTCTAAGATACTTGAGAATGTGCTTTACTACAATCTAGTGTTCCAAACCTGAATTTGATTGATAACGATTCATAATTCTCATTGCATAACAGATATCCAATCTCGTACACAACATGACATACATGGGACTTCCAACTACTAAAACATATGGAACATTTCTTATATCATCTTCATCCTGAGGTGTCTTAGGATATTTTTCATTGGAGAGAACAATTTCATATCTAGTCGGTAGTTGATCTTTCTTGGAATTCTCCATAAAGAATCTCTCTAACACCTTATAAATATAAGATGCTTGAGAAAGTGCCAAGAGCTTGTTCTTTCTGTCCCTTAGAATTTGGATGCCTGGAACATAGCTCGCCTCTCCCAAATATGTCATTTGGAATTTATCAACTAACCACTTGTTTAACTTTGACAAAGTTTCTACATCATTCCCAATAAGTAGAATATCATCAACATAAATAACTACGAAAACCACTATCTTATCTTTGATGTATTCATAAACACAGACTTCGACAACATTTTGCTCGAAGCCATAAGACTTCATAATCTCATCAAATGTAAGATTCTAAGATCTAGATTCTTGCTTTAATCATAAATAGATTTAAGCAACTTGCATACTTTCTTATCTTGCCCCTTTTGTATGAACCCTTCTGGTTCCATCATATAGATGTTTTCTTCAAGAGAGCCATTCAGAAAAGTTGTCTTGATTTCCATTTTCCATATCTCATAGTCAAAATTAGTGGTTATGGATATAATGATGCGAATAGATTTGAGCATGGCCATATGGGAGAATGACTCTTCATAATCGGCTCTCTCCCTTTGTGTATAACCTTTGGTTACTAACCTTGCCTTGGAAATCTCTACTTTCCCATTTTCATCTCTTTTCTTCTTGAAGATCCATTTACATCCAATGGGCCTGATATCTTCAGGTGGATCTACAAGTTCCTAGACAGAAGTGGAATACATAGATTCCATTTCCTATATATAGATTCCATTTCCTGGTTCATGACATCTTGCCATTTCTCCTTTTCAGGATGATCCATTGCTTATTCATAAGATAATGGATCGTCTTTATCGGTATCTGACACTAGGACATGTTCTTCTAGTTCGTAGTGAACTAGTTGTCTCACAACCCTCCCACTACGACGTTGCACCAGGGTTTCTCTAGTGTGTCGTTTATCAGAAGAAATTGAAGGTGGTCTAATCTCATCATCCGTTAATTCCTCGAGAACATTTCAGTCCCATCAATTGAAATGTTGAACACTAAACACTTGATTGATAGGACATGGGATGATTATAAATAATAGGAAATCCTACAAAATAAACCTTTTGTTATATCTTTCAGACACCCAAAGGATAACCAATGAGTAATCCCATTAGTGTCGTCTTGTGGATGCGAGTTAGAAACCATGATTTTATTGGTAAGAGTTTGAACCCCGATCAGAACTAGTTGTTCAATCGAACTAACCAATCCTCTAGTGGAAGAGTAATAGGGGAGCAAGAGAGAGGTTGCCGTTAGTAAGCTGTAAGGGATGGGCGTTAGAAGCATCCGAAGGGATAGGTCTGGAATAATTCTTGTATGAGTTATTTAATCGAGTCTCTCTTCTTTAATAGGAGCTTTCCGGTAGTAGGGTTTTCTTATCTTTTTATTTTTTTTACAATTACCATTCTTTCATCCCCTCCTAACTCTTTTCATCATTCTGCCCAATGTATATGGTATATGTGTCTATTATCCCTATTTCTCCACTAGATGTAGGATTTCCCGCTGTCCCTTGTACATGGCATCGGTCTTTGATTATTGATATTTATTTTCACCTTACTCGTTGGAGACTTCCTTCGATCCAGATCTCTCTGAGCCCAATCCACTTGGCAGTGTAAGCGACAAACCCAAGCAAGACCTGGGTCACCAACGGAAGGTATGAATATGATAGATTTTATTCTCATATGTTATTAATGACTAATGAATGGATGAACAAGAAATATAGCAAGAAATATAGTAGGCATGCCTGCCATCACCTACACAAGCTCAACCTTGAAAAAGAAAGGTGGTAGGCCAAAGAACTGTTGAACGCTTCAACTTGGCCATTGAAGGAGGCGAAGATTGGGCAAAGACTAGGTCCAACTTACTACTTACCGCCATGCCATGGTTTAAGTTTAGTTTGCTACAAGGTTTATAGTTTTACATATAGTCATGCTCAAGAAAGGTTGCATTTGTCAACACAAACACCTTTTGATCGTTATGACTATAAAAGTATCCACCTCTAGTCTTTGGAGCATTGCCTACGAATATGCATACTTTAGATCTTGAGTCTAACTTTCTTATCTTCGATCTAAGAATGTGAGCTGGACACCCCCATATACAGAAATGAGGTAAACTAGGTTTTGAACCATTTCATAACTCTAAAGGTGTCTTCCTTACATATTTAGAGCGCACTACATTCAAAATGTATGTAACCGTGTGTAATGCATATCCTCAAAATATAAGTGACAGTGATGAGTAGCTTAACATCGACTTAACCATATCTAGTAAAGTTTGATTTCTCCTTTATACAACACCATTTTGCTGTTGTGTTCCAGGTGCTGCGAGTTGGGATAAGATTCCACACTCTAGCAAATGATCATTGAATTCTAAATTCAAGTATTCACCACCTCGATCAGATTGAAGGGTTTTCAATGATTTACCTAATTACTTTTCAACTTCAGCCTTGAAGTCTTTAAACTTTTCAAAAGCTTAAGACTTTCTATGCATTAGATAACTATAACCATATCTTGAGTAGTCGTCAATGGAAGTGATAAAATACTTAAACCCACCTCTACCTTGTACATTGATCGGTTCACAAACATTACTATGTACTAGCTCAAGTGGTTTCTTGGCTCTTTGGCCCTTTCCTGCTAAATGTCTTTTGGACATTTTACCCTCTAAATAGGATTCACAAACATGAAGAGTTCCAACTTTTAGTTCTTTCAAAACACCATGCTTTGTTAACCTATCTAGATTAATATCACAACCTAAGATGCCAAAGATATGTGTTATCATCATCATCATAAGAAACTCTTTGTCATTTGTTACTTTTAGGTTTTACTACTTTAAATAATTCAAAACTATTTAATGCGCGTTCAGTCGATTTAAGGATATACAATCTATTTATAACTTTAGCATGACAAATGTCAAATCCATTCTTAGAAATAATGAGCTTTTTATTAATAAAAGAAACTTCGAATAATTGTTCTTGCAAAAAAGAAAAAGAAATCAAATTTCTAAAAAAAATCAGGAATATAATAAACCTTGTTCAAAACCAAATATTATTTCTAAAAAGTAACTGGACTGTCCTTAATGCTTTAGTTAACACGAGCACACCAATGCCAACTCTCAAAACGACGTCGCCTTCAGCCAGCTCCCTTGGCAAATCAAACATCTGCAAAGAAGAACATACATGGTTAGTGGCTCCTGAATCAAGTATCCAGGATGACAAATCATATTCCACTGAGAAAGCTTCAAGTACAAGTAAATCATAGTTACCTTTCTTTTTCAGCTCAGAGAGATACTTGTTACAGTTTCTCTTCCAATGACCTTCAACCCTAAGTGGAAACATTTTCCGTTGGGTTTACTGTCTTTCTTGTTCTTCTTGGCTTGCGGTGATGTCTTGGATTTCTTTACTCTTTTGTTCTTACTCTTGTCCTTACCATTGTTTTTCTTCATTTTCTTATTCTTAACAATATTGGAAGAAGGCTTTTACTTTACATTTTCCTCGCCCTCTTTGGTCATTCTAAGCTTGAGTGACTCAAAAGTTTACATTTCATTCAACAATTGGGTCATGTTAATTTACAACTTGTTCATAACATAGTTGGCCGTGAATGTAGAAAAAGCTGGTGTGAGTGACTCTAGTATGATACTAATTTGAGTCCGCTCATCAATGGTCGCCCCATATACTTCTGCCTCGTGCATTATGTTGATCATGTTCAAAACATGTTCTCGCATAGAAGTACCATTTCTCATCATAGTCGTCATATAGCTCCTAGTGGCCTCATTTGACTTTGATCAGACTGCTGCCCAGACATCGTATGTAGAGATTCCATAATCTCGTAGGTAGTCTCCATGCTTTCATGCTTGATTCTCAGAACATCATTCATGCTCAAAAGCATGTAGCGCTTCACCTTGTTGTTTGATGTGATCAAATCATCATATTTGTCTCTAACATTCTTAGGGGCATTCACAGCGGGCTTCTCAAAACATTTCTCAGTAAGAACGAGCTTATGCTTCTCACAAATTAGCATTAAATTCATATTTTCTTTCCAACGTTAGAAATTATCACCATTCAATTTCTCAAGAGCGAGTAAAGCAGTAACAGAGTTGCCATTGATAGACATAATAATGATAACTGAAATTTAAAACATACAAGATTCAATATATATGACAAATATCTATAATTTGAAAAGTAAACGTGATGTATGAATGCAACACAATAAGCACATAAATTTAACAAATATTAATCACGATAAAACAACTCAACGATTAATGTGTTACCTTAAGGTCAGTCAAATTAACTTTAAACTGTTTATGAGACATTCTCATCCTTATTAATTAAAACTTAAAATGTCTCATATTTTCACTTTTAACAATAAAGTATCGTTTGCTCGGTCAAGTCACAACTATCCGCTTGAAAGCTTAATTGTGACTTTATGAGTGTAACCCATCATATCAGATTTCATAACTTCATTTAGAATATACCGCCTTAGGGTCGATCAAAACTAAAGTCATCACTTCTTCCTATTTTCTTAAGAAGTCCAACATTGGTATTGGTACAACTCGAAATCTTTCTTAGGGGGATTCTCGATGCCCTTACTGCACCTCACAGTGTTGTACTAATGATGGAGACCATAGGTTACATTGACATGTCGACCTTTCTCACTCACTATCTTAGGATTACGTGTTTCCATTTTAACTAATTAATTAATTTCAAATTAATCATTAGTTAAAATAATAGCCCTATGAATATTTAATAATCAGTTATACCAAGTCATAATTAGGTGAACTTAGATTAACTAATTAATTATATTCATCAAACTTTAATAAAACTCTTTTACTAAAGTCAGTTATCCTAAAAGTTACTATAGCCCTAAGTGCGGTGTGATTATCAAGTTTTAACTAATTAAAACCTAGCATTTTACATGCAATAGATTTCATAAAAAATACATATAAACATATTAGGACTATCCTAATAAATCATGTTTCTATTGATGAGATGCATGATCAAATGAAACTATGTGAGATTTTCATGTATGACATGTGACCGACTAATGCACGGACATGTTATCAAACATAACATTTAAATAATTATTTAACAATGAAATAAAATAATAATTGACCGAGGGACTATTAAGTATTTTTAAAAAACAACCCTTGAAATAAATAAATAAAATTATAAAGCGGACTTCAAGAATACATATTTCCCAAATATTGCCTTCTCCTCCTGATATTTATCTTCATAATCTTCAAAACTAGATCCTATTTAACTACGAAAAACTATTTTTCTTAATTAAAATTAATTTTTATAATTATCCCTTTAAATACTTTATTTGATTTGGTCAAACTTGGATCAAACCCAATCAACCTATTAATTTCTAAATTTCATAAAATTAAAATTTAATTATTAATTTTAAAATTATATTAATTTGAATATTTAAAAGGATAATTGATAGACTTAGGGTTTATCATAAAAAAACTCTGCAGTGATATGGTTGGTTGGTATAAGGGTTTTTGTGAAATTTTCCAAACTCTGACGATAGTTACCACCAATGATAGGACTCTCCTACCATCACCCATCACCGCCGGCCAGCCACAGTCGCCATCGACCACCATCTCCGGTCGTCGATTTTTCACTGACATCGCCAAAACAGTAAATTCCGCTGACATTGCCGGTAATCATTCATCGGCGGCGCCACAGCGAGAAATCCAATTTCTTGTGCCGACGTCAGATTCTAAAAAAATTCCTATTTCTTTTCTCTCCCTCCGTCATTTGTCTAGTGCGTTCTTCGTCTTCTCACGATCGGAATAATTACAATAAATATTTTAAATAAAATTATAAAAATTCCTACGCCCCAAAATGACTTACACAAGATCTGAGAAAAATTAAAAGAACAAAGCCTAACCCAATAATCACCATACAATTAATGATCCATTATTTTTCATACATTCAAAAAATATAACCATCCATTATATGAATAATGTAAAAAAATCCACACAACATTTAACATATAAATATATAAAGACCGATTTGATACCACTTGTTGGTAGTCACGATGCGTGCGAGTGGAAGTGTGTGGCGTGTGACATTTTAAAAAATTAATTTTTTTATAAAGATCAAATCTTTTAATAAAACAAAACTTGCGCAATGCTACGATAAGCAAATAATTTTTTTATTGAAAACTCTTTTTTAATCAGTTAAGATCCATTATATATTTATACATTAAATCTACAACATACAAAGTTATGAATCATACCTCTCAATCATTGATTGATACGTGGTAAATACTGTAAATTAAGTATTTATTTTAATTAGATAAATAATTAGATATCAGTTAATTCAAAATTAATATATCTGATTATCCCCATCAACTAAATTATCTATTATTTCACACATAAAAGATTTAGTTTATTCAAATCATTGTCTCATAATAATTTAACTATCTATTTTCATAAATTAGATATTCTGTCTCACTTATCGACAATTAAAAAAATAATCGATAATTATTTATACACTTAATTTTTGAAAATTATATAAATAATTCAATTAATTAATTTTTAATTAATTAATCACACATATTTATCTCATAATTATGTACTTGCTCCAGAATAAATTTTTTTTTGCAAGTTAGTCATTTTCTCATATCTTGAAATATTCACACTCTAGACTGCGTTGTATAGAGGTGATTTGTGGATCATAGACCTATAATCCTAAGCTCTAATAAATTAGATCATTAATTAAATAATCTTATTTATCAATTCTTTATTACTCTACTATAAACATAGAATTTAACTCTTAGTGATTATAGAATGTATTTATATAGTATTCTCATGTAGTCCACCGGTATAATCATTTCATGTAGTTCTTTCCTCCAATTATTGATTCTTAAATTTGAGCTGGTCAAAATTACCTTTTACCCCTCTAAATGCCTCTTAATCTTTAAGTACCATTAATCCATCAATAAATGGTTAATTTATAATCTTATTATAAATTTGAGTTCATTAACCATTCAGTTCTAGAATTAACACTTAATGGAACCAATATACGATCCATTAGGAAAGTTTGGAATCCAAATCTTGCAAGATCATGTTCCCAGCCATCCACATCACTGAATCTCCAAACTAAAGTCACTAGCATGTTTTACAAACAACCCTTAACGAGATATCTAGTAGACATGCATAAGAATTCATGACTAATCAAGATGCAGACTAATCTGCATATGATCATCAAATTGATGCGTATTAAATTTTTATGATAAATAACACGTTGATAACAATATTAATTCACATCGGTCCAGTCATATATTGTCCCATTATATAAAATATATTCACTAAGATGTCTATACGTATCAATGATATGAATTTAGATCACACACATTCATAATGCTTAGTGAACTGTACTAACAACCATTCATTAAAGATTTCATACTTTAATATGTTGCTGACAATATTCATTATTAATGATCTTAATCCTCTCGTACTAATACAAAGTCATAGTCTTATTAGTGAATAAAGATTTTTTAGATATTTATATAAATTATTTAACAATAATTTAAAAGAACAATTATAAGAAAAATGTAATCCTTATTAAATTTCATATCAAAATGTCAATACACATATTTTGAGGCCATAATCCCCAACAAGCCCATCGTATCTTGAGTAAACCAAAACATCTTTCAATAACATATCTTACAGCTGCATTTTTCATATTAATAATTGTTCAGGATTTAAGGGTGTATGCCCATTTCTCCACTCTGATAGATGATAACGTGTCCCTCTAAATGGTGCAATAAAGTCACTCACGATTTGTGTATCCAACATCTATAAGATAATAGTAACCTGTGAAAATGAGCTTCAATTAGATTACTTAAGATAGCCCAATACGAATAGAAATATGGACTTCTTAAGATATCCCATCATATCTTACCCGTAGCGAATTGAAGTCCATTAGGTCTACTAAGTGCATCTTGAAGTACTCTAGAATCAGAAGTAGATCTTTACCATCTTGGTAGAATAAATATAAATTTCGTGTATGGGGAACAAACGCCCAATACATTTGTGGGAATTGCTCCCTTTCTTGTCCAATACATTGGCTTCTCGCTTTCGGCAACACGAACATCAATATAAGTACCGTCTAAGGCTCCCAGACAATTCTATATAAAATATTAACAGTCAAATTATTATTTGAATAATTAAAAAGAATTAACATTTTCATGAAGAAAACTTAAAAATAATGTATACCTTAAACCATTTCCATCTCTTATCATTACAATTTGCTTGCACCGGAGTTCTTGCTTTAAGTAGACAACCTTATAGTTGTAACACTCCATGTAATACATAGTTGAAATACCTACTTATGGTCTCTCCTGAATGTTTGAATCTATTACCTATTGTATGAATCTTTACATGATGAGCAAGTATATGTAAGAATATGCACACTTACTCCTCTAAAGTAACCAAGCCATCATTTTTCACTCTTCTATCATTATGAAGTAATTCACATAAGATACCAAAGGTTCTTCTATTCATTCTGAGTTGATTCACGCATGATGTATCACTATCTCCTATTATACTATCCAAATAATGTAGTTGTGTTTCATGAGTAGTAAAAGTATGATCATCTAACAAATAAGTTTCATAATACTTCTCTACCATATCAACTATCATCCATAGTGCCATCATGGACATAATCATCATTTTCAAATATCACATCTCCAATACAAGATACATCAAAATCTTCCTCTCATCCATCTCTATTCAAAACAAAAATATTTTAGCTAAACAATTAATATAATAGCAAGTTGCATTCAAATCACACACTCAATAAGTACCAATTAATATAATATTATGGAGACTTTTTTTGTATTGTGTTAAAACATACTTGTATTTTTACATATTTATTCACTGATTTACAGAAAATTGCCCCGGCCTTTTGATTTGAATATCTTTGTTTTTTGTTATTTTCAATTGTCTGACTTTTCTTTGTGATTATCTTAAACCATTTGTTTAAACTTTTTAATTGTTCAAACCATCATACTGCCAAAGATGAGTACATCAACAAATTACAACTCAAAGTTTTATTCCACATGAACAAGATCTAAAATTAGGTCTAAAATCAGATCTCTAATATATAACAAACACAAAAACAATTACAGAACAAACACAAAACCAGAACGTTTGAAATCAGCTCCTCCTTTGTAGATCTAACAAAAACCAGATCTAAAATCAGGACTAAAATTATATCTAACACAGTCGCCAAAACGCAGATCTAACAAACACAAAAGCGGTGGAAGCAACAAGAACACGGATCTAACAAAAATGCAGAAACACGTATCTAACAAAAACGCATAAAGAAGAAGAGGAAATGGAAGAGGCTTACCAGGAAGAAGCGGTGGAAGGAAGAAGTTTCGTTGGCGGGAGGGTCAAAGACGTCTTTGTGTGGGTCTTTGTATGGGCCTGTCTTCTTGTGGCTCAGCCTAAATCCCATTTAGTTCCCCTCTTTTAGGAGGGGACTAATTTATCCAATATGAGTGGGACTAAAGAGTTATATCGTATTAATTAGCACGAGTTTAATATTTTTATCAAATATTAGATAATATTAAAATATTATTATCTTATCTTTAATACTGTATAATGCATGTTAAAAAAAAGCCCATAGTGGGCAGGGGAGGAAAGACAAAAGCTTCTCCTGATAGCAATGATACGCCAATAAGCATTAAAGAAGGAAAAAATGTCATGGGAAAGGTGTAACCCGTGGTCGCTGAAACGATTATGAATAGGCCATTCTATCAAGGGGTCAACGAGCCCCAAACAAAATATGGGCTTAGGGAACAAATGGACTCAGATTTACAAATGGACTTAAGTGGACTTGATAAAGGAATAATAATGTTAATAATAGTTCACTCTAAAAAAAATCGTAAAAATTGACCACAAATGTAAAAAACATAAAAAATAGCTACTAGTACAATTTTTGTAAAAAATGGACTTCCAAGCGCAAAAAAAATATCACTTCACGCCCACCACTTTTTCAGATTTTAATAGTTTGTATAATATATACGGTATATAATATATGTATCTGTGTAATTTTTATAGTATATTTTATATGTACAATATGTATTATATAAATTTTACGGACAAAAATTCAAAACTTCGCTGGCGCGCGTGGAAGACTATTTTTTGCGTGAGATTTTTTCTTTTCTTCAAATTTGGATGGTTATTTTTTTCTTTCATCCTTGACCATTTTTTTATTTTATTTTTTAAAATGGCCTATTCTTGATGATTACCCTAAAGGAAAAGGAAAGAATGTGGACATTCGGACGGTAGAAGGTCCTTATGGAAATAATGTCCATAACGTAAGGGTGATCATCAAGAATATACAATTTTTAAGAAAAAAATAAAAAAAATGATCAAGGATGAAAGAAAAAAAATGGCCACTCAAATTCAATGAAAAGAAAAACATCTAACGTCAAAGACAGTCCCCCACACGCTTCAGCAAAGTTTTAAATTTTTGTCCGCAAAATTTATATAATATATATTGTATATATAAAATATACAAAAAATTATACATGTATATAGAATTTATACCGTATACATTTATAAACTATTAAAATTTTTTCTTGTGTGTGAAAGTCCATTTTTTCAAAAATCATTTCAATGTGTTATTTTTTTTTTATGTTTTTTTACACTTAAAACTATTTTTGATTATTTTTTTGGAAGTTCGCTATTTATTTACATTATTAAATAATGTAACGAGGATAAGCTCTAAATTGAAAACACGAATGTGGAGGGCTGGCAGCCGAAGTGGAGAGAGAAAAGGACTTCGATGAGCAGGCGTCCCTAATTCCCCAAGAACTCAAAAGAAAGATTGAACAAGACCTGCATCCACATTCAGCATCCAAGAAAATCAAAGGTACAGAGAATGCTAGTTCTGAATTTCAAAAGGCAGCGGGTTCCGAGTCATGGACCCGCTGCTCACAATGATGATTTTGGTTGAAATGCTCGAGGTACCCTCGAGCATTCAAGTCGCTGCGTAGAATTATAGCCAGCAAAGATCCCGATGTTATTTTTCTAATGGAGACGAAAGTTGTGGTGTCGGAATTAAATCGTATTCGTGTTATGCTGGGTTTTGTTAATGGGTTTTCTATTCCGAGCGTGGGGAGAAAGGGCGGGGTTGGCTTTACTTTGGAAGGAGGAAGTCGCTCTATCCATTCGGTCCTTCTCAAATGGGCATATGGATTCTTTTATTACAGAGGAAAACGAAATACAGTGGCGTTTAACGGGCTTTTATGGCAACCCGGATCGGGCTGAGCGGAGGCACTCTTGGAACCTGCTAGGAAACCTAAAAGGGGATGTGGATTCTCCATGGGTGATTTAAATGAGATTCTAGACCCGTCAGATAAATCAGGGGGATGAAATAGAAATGGTAGGCAAATTGATGAATTTACAGATTGTAAAATCCGGTCTCATTCAAGATTAAGGGAAAAAAATTCAAAAATGAAAGTAAAAATATTGATAAGGATAAACTTATGTCACTATTAATGAGGTAGAGGGAAACTGTGATAAGTAAAAATTATAAGGAGTAAATGTATTGTGTCATCTATATTTGGATGGTCTTGAATGTCCTGTTTTATTGAATATATTGACCTTATAAAAACTTTCATAGTCGCATAGATTTGATTAAAATAATAAAGATAAGATGAGGCACTCATTAAGCCTAGGGATAACACCCGTTCGTGAGGATCCTCTTTACTCGGCATGAGTTTCTTTATCTTTCTTATTTTTCACCTGTCTAGCTCAGCCGCTCATCAATCATTGCCACTTGAGGATTTCCTGTGGTTTCGAGCCAATCAGTCAGAACCACATAGTGGCCTGCCAATCTGTCTGGTCCGGGTCTCAGCTTACCTAATCAATCATTGTTACTTGATTGTCGGCCTGAACCCCTTTTCCCGTTCTGATATTCTGTCCCGTCCTTGAGGTGATGAGCCCGTTCTTGAGATGATGGTTCTCGTTTTTGAAATGATGGTTCCCGTTCTTGAAGTGATGATCCCCTGTTCTCGAGATGATGGTTCCCGTTCTTGTAATGATGGTTTCCCATTCTCGTGATGTTGATTCCCGTCCTTGAAGTGATGATCATTCATTTGTGAATATTTCGCGACTTCGGTCCGCCACCCGTTTCTACTTTTCTGACGTTTTCCGCGAGTCTTGGGTAGGTCCTTTTGTTCACGTGGCAACATATATTTTTTATATGTTCATTTTCCCCTCATGGACGATACTCGTCGATGTGCAATGAATGCTCTCAGCACGCGTCCCATTTTAGGAGAACGACTATTCTTGATTCACTTTCATCAATTTGAGATCTTCTTTTATTTTGCAAAATATTAAGTGTTGAGCAATAAAAAGTCATTAGTATTTAAATAATGAGATGATGTATCATAATTGCCTCGTTCTGGGGTTGCTGACACACTACTTCGAGATTTCGTTGTTCTTAATGTTGTTTTATCCTATCGCGACATGCATGCGCGCATGTTTCATTTTTTTCATTCCCCATGTGCGTTGCTTCATTTTATGATTCTTATGTCATGCGTAGAGGTGGCAACTGGGCCGGCACGGTCTTGAACAATACTGGGCTGGTTAAGGCCCGCGGGCCAGGTCTGGGCCATCATAGGCCTTGTCTTTAGGGCTCATGGCTCGGCCCGACCCGAATTCTAGGCCCGGCCCGTGAATCCACTTTTTTGTCTAATAATTTGAACAATTATGCATGTAGTGAAGTTTGAATCCTTAACATCTCTCTTATAAATCACACTCTTTACAATAGACCAAGACAACATTTGCTAAATATATTGTTTAAAATATATTCTTATTGTCTTTAACACATTTTATCGAAATTTCAAATAATATATTTTTGAAATAAACATATTTAATTAAATAAAAAATAATATTTTCATTTAAATGAATATTTTATTCAATGAAAAATTAGATTTTATGTGAATATGAAAATCACTAGTTGAATTTAATAAATAAAATAATTATTTTATTTATTATTACAAATTTTTCTATTGACAATTTAAAGTAATAAAATAAAATAATTATAAGAAAGTAACATGACTTACATATAACTTAGTTGTAATCTCTACATTTCATTTATTTCCCACTAAGGTTCAACTGTCCTCATTTACATTTTTGAGAATTAAATTACATTAAAGGGAGGGGAAACGGGTTGGGTCGGTTATTTAACCATGACCGGCCCGACCCAGACCGTCGTGGGCCCGACTTGTGACTTCACGGGTTGGCTCAGTGGTTCATTCCGGCCCGCCCTAAAATTCTAGCGGCCCGTGAGTTTTTCCTTCTTCCATTCTTCGTATTCGTTACCTCTTTTCTTCTCATCTTTTCTGTTTTGCATTCCTTTTTCCGATAGTAATGGAGGAACACCCATTTAAGGTGACCGTTCCCTTAGTTAGGAATAAGAACGAATTTAACAGCCTTCTTGCCCTTCTCAGGGACGCCTTCCCGCTAGACATAGTTTGTGGTTTTGGGGAAGGAATCCCTAAATCTTCCCCATGTTATCCTCCATACCAAATTTCTTTAGCCCCAATGTACATAACATTAGGTTTAAAACTTCTTTTCTCTTCTATTTTTCAATAATTCTTTAGCACTTTCAACCTCGCCCCTTCTTTATATACCTTTAGTACTTATAGGGTTCTTCTAGGGATTGAAGCCCTCAACAAGAGGCATAATTTGAATATCGGGGTAGATGAAATCTGTGCTGTGTACATAGTGTAAAGGCGCAGACTGTCCTATTACTTGGTTCCCTGCACGAGTGAGAATCGGGGAGGACTAGTTATTGACCTTCCCAACATGGATAGAGGCTAGGAGGAGGGTACGCTCCTTGTATGTGGAAACTGGGGTGGTGGCAGTCACTGGGTCATTTTCCGGATCTGGGGAGAGTTTAGTAAGTGGTCGAAGCCCTCATTTCCTTTTATCTTTATGCTACTATTTTAACTTTACTATTTTCATTTGTCTGAGTTTATCTTTTCTAAGTTCTAACCTTTTTTTATGGATAAGAATCTAAACAAGAGATCTTTCACCCCGAAAGACATTTTCGCGCGACTCTATGTCCCCTATAAGTGTCGGGAGCAGCCCTCATTATCTTTATGCTTACAATGAGCTTGAGATGTCTAAGCATTTGAGGAGCAATTTATGGGGGATACCTGGCGAGGGTAAGCGTCAGAAAATGAGGAACGCCAGCTCTTCAGTTGCCGCTTCACGGGATGTTACTCTCCCCGTCCCCGATCTTCTTGCCCCTGTTACTGATCTCCTTGTTGCTGATGAGGTTTCCGCTGCTGGTTGTCGCGGCTCGTGCGCGGTGGAAGCGTGAAGGGGCATGACCTTTTACAAAAGTAAAATTTTAATAAAAATCAAATATTTTAATAAAACAAAACTTGCGCAACGTCACGATAACAAAACAAAAACTTTTAATTAAAATTATTTTTCAATCAGTTAGGATCTATTATATATTTATAAGTTAAATCTACAACATACGAGGTTAAAAATCATATATCTCTTATAGTCTATATCAAGTGTCCTTGCAAAAATTGATCGATCCCCCGTAAAATATTACAAAACACTTTTTCTGCATCTAGATGTTCTCAAGACATGAGATCTAGAGATTTACTGAGAAGAATTTTAGTGAGACGATTCTCTAAAAGAACGTGATGATTATTCTTTTGGAGATTTGATAAACGTTTACGCATAGGATAAAATCTCTCTGACACCAATCGTGTTCTCAATTCAACTCTTGATTGACGAATTGATGACCTGATCAATTGATTATCTCCTCTTCGTTCAACCACCAAGGCCGTTAGAATAATATCTGTATATATTCTAGATAATGGCGTATCAGATTTTTATGGATAAACTGAAATAATATTTAATTATAAAATTATCAATTACAGTGAGACCCACTGCAATTGTGCGCAACTGTAGTGCCATGTGGCATTGCAGTGTGCCGTGAGCCAGCAAAGTGCCTCACTGCATCATTGTAGTGCCATGTAGTGGTGGCGACCGGCCCGGCCCAGCCACGCTAGGCCCGGCTGGTTCACCGGTCGGGCCGGGGCTTTCCAAGTGATTCATGGGCTAGTTCAGGGCCATGCCGTCACAAATTTAGGGCGGCCCGGAATGAACCGCTGAACCGGCCCGTGAAGTCACAGGCCGGCCCGACCCTAGTTAAACAACCGGCCCAGCCCGGCCCGTTTCCCCTTCCTTTAATGTGATTTAATTCTAAAAAATATAGATGGGAAGAGTTGAACCTTGATGTAGAATAGATGAAGTGTATGGATTACCACTAAACTATATGGAAGTTATATTACTTTCTTATTATTGAGATTTTTTTATTACTTTAAAATCTCAATAGAAAAACTTGTAATAATGAGTAAAATAATTATTTTATTTATTAAATTCATAAACTAGTGATATTCATATTCAAGTAAAATCTAAAAATATAATAAATAATTAATAACTAATTTATTCGTTAATAGAACAAAAAATATTAGGAATATTAAACCAATAGTTTTTGAGTTTTTAGGAATCCAATTTTTCATTGAATAAAATATTCATTTAAATAAAAATATTATTTTTTATTTCATTAATTATATTTATCTCAAAAATATATTATTTAAGTTTCGATAAAATGTGTTAAAGACAGTAAGAATATATTTTAATTTTTTTAAAAAAAATTGTCTTGATTTATTGGTAAAGAGTGTGATTTATAAAAGAGATGCCAATGGTTGAAACGTCACTACATGCATAATTTTTCAATTTTTAGACAAAAAAGTGGATTCACGGGCCGATCCATAGGCCTTGAAGGCAAGGCCTGTGATGGCCCGGACCTGGCCCGCGGGTCTTAACCGACCTTGTACTGTTGAAGACCAGGTCGGGTCAGGTTAGATTTTAATTGGCCGATTCAGTCGTTTTCACGTGCCGAACTGATCCGGTTGCCACCTCTAGTGCCATGTGGCATTACAGTGTTGCACACTCAATATTATAGTGCCACGTGGAACCATAGTAGTATTTAACACTTCTTCCTCTTGTGTTCTAAATCCTTGAATCTCAAAGCTGAAACACATTCTTCCAGGGGCAAAGATGTTCTTTCATATTCAATTGTTGCTTTGACATCTTCGAAAGAGTCTGGAAGAGAGTTTAACAAGATAATTGCTTCATTCTCATCACTTAATTTTTCATTTGCTTCTAAATTGGCCAATTCAATTGTCATACGTTTGAAAATATCAAGATTTTGCTCCAATGACTTGGTTGTGTCCATCTTGAATCCAAACAATCTCTCCATCAAGTGAATCTTGTTGGTGAGTGACTTCTTCATGTACAGAGACTCTAGTTTCTCCTATATTTTGGTTGTTGTGTCTTCTTCATACATACACGTGGCAATTACTATGAATTAAATATTTATTTAAGACTAGATATCAATTAATTTAAAATTAACATATCTGATTATCTTTATCAACTAACGTATATATTATTTCACGAATAAGAAATTTAGTAGATTTAAATTATTATCTCATAATAATTTAATTATCTAATTTCATAAAATAAATATTCTGTTTCACTTTTCGATAATAAAAAAAATGATAATTATATATAT
>QANY01003752.1:1264744-1310332 GCA_003255025.1 Datisca glomerata | reverse complement strand
GGATAACGTGTTTCATTTTTAACTAATCAATTAATTCCAAATTAATTACTAGTTAAAATAATAACCTTATGAATATTTAATTATGAGTCAATCCAATCTCATTGGTCTAAGTTCATTTAACTTTCTGAAGCGCCAAAGTCATAATTAGGTGAACGTAGATTAACTAATTAATTATATTAATCAAACTTTAATAAAACTCTTTTACTAAAATCGGTTAACCTAAAGGTCACTAGCCTTTAATGTGGTGTGATTACCAAGTTTTAACTAGTTAAAACCTATCAGTTTATATGCAATTGATTTCATAAAGCAATACATATAAACTTATTAGGGCAATCCTAATAAATAATGTTTCTACAGATGAGATGCATGATTAAATAAATCTGTGTGAGATTTTCATGTATGGTATGTGATCGACTAATACATGGACATGTTATCAAACATAATAATTAAAAAATTATTTAACAATTAAATAAAATAATAATGGATCGAGTGACTATTGAGTATTTCTAAATTAGAACCCTTGAAATAAAGAAATAAAATTACAAAGCGAATTTCAAGAGTACATATTTCCCAAATATTGCCTTGTCTTTTAACAATGAGGTATCACTTGTTCAGTCAAGTCACAACTATCCACATGAAAGGTTAATTGTGACTTTGTGAGTGTAACCCATCATTTCAGATTACATGACTTCATTTAGAATATGCCACCCTAGGGTTGGTCAAAACTAAACTACATCACTTCCTCTTATCTTCTTAAGAAGTCCAACCTCGGTATTGGTACAGTTCGAAACCTTCCTTAGGGGGATAAAAAAAAAGTCATCTCGAGGCCCTCATTACACCTCACGATGTTGTACTAATGATGAAAACTATAGGTTACATTGACATGTCAACTTTCTCCCACTCACTATTTTCGGATAATGGTTTCATTTTTAACTAATCAATTAATTCCAAATTAATTACTAGTTAAAATAATAACCTTATGAATATTTAATTATGAGTCAATCCAATCTCATTGGTCTAAGTTCATTTAACTTTCTGAAGCGCCAAAGTCATAATTAGGTGAACGTAGATTAACTAATTAATTATATTCATCAAACTTTAATAAAACTCTTTTACTAAAATCGGTTAACCTAAAGGTCACTAGCCTTTAATGTGGTGTGATTACCAAGTTTTAACTAGTTAAAACCTATCAGTTTATATGCAATTGATTTCATAAAGCAATACATATAAACTTATTAGGGCAATCCTAATAAATAATGTTTCTACAGATGGGATGCATGATTAAATAAATCTGTGTGAGATTTTCATGTATGGTATGTGATCGACTAATATATGGACATGTTATCAAACATAATAATTAAAAAATTATTTAACAATTAAATAAAATAATAATGGATCGAGTGACTATTGGGTATTTCTAAATTACAACCCTTGAAATAAAGAAATAAAATTATAAAGCGAACTTCAAGAGTACATATTTCTCAAATATTGCCTTCTCTTTTAACAATGAGCTATCACTTGTTCGGTCAAGTCACAACTATTCACATGAAAGGTTAATTGTGATTTTGTTTTTAGAATACATGACTTCATTTAGAATATGCCGCCCTGGGGTCGGTCAAAACTAAACTACATCACTTCCTCTTATCTTCTTAAGAAGTCCAACCTCGGCATTGGTACAGCTCGAAACCTTCCTTAGGGGGATAAAAACAAAGTCATCTCGAGGCCCTCACCACACCTCACGATGTTGTACTAATGATGAAAATCACAGGTTACATTGACATGTCAACTTTCTCCCACTCACTATTTTCGGATAATGGGTTTCATTTTTAACTAATCAATTAATTCCAAATTAATTACTAGTTAAAATAATAACCTTATGAATATTTAATTATCAGTCAATCCAATCTCATTGGTCTAAGTTCATTTAACTTTCTGAAACGCCAAAGTCATAATTAGGTGAACGTAGATTAAATAATTAATTATAATTCATCAAATTTTAATAAAACTCTTTTACTAAAATCGGTTAACCTAAAGGTCACTAGCCTTTAATGTGGTGTGATTACTAAGTTTTAACTAGTTAAAACCTATCAGTTTACACGCAATTGATTTCATAAAGCAATACATATAAACTTATTAGGGCAATCTTAATAAATCATGTTTCTACAGATGAGATGCATGATTAAACAAATCTGTGTAAGATTTTCATGTATGGGATGTTATCGACTAATACATGGACATGTTATCAAACATAATAATTAAAAAAATATTTAACAATTAAATAAAATAATAATGGGTCGAGTGACTATTGGGTATTTCTAAATTACAACTCTTGAAATAAAGAAATAAAAAGCGAACTTTAAGAGTACATATTTCCCAAATATTGCCTTCTCATTCTGATATCCATCTTCATAATCTTCAAGCTTTGAACAAAACCTTTTTTAATTAAAAAACTATTTTTCTAAATTTAAACAATTTTTATAATTATCCCTTTTAATATAGTTGACTTTGATTTAGTCAAATAAATATTTTATTTGATTTGATAAAATTTGAGTCAAACCTAATCAACCTATTAATTTTTAATTTTCATAAAATAAAAAATTAATAATTAATCTTAAAATTACATTAATTCAAAATTTAAATGGATAATTAAAAGACAGAGTTTTAATGAAACACTTAGGTGATAAAGTTAGTTGCATGGTTTGTTGGAAACTTTCTTAAAATGTGACAACAGTTGTCACCAACGATTGGACTCTCCGATCACCGCCCATCACCACTACTGCTCGTCTCACCGCCTGTAAGCGCCTTCCACACTGGACAGCCACTGTTCATCGCCGGTACAATATCGCCGGCTATTCACCTCCGCCAGAATAGTAAATTTCTAGCGTGAACAATGTTTTGGCGGATGAACAGTGTTTTACAAATGAACAATGTTTCGCGTGAACAGTAAATTTTTGCCGTTCGTCTTGTGCGTTCTTCATCTTCTCGCATTCAGAATAAGTACAATAATATTCAAAATAAAATTACAAAAATTCCTATGTTATAATTTCGCTTACACAGGATCTAGGAAAAATTAAAATGAAGCCTAATACAATAATCACCATGCAATGAACGATCTATTATTTTCCATACATTCAAAAAACATAACCATCCATCATTATACATATCTCGTATTATATGAATAATGCAAGAAAACCCATACAACATTTTACATATTAATATATAAAGATCACTCTGATACCACTTCCTGGTCATCACGGCGCGTGCACGGCGGAAGTGTGAGGCGCGTGACCTTTTAAAAAATTAAACTTCTAATAAAAATTGAATCTTTTAATAAAACAAAACTTGCGCAACGCCACGATAACCAAATTTTTTTATTATTAAAAACTCATTTTCTATCAGTCAAGGTTAAGAATCATATACCTCTTGTAGTCTATATCAAGTGTCGTTGCAAATACCAATCAATCCTCAATTCTCACGAAATCGTTCTAATGATTAGTAGATCTCGAGATCCACACCAAGATTTTTCAAGTCAATCTTCAACGCACTAGGACGTGTGTGAGTATGTAGAATATAACAAGACACTTTTTCTGTCTCTAGATGTTCTCAACACATGAGATCTAGAGATTTACTGAGAAGGAATTTAGTGAGACGATTCTCTAAAAGAACGTAATGATTATTATTTTAGAGATTTGATTAACGTTTAATCACAGAAGAAAATATCTCTAACACCAATCGTGTTCTCAATTCAACTCTTGATTGACGAACTGATAAATCTGATCAACTGATTCTCTCCTCTTCGTTCAACCACCAAGGCCATTAGAATAATATATGTATATATTCTAGATAATGTCGTATCAGATTTTTAAAGATAAACTAAAATAATATTTAATTGTAAAATTACAATTTGCAGTGCCACACGGCACTGCAATGTGCCGTGATCCAGAACACTACCTCACGACACCATTGTAGTGCCATGTGGCACTACGGCGTTGCACACTCACTACTGTAGTGCCACGTGACACCATAGTAGTTCATGTCAATTCTGATACTCTATTAGTGATTGACACATGATATTTATTACGAATTAAATATTTATTTTAATCAGATAATTATTTAGATATAAGTTAATTCATAGTTAACGTATCTGATTATCCCTATCAACTAATTTATTTGTTATTTTACAAATAGCAGATTTAGTTGATTTAAATTATTATCTAATAAAAATTTAATTATCTAATTTCACAAATTAGATATTCTGTCTCATTTATTGATGTATATATATATATATATATATATATATATATATATATATTATTTCCAAAAAATATATTTAAAAATATAATTAATTGAATTAATTAATTAATCACACATAATTATCTCATAATTTTGTACTTGCCCCAGAATAAAAATTATTTTTGCAAGTCAGTCCTTTTCTCATGTCTTGAAATTTTCACCCTAGACAGCGTAGTATAGATGTGACTTGAGGACCATGGACCTATACTCCTAAGCTCCAATAAATCAGATTATTAATTAAACTTTTTAATCAAATAATCTTATTTATTGATCCAATTGTACGTCACTATAAATATAAAATTGCACTATTAGAGATTATAGAATGTATTTATCGAGTATTCTCATGTAGTTCACTGACATGATCATTACATGTAGTTCTGTTCTCAAATTATTGGTTCGTAAATTAGAAATGGTCAAAATTATTGTTTTACCCTTCTAATTACCTTTTGATCCTTAAGTACCATTAATCTACTAGTGAATGACTAATTTATAATCTTATTATAAATTTGAGCTCAATAACCATTTAGTTCAAGAATTAACACTTAAGAGAAATAATATACGATCTGTTAGGAAATTTTTTATTCCAAATCTTATAAGATCATTTCCTCAGCCATCCACATCACTGAATATCCAAAACAAAAGTCACTAGCCTGATTAACAAACAGACCTTAATGATTGAATCAAAAGATTTAGTAGGTATGCATAAGAGTTCATGACTACTCAAGATTTAGACTGATCTAAATATGATCATCGAATTGATGTGTATTAAATATTTATGATAAACGGCAAGTTAATAAAGATATTAATTAACATCGGTCCAGTCATATACAATCTCATTATATAATGTACTTTCACTAGGATGTCTATATACATCAATGATCTGAATCTAGATTGCACACATTCATAACGCTTAGTATAGTGTACTAGCAACCATTCATTAAAGATTTCATATTTTAATATGTTGCTGACAATTTTATTCATTATCTATGATCTTAATCCTCTCGTACTAATATAAGATCATAGTCTTATTAATGAATATGAAATTTTTAGATATTTATATAACTTATTCAACAATAATTTAAAAGAACAATTATAAGAAAAATGTAATCCTCTTTAAATTTCATGTCAAAATGTCAATACATTGAGAGCATAACCCCCAACATCCCCTGCTGCAGGGGAAACCGTCGCGTTCCCCCTCTCGCCCGTGAAGAAGGTGGTCTCCCCTCCCTATGGTTCTCCACATCTGTCTGAGGAGATAGGTGTGTGGCGGCGGCGGTGATACCCCGTGGCCCCGTCGGTTCCTACTGATGTTAGATTTTTGAAGGAATCCCATTACGTGGTTGTGAAGGGGATCGTATCTAAGGTGGATGCTCCTGTACTCCGCCAACTATCTATTCATGATAAGGTCATCAGCCTGAGTCATGCTCTGATGCAAGTATTTTTATTTTTGTCTTTCCTTGTTTTTCCTAGGTAAATCTTTTCCCAATTTTGGCTAACACTTTTTGAACAGGTCGTGACTTAACACAACAAGATACATGAAGATATTTATACTACTGAGGAGGAAGTAGCCAACTATAGAAAAAAGGTGATGGAGACCAACAAAGCTTATGGCATCGTTACCTCTGAACGAGATGATCTCAAGAAGGTGGAGGCTGACCTTCAATTAGTTATTGCCCGTCAAACCTCCAAACTTGAAGCGGCTATGGCTAAGATGTCGAAGCTCGAGTGGTATTTATGGGAGGCAGAGATGTCTGTCGAGATAAGTGGAAAGAACCTGTCTATTGTTAAGGAAAAGTAGGTTGAGGCCAATGACTCGTTGGCTAAGTCAAGTGAATGAGAGGCTGGTCTTGCAGCTGAGCACCAAGCCATGAGTGACGAGTATGAGCAGATGGCCTACACGGTGGGTTACTGTGATGCCAAGACTGATAAGCCTCCCCGTACATCACTGGATGCTTTCCTAAAGAGCCCGTTGATCCCGAGGCTGAGCTTTCCGCAAAGAATTAGTATCCTTTTCCTTTTCTCTTGCCTTTTTTCATTTTCTAGTACTCTTTTCTTTAGGAAATTCTTTGTCACTTTCTCACTTTTAATGAAATGACTCATTTCCTCAGTAAGCTTTTGCCATTTCCTTTCGTTCTTTAATAAAAGTTTATCCATCGACTTTGCCTTTTTAGTAAATCACCACAAGTAATAAAAGGTGTTTTCCCTTTTAATGGTTTTCATTCAAGTAAAGCTTTAAACTACTTAATCCTTTAAAAACTTGGCAGTTTATTTCAAGAAATGTTTAGGAAAGAGTACGTTCACCTGTTTTGTCCATTTCTACTTTTCATCTATTTGAGGTTGGAACTTCATTTATGTTTATTGAAAGCGGGTTTTATTGGAGTCACCTACTTCCATGATTTCTTCTTCACTTAATGCTTTTAGTTCCTTCTAAGAGTATGACTTATGAATTTCTCCTCCCAAGAACTTTTTAGTGCGCTTAGTTCCTTGTGGGAGTAGGACTTATGAACTGCCCTTCCCAATGACTTTTTAATGTCCTTAGTTCCTTATGAGAGTAGGACTTATGAACTACCCCTCCCAAAAAATTTTTAGTGCCCTTAGTTCCTTTGGGAGTAAGACTTATGAACTGTTCTTCCCAATGGCTTTTTAATACCTTTCATTCCTTATGAGAGTAGGACTTATGAACTGCCCTTCCCAAAAACTTTTTAGTGCCCTTATTCCTTCTGGGAGTGGACTTATGAACTGCCCCTCCCAAGGACTTTTTTAATACCCTTAGTTCCTTCTGGGAGTAGACCTTATGAACTTCCCCTCCCAAGGACTTTTTAATTCCCTTAGTTCCTTTTGAGAGTAGGACTTTTAACTGTCTTCCCCAAGGACTTTTTAGTGCCCTTAGTTCCTTCTGGGAGTAGGACTTATGACTCCCCCTCCCAAAGACTTTTTAATGCCCTTAGTTCCTTTTTTTATCAAAGGTTTTCCACGTAAAAATAGTGGCGTCCAATTTTTATGCGGGAAAGATGTCTCATCATAATGGATCTTTTACACAAATTATTTTTTCAGATGAATTACGTTCCATGGTTTCTGCAATTCCGTTACTTCTCCCATTTCCAAGTGGTAATAACCGCTTCCTCCTAATGTATGGATGATGTATGGTCCTTCCCATGTTGACTCGAGCTTCCCTTCCATTTGGAATATTTTTCTAAGGACCTGTTCTCATGTTTGAAATTCTCGTTTCCTTACTTTCTTCTAGAAATATGATCTCATTTTCTGATTGTAACGGGCCCTTTTGATCAGAGCCGCTTTTCGTCTTCCCTTTAGTTTATCGAGACCATTTCTAAGAGCTCTCCATTTTGTTGTTCATTTAGTTTGGATATGATGGTAGGGCTTTCAATTTCTACAGGAATGACCGCTTTTGCTCTATATGCTAATGCAAATGGGGTTTCTCTCGGGGTCTTTCTATAAACCCATAAGACTGCGGGTAGCTCTTTCTACCCACTTTCCGTTTACGGATTCCAGTCGTTTCTCCAGGTTATCAAGTATGACTTGATTTGACCTTTCTGCTTGCCTGTTCCCCTATGGGTAGTAAGGTGTAGGGGTGGCAACCGAGCCAGCCCGACCATGCTCGACCGAGCCAGTTCATGGGTCGGGCCTTTCCAGGCGGTTCGCGGGCTGGGCAGCCCTAAATTTCTGGGGGCCCAGAATGAATCGCTTAACTGGCCCGTGACTTCACGTGCCAGTTCACATTCCGATCTCAGTTAAATAACTGGCCCTGCCCGTTTCCCCTCCCTTAAATGTGATTTAATTCTAAAAAATTAAAATGGAGAGAGTTGAACCTTGGTGAGAATAGATGAAGTGCAGGGATTACTGCTAAGCGATATTGAAGTCATGTTACTTTCTACTAATTATTTTATTTTATTACTTTAAAATCTCAATAGAAAAACTTGTAATAATAAGTTAAATAATTATTTTATTTATTAAATTCATAAACTAGTGATATTCATATTCACGTAAAATCTAAAAGTTAATAAATAATTAATGACTCATTTATCATTCATGTTCATTAACAGAACAACAAATATTAGGAATATTAAACCAATATTTTTTAAAGTTTTCATGAATCCAATTTTTCATTGAATAAAATATTCATTTAAATGAAAAATATTATTTTTTATTTAATTAAATACATTTATTTCAAAAGTATATTATTTGAAGTTTCGATAAATGTGTTAAAAGATAATAAGAATATATTTTAAACAATATATTTAGCAAATATTGTCTTGATCTATTGATAAAAAGTGTGATTTATAAGGGGGAGGTCAAACGTTCAAATTTCACTACATGGATAATTGTTCAATTTTTTAGACAAAAAAGAGGATTCACTAGCCGGGCTGGTTCAGGCTCGCCGGGCCAGGTTGGGTCTAGCTTCCAGGCCCGACCATAGGCCTTGAAGACAATCCCCGTGATGGCTCGAACCTGGCCTGCTGGCCTTAACCAGCCCGGTACTGGAGAAGAGATTCATGATTTTTAGATCTTTACAAAATGTCCTTACTGAGTTCCCAGTGAATTGAAGTTCGTTGTCTAATAACAAGATTTGGGGGATCCTATACCTGCTCACCAAGTTCTTTCATAGGAACCATTTTACTTATTCCTCATGAATTCTACCAAAGGCTTCGGCCTCGATCCACTTAGTGAAATAGTCCATTGCAACCAACAAATTTTTTTTTGGGTAGGTGCCATGGGGAGTGGCCCAACAATGTCTAGGGCTCATTGCATGAATGACCAAAGACTAGCCATGATTTTGAGTTTATCTTTAGGAAGCGTTCTTTCTTCAAGTAAACAGATTATGTTGTCCTGCCAACTGGGCTCCCGTTCAATTCTACATCAGCCACGTTAGTCAATGGGAGCCAGATGCTTGGTTATTTAAGAACTTCTACGGGGACGTTCCTTCTATAAAGGAGGCGTAATGAAGATCCTAGGTTTGCTAAGGCATCAGCATGCCCATTCTCAGCTCTCAGAATTTGCTGGATTTCGTAATCTTTTAGCGTACTAAGGAGATCCTTCGCCCGTTGTAAGTATTTTATCATCTGTTCATCTCTTGCTATGTATTCCACAGTACTTGCTTTACGATTAACATGGAATCGTAGAAAATATTAACCTTAGTTACCTCATATTCCTGTAGCCGGGATACTCCCGTGATCAGTGCTTCATACTCCACTTCATTATTTGATGCATTAAATTGGTAGGAGATGGAGTGCTCCAATATTTCTCCGAAGGGAGTTTGTACCACCACCCCTGCTCCTGCTCCTGTACTGTTTGAAGCACCATCTATAAAGAGCATCCAAGTTCCATTTTCTCCCATTAGGTAGGCTTCTTGTTCAACTTCCCCTCTCGTGAAGTCGGCTACAAAATTCACCAATGCTTGTTCTTTTATTGAAGCTCGGGGCTCGTAACTGATGACATATTGGTTCAGCTCAATTGACCATTTTTCTATTCTCACACTTACCTTCGTCAAGTGTAGAATGCTTTTAATGGGGGAATTAGTCAATACTTTGATGTTGTGGGCTTGGAAGTAGGGCTTCAGCTTCCGTGCTGCAATTACAACTACTAGTACTAGTTTCTCCATTCGTTTATATCTTGTTTCCACTGCTACAAAACTTTTACTTATAAAGTATACATGTTTCTATTTCCTTTGTTCTTCTTTGATGAGTACTGCACTGACTGCCCCCGTTGAGATGGCTTCGTACAACAGAAGTTACTCGCTGGGGATAGTCAGGTACTCCTTAATTTTGGTAAAGGCTTATTCACTGTCCTTATTCTAACCGCTTACAAAGTTTTTCCACAATCTTTCAAAGAAAGGTTTGCATCTGTCCGTTGACCTGGAGATGAACCTGTTCAAGGCGGTCGATCCTCTCGTTAACCCTTGAATTTCTTTGAGGTTCTACGGGGACCTCATTTCTACAATCGCCTTTACTTGATCCAAGTTTACTTCAATTCCCCGTTGTGTAATTATATTTCCAAGGAACTTTCCTGCTGACACTCTAAAAGTGAATTTCTTTGAGTTTAGCTTCATGGAATTTCACCTTAAAATAGAGAAGGCTTCTTCCAGTTCCTGGATGTGGTGTTCCTGCTTCTTACTCTTGACCAGCATGTCATCAATGTAAACTTCCATATTCCTTCCGATTTGCTCACGGAAGACCTTGTTCACCAGCCTTTGATAAGTTGCACCTGCATTCTTTAGACCAAAGGGCATGACTTTGTAGCAATAGTGTTGTACTTAGTAATAAGGAAGCCTTTTCCTGATCGGGTGGTAACATTTTCACCTGATTGTAACCTGAGTAAGCATCCATGAAGCTGAGCAGTTCGTGCCTAGAAGTGGCATCCACCATTTGATCTATCCTTGACAGCGAGTATTTGTCTTTGGAACATGCTTTGTTTAGGTTAGTGAAGTCGACACAGATTCTTCTCTTTCCGTTATTCTTCCGTACCATTAATACGTTAGTGCGCCATTTGGGGTAGTTCACTTCTCTGATGAAAACTGCTGCTAAGAGCTTCACAACCTCTTCTTTGATCACTTGGTTTCATTTAGGGGTGAAGCTTCTATTTTTTTCACAGGTTTCATAGTGGGATCAATGTTTAACCTATGGCAGATGATCTTTTTTGGGTTGCCGTACATTTTCTGTGCTGCTGCTGCAAACATATCTTTGTTTTCCCTTAGGAATTCTATCAACTTCTTTTTCTCATTTTCTTCGAGACATGTATCAACGTTTGTTATTTTCTGGGTCCCTTCCTCTAAGTATATAGGCTCTGTTTCCTCTCCCGCCTCGTATCTTGGGTCATCTTGCATGCTTCAGTGTAATTGCTATAGATCCGAGGGTCCTTTATCATGACCAGTGAGCTAAAGCGGTTACTCAACAGATATGACCCGCGGCCTGGTCACCTTTTATCATGACCAGTGAGCTATTACGCTTTCTTCAAAGGATGGCTGCTTCCAAGCCCACCTCCTGGTTTCACTCATTCTGGGGACGGGTATTTCAACACTTGGTAGAATTTTGAGGGTACAACCTTCATTTTGTGGAGCCAGGTCCTTCCTAGGATTGCATTGTACAAGGAAGTTGTTTCCAGTACCATGAATTCACTCATATAGGTAAACAAGTCTACGCTCACTGGGAGTGTGTGTTCTTTCTGAGTAGCTATTGGCTCCGTTGAAACCAATCAACGACTGTGATGTTCCTTGTAATTTTTGACCTCCCATGGACATTTTCTCCACTGTCGCTCGATATAAGATGTTCACTTTACTTCCATCGTCTAACAAGACCCTTCTTAACGAGTAGTTGCCGACCTGAATTGAAATGACGAGGGCATCTCTATGGTGTTCCTCGTGTTCTAGATCAGAGTCGTCGAACACTAGCACCGAGTCCCCGCTGCCATTCGAGGGCTTTTACGGATGTCTTTCTAACATTGGCCGCTTACAATATATCTTCCTTTCCTTTCTTGTTGTCCCTTCTTACTCGGTTAGTGCTATAACCGTGTCGACGACGCGGAGGGGTTAATTCCTCCTTCCCATCTTCTTCTCGACTGTCTTTCTCAGTCTCACGTTCATGTTCAACTCTTTTCACAAATCGGCTAATGTATCATTCTTTGATCAGCTGCGTAATATAGCCTTTGAGCTAGAAACAGTCTCGCGTGTAATGCTGGTTGCTCTTATGATAGGAGCAATATTTATCTTTATATTTGTAGCTAGGTTCCTTAGTGTATAAGGACGATTTTTTAGTCAAGGTTTGTATTTAATTGTCTCCAGTATTTGGTTGACCGAGATAGTCAACGGTGTGTAGACCTTGTCCCTCGGGTGGGTTCTGTCAAAATCTCGCCTCCGGTGGGTATTCCTATTTTATTGGACTTTTTCCCCATCTGTTCTTTCTATTTCGTCATGCTTCCTTAATTTAGGTCTTAAGCTTATTTCCCACTTCTGGGATTCTTCTTCCTTCCGTTCAACCGTTCTTCGCATACTTTTATTCTCTTCCTCTAATGTAATATAGGCTCGCGCCTGTTGGAAAACTCTTCCATGGAAAGGGGCTTCACTTTGAACATGTCATCGAAGAAGGGTGACTCTAGGTCCAGACATCGTCGGAAGGCCAATCTGGAAAACCGATTGTCGTAGTGCTCGACCTTGGTCATTTCATCTTTAAAGCGGTGAGTTTAGTTTTGTAAGGACTCCACTTCCTTGGTGGAGATCGTCATTAGATGCTCTGAGTCTTCCATGACGGTACGGTATGTTGAATACTATTCTATAAAAATGGAGGACATAATAGCGAAGTTTGTCATTGAATGCATTGGTAAGGAGTGGTACCACTTCAAAGCCATCCCGTCTAAACTGGTAGGGAACATTGTAGATATCAGCTTGTCGTCGTGTTGGTACAACTTCATGTCTTGTCTCAATTGTCGAAGATTGTCTATGGGATTAGACTTCCATTCATAACATTTGAACTTGGACGTACCGGATTTTTGGGTACGAGTGCTGCTAGAACTTCTAGGCTTAATGATGTCCTGATAAGAGACTCAAGGTAATTTTTTCTCGTACTCCCAAGTTATCTCCATCATCTTTTGGTCGAAAAACTCCTCAATTACTTCTTTTAACATGACTATGGATTGTCGAACCTCTCCCATAGTTTCCTTCACAAGGTTATCCGATTAGACTTCTTCTTCCCGTCGTCTGTTTTTATCATTCTCGTGGTCCCTTTCCCATTCGTCTCGTTGGTTGCCTTTGGAGTGGGTTTTCTGTTCATCATTATTCACCCGTTGGCTGATCTCTGCTCGCATTTCTGTGAGTTCCTATTGTACCGTGTTAATTTGCTCTTATAAATTCTGCCATGCATTGTGTATTACTTTAGTATTCCTTCTTTTCATCTCGTGTGTCACGTTTAAGATTGTCTATAACATTTCTGTGGGTGGGGTCGATTAATCTGCATGCTTATCTTCATTTCTGGGCATGTTGTCTCATTTAGATACGTGTTGGATCTATATCTAGGCATGTTTATGATTTTATAGGGTATGTCTCTTGAGCTTTTTTCTCAGGTTCTCAATGAAAGCACCAAAATGTAATGGATTTTTCTTGTCTCATTCAAGATTAAGGGGAAAATATTGATAATGATAAACTTATGTGAGTATTAATGAGGTAGAGAGAAATTATGATAGGTCAGAAATTATAAGGAGTAAACGCATTGTGTCATCTATGTCTGGATGACCTTGAATGTCCTGTTTTATTAAATACATTAGTCTTATAAAAACTTTCCTAGTTGTATAGATTTGATTAAATAATAAATATAAGATGAGGCACTCATTAAGCCTAGGGACAACACCCGTTCGTGTGGATCCTCTCTACTCGGTATGGGTTCCTTTCTCTTCCTTATTTTCAATCTGTCTCGTTCAGCCGCTCATCAATCACTACCACTTAACGATTTCATGTGGTTCCAAGACAATAAGTCAGAGCCACTTGGTAGCCTGCCAATCTGTCTTGTCCGGGTCACTCAACTTAACTAATCAATCACAGCCACTTGATTGTTGGTTTGAACCATTTTTCCCATTCTGATTTTTTGTCCCGTCCTTGAGGTGATGACCCCGTTCTTGAGATGATGGTTTTGTTCTTGAAATGATGGTTCTTGTTCTTAAAGTGATGATCCCCCATTCTCGAGATGATGGTTCCCGTTCTTGAAATAATGGTTCCCCATTCTCGAGATATTGGTTCCCGTCCTTGAAGTGATGATCATCCAGTTGTGAATATCTCGCGACTTAGGTCCGTCACCCATTTGTACTTTTCTGACGTTTTTCGCGAGTCCTGGGTAGGTCCCTTTGTCCACGTGGCAGCGAATATTTTACATGTTCGTAGATGTTATCAATGACTGTGGCTTAGAAGATATGGGATTTAAGGGGCCAAAGTATACATGGAACAATAAACACCATGGTATATCTAATGTTCGAGAACAGATTGATAGAGCCTTTTGTAATGAGGCTTGGAGGAGATTGTATCCCATGGGGATTATTGAACATGGTAGTTTTTATTCCTCAGACCATCGGGCAATCACCTTATCCCTCACAAAATCTAACATCATAATTTCCAGAAAGTCAGGGAGTAAAAGATTCATGTTTCAAGCTTTGTGGGGTTCTAATGGAGAATCTTAAGAGGTTATTGAGAAGGCCTGGCAGAGGGGCTCTATGGTGCTATCTTCGCATGATTTTCTCTTTAAGGTTAAGGTGGTCTCTACACCAATTAAAAAAATGGGGTTTAAATAAATATGGAGGACATCCAAGACAGATAGATGAGTACACAAAAAAGGTAGACCATTTATATGAAACGACCAACTCGCTTGAGGAATGGAAGGAACTAGCTGAGGTAGAAGCAAAGCTCAAACTTTTACAACTAAAGGAAGAAACGTTTTGGCATTAAAGATATAGAGTAAAATGGTTGAAAAAAGGTTATAGAAATACAAAATATTTTCATTCTAGAGCATGGGAGAGAAAAAGAAAATACACGATAAAGGGTCTATTTGATAATAGAGGGGTTTGGAAGGAGGATATGCAGGACATAACCAACATTGTTGTAAACCACTTTGTTGATCTATTTACGATTGGCTCTCCTCAAGCTAATGACATTCAAGAGCTAGTTGAAGAAATTCCTAGGCGTATCATATATGAGCTAAACTTAAAATTATTGGCCTTTTATGGAGGAAGAAATTATAGGAGTAATCAAAGGTATGGCCGCCACTAAAAGTCCCGAACCTAGTGGCCTTTCAACTCTATTCTATAAAAGATATTGGAATACAGTTGGAAGGGATGTTATCACATCTTGGCTTCAATGCTTAAATGAGGATGTGAATATGGATTCTATTAACCATACCCTTTGTTTTAATTCCCCAATGTGAAGAATGATAAAAAGATAATTGATTTTAGGCCCATAGGCTTGTGCAATGTAATTTATAAAATTATTTCTAAAGTGGTGGCCAATAGACTGAAACCCCTCTGAATAGGTAAAAAATACTTCACTGCCATGTGAAACAAAAGGGACTCACCCATGACTTAGGAGAAGTGTCAAGAAAGCAGAAACGGATGACTGGTTGAAGTTGTGAAACATTTCGAGAATGAGAGATCATCACTTCCAGAATGGGAACTGACATCTCAAGAATGAGAGATCATCACCTCCAGAACGGGAACTGAAATATCGAGAATGAGAGATCATCACCTCCAAAATGGGAACCGACATCTCAAGAATGGAAGATTATCGCCTCTAGAATGGGAACCCACATCTCGAGAACTAGAGATCATTACCTCCAGAATGGGAACCAACATCAAAAGAACGGGAACCGACATCTCGAGAATGAGGAATCATTATCTCGTGTACAAGGCAAGACATCAGAACGTAAAAGAGGGTTCAGACTAACAGTCAAGTGACTGTGATTGATTAGATAAGCTGCATCACTTGGACAAGATAAATTGGTCAGTCACCAAGTGGTTCTGACTAATTGGCTCGGAACCACATGGAATTGCCATGTGATAGCAATTGATAGGCGACTGAGTGTGATAGATGCAAGATAAAGAAGAAATTGGATCCCCCGAATGAGTGTTATCCTAGCCCTGAGCTCATGTGATATTTTTATTATTATTATCATCATCAGGCCTATAAGTACAAGCACATGAAAAAGAAAAGAAGGAGGAATAGGGACAGGCCTAAGCAAATATTGAAAAAAAGCACTGCCCTTTCTTTCTTCTCTCATCAACGACTATGTAAAATCCTTGACACAAGTGAATAACAACAATCTCTCCATGTTATTTCTTCCCTTTAAAAGTTTCCACGTAAATGATGGTGTCTTTATTCTCTCATTCTCTCTTTAAATTATGATCTTTATTATTTATTCGTAGCGGGTTTTCCATATGAAGAAAAATCCCTTTATATTTAGTGCTTTCATTGAGAGTGAGAGAAAAACTCGAGAAATCCCTCCCAAAATACCAAAAACCAAATCAAACACCCCCTCAACAATGAAAGCGGGAACGGAAATGGAAACGGGTCGGAAGCATAGATGGGAACGGCAACAAGTACAAAAATGGAAACGATAAATTCGTTCTTTGCATATTCGATTGGCTCATTTTTTTTACATCATTATCAACTACTAAGTAAAGGTCGGCAACCTAGATGCCTAAGCCCTTGAGAGCGAGAAAAATATTCTCTCTAAAATGTGAAAAAAGGTCGGCGGCCTAGATTCCTAAGCCCTTCAGAGCAGAAAAACCTTCTCTCTAAAATGTCAAAAAACGGTCGGCAACCTAGATGCCCAAGTCCTTGAGAGTGGGAAAAACATTCTCTCTAAAATGTAGAAAAAAGGTCGACGACCTAGATGCCCAAGCCTCTGAGAGCAGGAAAAACCTTCTCTCTAAAATGTAAAAAAGGTTGGTAGCCTAGATGCCTAAACCCTTGAGAACGGAAAAACCTTCTCTCTAAAATGTGGAAAAAAAGTCAGCGGCCTAGATTCCCAACCCCTTGAGAGCGGAAAAAGCCTTCTCTCTAAAAATGTGGAAAAAAAGGTCGGCATCCTAGGTGCCTAAGCCCTTGAGAGCGAGAAAATGCTTGTCTCTAAAATGTGGAAAAAAGATCGGTGGCCTAGATGCCCAAGCCCTTGAGAGCGGAAAAAAATTCTCTCTAAAATGTGGAAAAAAGGTCAGTAGCCTAGATGCCCAAACCCTTGAGAGTGGGAAAAACCTTCTCTCCAAAATGTGGAAAAAGGTCGGCGGCTTAAATGCCCAAACACTTGAGAGCGGGAAAAACCTTCTCTCTAAAAAGTGAAAAAAAATGTCAGTGGCCTAGATGCCTAAGCCTTGAGAATGGAAAAAAGAAATGTCTTCAGAACAAAAAAGGAAATGTCATGAGAATAAAAAAGTCTGAAGAACAGAAAAAGGGAACGTCTTTAGGATGAGATAGTCTGGAGAACGGAAAAAGAGGTGTCTTCAAAATGAGAAAGTCTGAAAAGAACGGAAAAAGAAACGCCTTAGTAAAGAAACTCTGAGAAAAGAAGAGCTGAGTAAAGAAAGGAAAAAAAGAAGAGCTGGAGAATAGAAAAGGAAATGTCTTCAGAACGGGAAAGTTTTCAGAACGGAAAAGGAAACGTCTTCAGGATGAGAAAGTTTGGAGAACGGAAAAAGAAATGTCTTCAGAATAGAAAAGGAAATGTATTCAGAACGATAAAATCTTCAGAACAGAAAAGAAAAGAAGTTGAGAAAAGAACTTCATAACATAAAAGAAAAGAATTTGAGGAAAGACCTTAAGCTCAGTAAAGAAATGCTGAGAAAAGAATAGTTGAGTAAAGAAAGGCAGAAAAGAAGAGCTGGAGAACGGAAAAGAAAATGTCTTCAGAAGGGGAAAGTCGGAAGAACGAAAAAGGAAACGTCTTCAGGATGAGAAAGTCTAGAGAATGAAAAAAGAAATATCTTCAAAACGGAAAAGAAAATGTCTTCAGAACGGGAAAATCTTTAGAACAAAAAAGAAAAGAAGTTGAGAAAAGAATTTTAGAGCAAAAAAGAAAAGAAGTTGAGGAAAGACATTCAGCTCAGTAAAGAAATGCTGAGAAAAAAAAGAGCTGAGTAAAGAAGGGCAGAAAAGAAGAGCTAAAGAATGGAGCTGAGAAAAAGACGACCATGAGTAATGGAAAAAGAAGTGGCAAAAGGAAGGGAAAAATTGAAAGCAGAAAAAGAAAATAAGGAAACGGGAAAAATTCTACCAATAGAAGTGGGGGCATGAAACTCAAGCTCCTGCAATGAATTTATGAAGCAGTACACTCGCTCCTTACTCATTATAATAAATTTTTATACTATTTTTGTACAATATTCATGTCACAGATCTTATCGTACAAGAGAAGGAAAATGAAAAATGAAGAAATGGGGAAACTCTATCGATGAGCCCGTAGCAAATCAAAACGGGGCCATGACTCCATGAAATGAGCCTAAGTCATTGAGAGTGTCCACAAACATCGTTCTCTGAAGGAAATCAGAAACATCAAAATAGAGATATCCTTGTTTAAACGGATCAGACGATACTCAAATTTTTCATAATGGAAACAATTGAAGAAAGCAAAGATGAAATGTTTTTTGAAACTCAGCAGATGATCCTGAAACTCAAGACCAAAATGGGGCTGTGATTCTTTATTTGAACCTAAAGTCTTTCTCTCAGAATGGATAGGCAAAATCTCACATGACGCATGACAAGATCTAGACCGAAGACCCTATAAAAAAGAAGAGAATCAAACCTACCAAAATCAGACATGTGTTGGAAGCATTCATTGCACTTCGACGAACTACGCGGAAGCACAATGGGTGGGGGGGGGGTGAAATGAACATGTAAAAATACTTCACTACCACGTGGAACAAAAAGGACTCACCTAGGACTCATGAGAAGCATCGAGAAAGCAGAAATGTGTGACTAGTTGAAGTCACGAAACATCCCAAGAACGGGAGATCATTGCTTCTAGAACGGGAACTGGCATTTCAAGAATGGGAGATCATCGCCTACAGAATGGGAACCGACATCTCGAGAAAGAGAGATCATTGCTTCTAAAATGGGAACTGACATTTCAAGAATGAGAGATCATCGCCTACAGAATGAGAACCGATATCTCGAGAAAGAGAGATCATCACCTTCAAAACAGGAACCAACATCTTGAGAATGAGAGATCATCCCCTCCAGAACGGGAACTGACATCTTGAGAATGGGAGATCATCGCCTCAAAAACGGGTACCAACATCACAAGAATGAGGAACATCGCTTCAAGAATGGGAACCGACATCTCGAGAACGGGGATTCATTACCTCTTGGATAGGATATAACATCAAAATAAAAAGGAGGGTTGAGACTGACAGTCAAGTGGCCGTGATTGATTGGGTAAGTTGCATCACTTGGACAAGACAGTTTGGTCAGTCACCAAGTGGTTCTGACTAATTGGCTCGGAACTATAGGGAATTGCCATGTGGTAGCAATTGATGGGCGACTGAGTGTGACAGATGGAAGATAAAGAAGAAAATGGATCCCACAAATGAGTGTTATCCTAGGCCTGACCTCATGTGATATTTTCATCATCATCATCATCATCATCAGGCCTATAAGTATAAGCACATGAAAAATAAAAGGAGGAAGAGGGACAATAACTATGTAAAATCATTGACACAAATGAATGTCAACAATCTTCCCGTGGTTTTTCTTCCCTTTTAAGGGTTTTTTCACGTAAATTATGGTGTTCTTATTCACTCATTCTCTCTTTAAATTATGATATTTATTATTTGTTCATAGAGGATTTTTCATACCGAGAAAAAATCATTTACACCCTCCTTCCTTTATATATTTCACAAAATCAAAGTGGGCTTGTGGGAGGGAGACAAATATCAGATAACATTCTTATTGCCTTTGAGATGATCCACACCATAAGAAAGATAAGGAGAGGGAAATAAGTTCAACCTTAAAATTAGACCGACAAAGTTGAATGGAAATTCCTTTTCGTAGTCATGGCCAAAATGGGCTTCCACGAAAAATGGATTGAGCTAATTAGAAGGTGCATTTCGACAGTTTCATTTTCAATTCTGATTAATGGCGAAGCCCATGGGCAGTTTTCTCCTTCAAGGGGCATTCGTCAGAGACACCCGTTATCCCCGTACTTATTCTTGTTTTGTGTAGAGAGGCTTTAGGCTGCTCTTCATAAAAGCAGAATCAAATGGGAACCTTAAGTATTTCAGAGCTAGCAGAGGTGGGCCTATTATTTCACATTTATTGTTTGCAGATGACAACTTAATTTTCTGTAAAGCTAATACTGAGAGCTTTAAAACTATCCAAAACATTTTGAGCCATTATGAAGGATCCTCAGGGTAGAAAATTAATATGGAGAAGTCGTCAGCCACCTTTAGCCCGAATACCGATAAGAACACAAAGGATAACCTCACTCGTCTCCTGGGTATAAGCCATAACATTTGCCATGGGAAATATTTCCCATCCTTTGCAGGACGTAATAAGAAAGAGCAGTTCAGCCACCTCCTTTCAAAAATTAGAAAATTGCTTCAACGTTGGAGAGAGCAACAATTTTCTATTGGTGGGAAAGAAATTTTCCTCAAAGCATTAATACAAGCCATTCCACCTACACGATGAATTGTTTTCGTCTCCCTCTATCGTTTTGTAGGAAGGTTAAGTCTCTTATGGTAAAATTGTGGGGTTTTTTGGATAACAGGCCCATTTTGCATTGGATCTCGTGGAAGCAACTATGTTCCCCCAAAATCGGAAGGGGATTAGGTTTCAAAAAAATGACCTCTTTTAATAGAGCTTTCCTGGCAAAGCAAGTATGGCACATAGTGCAATCTCCCAACTCCCCGCTGGCTCATGTGCTTATGGCCAAATATTTTCAGAACTCTTGTATTTAGAAAGCTGAGGCTAACAAGTATTCATCTTTCAGTTGGAGAAGCTTGATTTGGGGGGAGAGATCTTCTTGCAAAAGGGGTTCGGTGGAGGGTTGGAAATAGGCAATCCATTAATGCTTTTGAGGATCTGTGGTTGCCAAGACCTGTTTCTTTCAAATAAATTATTAAGAAAATAGTCTCCAACTATCAGGACAAAGCTACTGATGTTATTGATGGAAATGGCTGGAATATTTCAAAGCTGACTCAAGCCTTTATTCAAGATGATATCCTGGTTATCCTCTCCATTCCTCTTCCTAAAAATAATTTTGAAGATGTTTTAACATGGCATTATTCCCCGAATGGATATTACTATACTAAAAGTGGTTATTTTTAAGTGATAAGTTATGAATAGGTTAGTTTAAAGGTATTCTTGTCTTATTACCTTAACTAACCTTTAGTTAGTTGTGAGGAGTTGTATATCTCTGTTGCTTTGGTTATCAGCTTAGTTAATGAAAATAATTTTTTCTCTTTCCTTCTTCCTCCATTGACTTCGCTGCCTTCACTTCTTTCCTTCTTTCTTGATTATTCTTCATGGTATGAGAGCCAATCAGACCAACGTCGTGATCAATGGTTGAGAATCAAGATAGCCAGTCCTCTGTGATTCGCGAAGAGGATGAAAATCAATTCGAATCTCAATTCAAGTCTCAGAAGAAATTCCCCACTCAATCTGCTCCTTCCTCCTCTAAAGAACCTATCTTGATCTCAGATCCAGCTTTGCCTAACACTGATTCGGCCATGCATGTCTTGGAACAAAACTCACACTCTCCAATTTTTCTCCTATCAAACACCTGTAATCTAATCTCCATTAGACTCGATTCTGCCAATTTCACCCTCTAGATATACCAAATTTCTACCATATTTAAAGCCCACATGATTTTCGGGCATATTGATGGGACTATGAAATGTCCTCCAAGATCTGTCAAGAACGACGAAGGAACTGACATTCTGAATCTAAGATATGTGCAATGGGTCGCACAGGATCAATCTCTCATGACCCTGATAAATGCGATGCTGTCTCCTACGGCCTTGTCTTATGTAGTAGGCTGTAAGACTTCAAAGGAAGTTCGGGAATCTGTTGAGCGACGTTTCTCATCTTTTTCATGGACAAATATTGTCCTGTTGAAATCTGACCTTCAAACTATAACCAAGAAGCCAACAGAAAGCATGGACTCCTATATTCAACGTATAAAGGAGGTCAAGGACAAGCTGGTTGTCGTGGCTGTTAACATTGAGGATGAGGACATACTGATATGCACCATAAATGGGCTCCCGATCGAATATAACACATTAAGAACTTCAATACAAACAAGGATAAAGCCTCTATCTCTCGAAGAATTACACATTTTATTGAAAACTAAAGAGAGATGCTTAGAATACCAGAACAAGAATCAAGAAAATCTCCTCCAAAACACTGCATCAGAATCCACATATGAATCATCCACGATAAGTGAATCTTCAAACATTAATAATATTGAAAAATCACTTAGAAATTTAGAAATTAATAAATTAGAAAGGAAATGGCCTAAAAAGCCTATTTCTCCTGATATTCAAATTTCTAAAAAAAATTAGTTAATCAATTTTCCTTGTCTGCATAGAAGTTGTACGGATAAAATATTATTGGACTTTCTGAACAGGAAGTTCTCTAGAAATTGCAGCATATGGCGATGATAGCTAACAGTTACATCCACACACACAATTTTCCTCACAATGAGGTAATCAATTTTTTAGTCACAGGATTCACATGAATACTTCATTCTTGATAGGAAAAATACCTCACAGAATAATTAAAAAATATCATCCTTTCAGCAGTTAATGCTGAAGGAACCCCAAAAATTGGAGAAAATCAGGAAATAATACATGATACTATCAATACACTTCGTTACACATTAATTGAACACTTTATTAGAACACTAAGTAATATTACTTCGTGTAACTATGATCAATTATCCAATCTTAGGTGTCCAACCCTAATTGATTTCCTCTGGTAGAAAAATATATTTTTGTTCAGAGTAATAACAACGGATGATAGCAATCAACCCTTTTTGAAAGAAAAATCACTAATAGATTACCCAATTTGTTCACACATAAAATTAGAACAGTCCTTAGTAATAACCTAGGTAATATAGACTATAATAGTGTCACACACGGTACAATAATACATAAGAAATGTCTGAAATTGTGCATTGACAAAAAAATCAATAAACAAATTAAAAAAGAAAATAAAACTACAAAATATAAATTAGGTAATTTTTGTGAGGAGTATGATTTATCCAATATTGCTTTTCCCAAAAAATAGAAATAATTCCCATTTAAACCCTAGAAGGAATCATAAGCCTTATAGGAGACAATACCACAAAAATAAGCATAAAAATTTTAACCAATACATCTCCAAGAATAGAAATTTTGACAAACATTTCTCGAAGAATAAAAATTATTCTAGAAGAAAGTTCAATAAAAAATTTAAGTGTTTTAAATATGGCCAGAATGGTCATTTTGTAAATACTTGTCAAGTTAATAATAAAATTAATCAATTAAATATCTCTGATAATGATAAACAATTATTTAGAATCATAGAGTCAATAGAATACTATGAGAGTGATAGTAAATATTTAGGAGAATTTGAATACCCTGAATCTTCTAAGTCTAACTCTTCGAGTTCTGACAGTGATTCTCCTAATATCTCAACGGGGTGTAGGGATAGTTGTTGTCAAAAAAATTAATGTCTTAAATAAAAATGAAGAACAAGAATATCTCTTGTTAGATCCAATTAGAAAAATTGAAAATCCAGAATTAAAACAAGAATATTTAGAAAGACTTAGAAAAGTAAATTTGAAGAAAAAATATTCTAAGTCTAATAATAACAATATTGCAAGCCTTTCGCAAACTCTTGAAAAATTCAATAAAGTTAAAGGAAAGGAAAATGAAGTTACCTTACAGGAACTTTAAAAGGAAGTTAAAAATATTAAAATTAAAATAAAAAAATTAAAAGATTCTAACATATAAATAACCAAAGAATTAATTTTTTTTAAAATAGAGAGTTTAATTAGAAATCATGAACTGTGAGAACCTAGTAATTTCCCTGATAATATGGTTGAAGAACCTATTATCAATCAAGATGGTTTTAACTTCATCCAAATACTTAATCACATCAAAATCAAGAAATGACACATAATGGTCAAAATTATTATTCAAGATTTTGATTTCACAATAATGGCTCTTGTTGATTGAGGAGTAGATTTAAATTGTATGCAGGAAGGACTACTTCCCACCAAGTACTGCAAGAAGACAATAGAATATATGTTATCTGCCAATAGTACTCTAGAAATATCCAGCGATTTAAAATTTTTTTAAAATAGAGATTTAAATTGTATGCATATTAATTAAGAAATTCTCAAAGTCCATATTTGCCAAGACAATGTATGTTTCAAAACATCATTTGTCTTAGTTAAAAATATGTCTGACAAAATTATTTTAGATTTACCATTCATTTTTATGTTGTATCCTTTTACCACAGAGTATGATGTGATAGTTACTTATCCCTCGGATGAACCTGTAAAATTCAAATTTCTTTCTTTTTCTCACAATGAGAATTTCAAAACTCTAAAACAAAATCATGTTTTTAAATCCATAAATTTAATGTCTTGTAAAGAAAATATTTGTGTTTTCTGCAAGGAGAAATGAAATTCAGAAGAATTGAAGAACAACTTCAAATTCCTTCTCTTCAATATTAAATTAAAATCTTTAAACGAGGAGTTCATCGTCTAGTGATTAATTACAAGCCTCTTAAAAATATTTTGGGATGAATAAAATATACAATACCAAACAAAAGAAACTTAATTGAAAGACTTAAAAATACTGATGTATTCTCTAAGATTGACATAAAGTCTGGATTTGGACAAAACCAGATAAATAATATTATTAAATATAAAATTGCATTGGATAGTTATAAAATAATGTCATTTAACCCTAGAAATGCTCCACGTACGATAAATGAAACTTTCAACCAATTCATTGAATTTTTAATTGTCTAGATTAATAATATTCTTATTAGACAATACGAGTTGAATTTTTTGATTGTTTACATTAGTGAATATGTTAAACAATACTGGAAATATTTTAAATTGTTTGTCAAGATAATAAAACAAAATAGTTTAATTATCTCTGTAAAACGAATCAAATTGTTTCAATCAATTAGATTTCCAGGATTTGAATTTTATTATTCTATTGATCAATTTATTTTATTAAATCAAAAATTTCTTTTGATTAATTAGAAATCTGTAAAACATGTTTTGATATACTTCCAAACAGAGTTTTGTCAGGTAACAATCTATTTTTAGCTATTTTAATATTTAATTTATCTAATATATTAATAATTAAATTCCTGACTTCCTTATGATTTTTTGCAGGAAAGCATTCCAAAATTCTACAATGGAAGAATTTGAGGGTTTTAGCCTCCTAGAATACGGAAAGGTAGAATCTAAAATACTCAATCAAAACTCTATTAAAATCAAAAAGCTCAATGGTAGGAGAATTTTTTTGTTCAAAATCCCCATTCATTAATTATGGTAATAATGGATTTGAATATCCAAGAAATGTCTAGATTAATGAATTTGATAAAATTTTAGAAGATGTTGGGTTGAAGCATGACTTCCATGCAACGTTAATTCAATGGTATGAAAAAGGTGAAAAAATAGGTTGTTACAAAGATAATGAAATATGTTATGATAACAGAGAAATTTTAACTTTGAACCTTTTGGGACAAGAAATATTTAAAATTGAATTTTCAAATAAAACAACTAAAGAAATTTTGATACTAAAAGGAACTTTTATTCGTCATGCCTGACGGATTTCAAAAAAGTCATAGGCATGCAGTATGGTCCTTAACTAAAAGAATCCATATCACTTTCAGAAAACATGTGAAAATAATGAATGGTTCAATAATAGAAGAGTCTTCAGCTCAACAATTGGCCCTTAAGGCCCAAATCAAAGAGGAGTCTTCTACTCCAAACCAAGTCCAATCAGCAATACTTGGGTCCCTCAGACTCAATCACCAATAAACCCCGGTCAACCATTTTGACCCAATTACTCAACCTTTTAATGCTTAATCATTCAATCAACCAATCATGGAATACAAAAAATCATCCCAATATTTCTAAAAATATCCTGCGAAAATCCCTTTCATATTGAGCCTCCATTTGCTCATCTAAAGGATCTTGCTCAAATTGCCAAAACCCATTTCATTCCTAAATTCTATTATGTCCTTGGACACAATAGCAAAAATCTCAGTTTTTACGGAGACATTCTCTTAGAAAGAGAATCCATAAAAATTAGCCTAATCAGAAATTTTGAGAAAAAAATCTTTTACCATTCTTTCTATATCCTTAGAATCATAACTATGGAGGATTGGAGAATCCATCTTTCAAGTTCCAAAATGCTTTTAATAAAAGACAATATAATTATTTTTGACTATATTGATGCATGACACAGGATTTTCTTACATCAAAATAGTGATTTTCCTTACTTTTGGTTTGTAAATTTTGATAATAATTCCATAATTGATTTTCCAAATTGGTTCTTAAAATGGTGGTCCATTCATGGTCTTACCTTAGAAGTTTTTTCAATTAATTTACAACAATGTTTCAACTTTTTAAAGGTTTACAAGCCCTCATTAATTGTGATTTTCTTTCCCCAAATACTTTATTTTTCAATAAAATACAAAACACTTTGGATTTTGAAATGGAAATACTCGGTTGAAAATAGAATCCTCACCAGAGAGTACTATGTTAAATGGTAGGATAAGTTGAATATCCAGAATATAATTGCATCCATCAATTATGAATTTACAAGAATTCATCCCATTATGAGACTAGCAAATCCTTTATCCAAGCCCCATTAAATGAGCTCATTCACCCAGATCCACAAATCAAACCATCCAGTCCAAAATCATCCAAATCTGAATCCATAACTAAATCAGAACCCTCTTCAAAGGGTAAAACAAAGGCCAAGAAACCGAAATCCAAATTGAAGAACAAATTAATCCAAAAATGCTGCACCTTTTAGAAGACAATAATGAACTTTTCTCTGAATCATCTGTAGAGCCAAGTCACCAAATTAAACCAAAAAGATCAATCATCCAGAAAGGTTACTCCTTAGCAATTGAATGACCCATTCAATAATATTTGAATAAGATTAAAATCAAATAATTGATGTACCATGATGACACCTTAGCACAATGCAACATTCATAACGATCTCCAAGACACAACATCCAAGATAATAATTGTCAAAGGGTGACAATTATGGCTTCTCCACAATCAGCCAAGATAGCAATTATCAAGGGATCAAATGCACAACAATAGTCACAATGACTTTTCAACAATAGCAATCATGATAGAGCAATTATGAAGACACAATGATGAAGATGAAGAATATTTGTAATTTGTCATTTTCTATAATAATTGTTCTAGTTGTCAAATAATTAGACAAGTATTTATGTTTTTTTTACTATTCTTAGTCAAAAATAAAAAAAAGTAAAAATTTAAAATGTTTTTACTTTTGTAGAATAGAATAGTTCAGGTAAGTGATGGATTCTCGGTGAACTTCACTTTCCTCAGCTATAAATAGGTAGCCCTCTCCCATTTGTTCCTGAAACTCGTTTTCAACTCTTAAATTATTTGAGAGAAAAACTAGTTTTGAGAGCAAAACTTTCTTCTTCTTCCTCCCTCTTCTGTAAATCTTTCTTCTTCCTTTTCCTTCAACATTAAATAGTGAGCGGGAACACTAATTAATCGTTGTCAATAAAAATGTTTATGTAAGCTTTTAATCTTACACCTTAATACACTATTTACTATTTTTGTAAATTATTCTTGCATCTTAATACCCCTTCTCTAATTTGAATGCTTTGGCCCATTAAATGCTTTGGACTCCTATTGATGGCTTGGAAATTCTTTTTATAATTGATTCTTAAAATGGTAGTTCATTCATGGTCTTACCGTAGAACTTTTTTCAATTGATTTACAATAATGTTTCAATTTATTTTTAAAGGTTTACAAGTCCTCACTAATTGAGGTTTCCTTTCCTCAAATACTTTATTTTGTATGAACTGTATATTTAAAATATACTGGTCTGCTTTGTAGCTACAAATCGTTCCCATTGAGGTTTTATCTGATGAGATGGAAATACCATACATGGAGTAGTCTTTCAAGTCAAGGAAAAGAAAGAGTGTATTGGAACCTAGTAAGGATTTTGACATACACATGAAAAAAAGACAGTCAATACATGATAGTGAGACAAGCAACAAGTCTCTAGATTGGACACAATTTTTTCAAAAAAATTGATGAAATCCATAGCATGGTTATAGCTTTATTCAAGAATTGAAATAGTTGTTTTTAGATGGATTGAAATACTTATTTAAGTTTTGTCGGATTGTTAAAAATTTCTATATAAGTCTTTTTTGTTACATAATTTGACATTTATGCATATATGATTGTGTAAGAAAGGCGTGAACTTGTGATTAATGTAGTTTGGATATGAATATAGCTCTATCGAGTGGTAACTAGTTAACTAAATTCTTAGTGTTAACTACTATTTATGTTATTGAATATTTGTTAGTTAACTAAATTCTAAGTGTTTAATAGTATCTCTTTTATTGAATACTTGTTAGTTAACTAAATTCTAAGTGTTTAATAGTATTTCTTTTATTAAATACTTGTTAGTGGATGTCAGTTAATGATATTCAACTGATAGAGCGTTATTGGAAGGTCTGAATGTTTAGGAGTATAATGTAATATAAACCTTCAAATTCCATCAAAACATAGTCGCTAAGTGCTAATTCAATCTATATTTTATTTTATGTATTATATATTATGGACTGAGATCCTCTGTCTTCAATACCTGCCACTTTCCTGTCCCACCAATATATGTGTTACGCTTATCATCTTAATTCCATTCATTAACTCGTCTATTCCTTCATTCTCCTCATTAGTTTTATGTTTGCAACAATAAAAAAATCACACACCCATCGAAAAAATATACAAGCCTTACAAAGTTATTCTCCAACGTGATCACGAAGTTTTCATCATTAAATAAAATTATATCTTGATCTATAGTGAATATTAAAATTTTTGAATTAATTTTCTGTTGTTTTTTCTCGTTTTGTATTGCACTGTGAATTTCTAAACACTATTTGATTTCTACAATTGATTAAACCTGGCACCATTTATTTATTTATTTCAAAAATCACTTCTCATTCCATTACATTTAGAAAATTACATTTTAAAAGTTACCATTTAAAAAGTCACTTTTCAACTCACATTTCAAAATCTACATTTCAAAAATCATTTTTCAATTGATACATTTTGACACATTTTTATTTGATGGCAAATAGGAATATACCAAGTATACTTTTTAAGGACAATTTTAGAATAGTAAAAATAAAGACGGATAGAATTGTCCCAAAAAATTCATTCACTTCTTCCACATTTTAATATATTATAGATTTAAGATACATCACTGAGAAACAAGCTCATATCAAAGTATCTAACATGTCAAGTATAGATGAGGTTAATCTCACAGTGAGATTCTCACTCATTAGGTAGGCAATGAATAACGATTTTGGTGTTTATGAATGTAATCATATAATTTTATTTGTCAAGGGGAGGGGGATACAATAGGGGTTTGAACATCTGATTTTGATATTAGAAACCTCACATATAATCATTTAACCTGAAAAGCTTGGTTAATGTAGTCATACAAATTTATTTACCCGATTTTATTAGAGAATGAGGATGTGATGGTGAGAGAATCAAAATCTGTTTTCTATTTATTAGATAGATGATAGAACAAAGGGAGAATTCTAGGGTGAAGCTATTGTGATTTCACACAAATCCATGGCGGAAAAGGGCTTTGAAAATCTGAGACTTTGGTCCTTGAACGGAAGTAAAGCTCATTCTTTTAAGCTTTTGTTTTTCATTTTATCTTTGTTTCTGTTAGGAGGAGGAAGGAACAAACGGCGTTAATGGATTGGAATTAAGATGGACATGTGTAACAATTATATTGGTGGGACATGAAAAGTAACAGACATAGGAGACAAAGGATCTCAGTCCATATATTATATATTTGAATCAATATTTATTGTGTACAAAAACCTTCTTAATAAAAAACATAGTATGCTATATATAAAAAAATACAGTAAATATATTATATATATAATATAAAATATGTGTGTATGAATGACTAAAGTATAATATAATATTCATGACTTTGGAACAAAATATATAAGTTATTAAAAATAAAGAATAACCAAAGACGTTTCACAATTCACTAAAGGTAACTTCAAAGTCTTATATTCAAAGCATGTGTAGATTTCTAAAAGTAACAGTATTCAAATACAAAAGATAGAAGTGACTTGAAAAAGACTCATATTCAAAACACGTGTAGGAAAGCTAAGAACCACTGCAACTAATGTCTCTTACATACTTGCACGTTCTTCGGTTGTGTCCCAATTTACCACAATGGCTACACCTCAAGCGTTGCTTAAATCCACCTGCAGAAACATATCTACTCTTCTTGGGTCTACCCGATTTTCGTTTAACTAAATAAGGAAATACCTTCTGACTCTTCACATCTTCAAGAATAATCCAACTCAATATCAACAGGAAGTATTGCATCTTTATATGTCATTTCCAATGTGGCCTTCATATAGTAATATGACGCAAAAGGATAGGGAGACATATTCCTCTTCACAAGAACCGCACAAACATGAGAACAAGGAAATTCAATCATCTGAATTTTTTTACAACTACATATCTTTTAATGTAGATCAACAATATAATTCATGCTCCCGTCAACGACTTGAAACTTATTTAATTCAACCAAACGAACCTACGGAAAAAACAATGTCAATTTAATATATAAAATACATATAAAAGTACAATAAATACTTGTGAAGCTCAACCTCTGCCGTCATACTTAAACAAGTAATCAAACATGAAGTATATGTCCTCCTTCCATAAAACCAACTTTGTAACTTTTGTCTCACAAACTCAATCAACATATAAACCATGTAAGATCTAGCATCAACTATGACATTATTAAAACTCTCAGCAATGTTATTACACATCACATTAAATCACGTCTCTTAAAATAAGCACATGCCCATCTACAATAGTCAACATTCTTTAGATAAGCATAAATAGATGGGACTAATGCTTCTAAATGGCACATATACTTCTCAAAATCTTCAACCCGGAACACCTTTGCACATGAGTAGAATGTGGAATTAATGTTATAATTTTTGAAATTCTTGTCCAAATTCATCAATAAATGTTGCATACATATATCATGATCAGCATGTGGGAATGCGTTATGTACTGCTTTAGCGATGCTACCATGCCTATCAAACACTACCACCAAATCCTCCCGAAATCAAATAACACTACTCTTCATTTTCAAAACCACTCCCTCGATAAATAATTATTAGATCAACCAAAGCAATAGTCAAAGGGAAAATTAGATCATTTGCATCCATCATACAAGCAGTTAGAAGACTACCATAACATTTATTTTTCAAGAAGGTTCCATCAATGACGATGATAGGTCTACAATGAACAAACGAACATGTACTTAAATCGAGATTCGTTATCAGTCTCAACAATAGTAACATAAGCTGGAATATATACAATGCATAAATTACATACTATAATTATCATACAAACATTATCACAAAGTATTTTAAAAAAATTACATACCAGAATTTACCTCTTTTAAAGCAAAGCAATATGACGACAATATAGAATATGACTCTTTAGGTGAACCTCAGACCATTTTCAAGACTCCATGTTTGGCCAGTAAAACTTTATTGTTGCTAATTGAAACACCATGTCTCATACGCATAAAATCAATGATATCCCTAGGTGTAGTATAATCACCAACATCATTCACGATTCTATGTTTCACACAATCACTAACCAAAGAAACAATGGCTTATCTACGATCATTTTGAATGATATCTAAAGAACATGTATGCTCCTTAACATATCATCGTACTCCACATCTGACCACCTTTATATCGAGAAGAACGCACAAATCACATACAATTTGAACCAACATAAGACACAACGCACCTCTTTCTATTAAACCTATCAGCATTAAATTGGAAGTTAGATCGAACCGCAATAAGACGTAAAGCTTTTTTCAGTTCATCCTTGTTTGCAAACAATGCATTCTCATGAATATCAAATGTTGAAGGTAAATTATCTATATCAATATCATCAACAAAAAATGGTTGGATTGACTCAACACTTACGGCTGAAGAAGAAGCAACTTCACTCAATACAACTAATTCTTTACCAAGAACAACCCTTGATGAACTATCAACGATTCTATCTGAAAGAATAATTGGTCACGACAAACTTCTATCCATATTCGATAGTAAAAAAATACCACTCCACATCTAAATCAACTTTAATTTCTAACTTAACCATTAATTAGAAGATTGAAACATCAATAACCAACTGAGAAGTTATTGACTGGCATAGAGAAACAAATGAAGAATCATCATGTACCATTATCGATTTCATATTATAATCAGTATATTATTTTGTCTCATCCCATGTACAGTCATACAAGATTATAATTGGCATCATAGTCATCTAAAAAGAAGAAAAGTATAAACATGAATTAACATAAAAACAGAACATGAAAACATAACATGAAAAATAGATATAGAATGAAAATTACTCATTAAAATATGAAGTAATATAAAATCAACTACAACAACGTATAAGCATGAACTAATATAAAAGCAACTACAACAAAAAATGTTAATACAAAGCTATTGGAATTATGTCCTTAGAGTAAGGTGTAATAACTATTTATGAGTATTTAATTATTATTTTTATATTTTGTATTACTGAATTTTATAAATAAATGAAAGTTTTCCTTTAATTAAAGTATGTTTATAATTTACTTAAGTCCATAAACTATTATCAATGTAAGAAGAGTAAAGACATAGGGGTCTTCTAGATAAACTCTTTTGAAATAATTCAAAATGTTATTCGTAGTCTTAGGATCAATTGGACAATCAAGTCCGATTACGACTGTTAGGTTGAACCAAAGGATGCCAGTCTTAGGGTATGAGAGTGGAGACTTTGGCGGTTGACCTAGACATGTTATGGAACATGTTAAATAGACTAGTAACAAATTGGTTTAGAGCAAAACCGTTTATCTAGCACCAAGTGAGAGTTTGTTGGAATTGTGTCCATAAAGTAGGGTGTAATAACTATTTATGAGTATCTAGTTATTTCTCTGACATATATTACTGAATTTTATGAATAAATAAAAAAATTCTATTAATTAAAGTGTGTTTATAATTTACTTAAGTCCTGGAACTATTACCAACGTAAGAAGAGTAAAGACAGAGGGGTCTTACACACAAACTCTTCTGAAATAGTTCAAAATGCCATTCACAGTGCTTCGACTAGGCAATCAAGTTCGATTATGACTGCTAGGTTGAACCAAAAGATGCTAGTCTTGGGGCATGAGTGGAGACTCTAACAGTTGACCTAGATATGTTATGGAACATGTTGAATAGATCAATAACAAATTAGTTTAGAGCAAAATTGTTTATCTAGCTTTGGAATTCGTGGTAAGATTACAATAGCAACAATATCACCTTGATGAGTGTGTGAATAAATAAACGGGGCCTGATACTCGATGACATAAGTCATTGAATAAGACATTGTGAACTGTATGAGACACTTCACTGATATGTCTTTCTTATTCATAGTCAATAAATGAGTTAAAGAAACAATAACTAGATGGGTAAAATGATAATTTTACATCCAGCTCTTGTTACTAATATTTATAAAGGGTAACATCATAAAGTATTCTATGGAGTGTGAAATAAAGATGTTTATTTACACCAACAAAAAAATGTAGTGGAGTCGTACGATGTCAGAAATTTATGGAGATAAATTTGCCGGGTATTTGAATCATATAGTTTTATTCATGTGGGTCCATTCAGTCTCAGGAGTAGCTCATAAGGACATGAATGAGAAACGACATCAGTTGGACCAAAAATATATTTTAGACTAAGATACACTTCCCGAACCCATATGTGATGTGTGTAATTACTAAATTAGTGAAGAGCAGAATTAATGTTCAAATTAATTAATTTCTTATTTTCTAATTATTAGATAACTAGTAAATAAAATAAATTGATTGATTAATTGATAGAGATCAATTTAATTTATCAATTTGGATTGATGAATTTGGACACAGTATTGGCTCCAAGGGAGTAGTGCATGGAGAATGTGAATTTTGGTAATTTGTAATATATGGGTATAGGTGTAAATGCTTTAATTATTTTATAAGGGACTGTAATAGGGTTGCATCCCTAACCTAAGCTTAACCTAATCATAGTGTGTGATTATTCAGAGTAAGAAAAAGTTTTTCTCTCCCCTTACCTTGTTGCCGCTGAAATCATAGAGAGGAAGAAGAAAATTATTTTTTCATCCTCAGTTGTTTAGAGAGCCAACACTCTATTTCTGATGATATCTTCACGAGACATACTTCTGAATCGTACGTGTGGTTGTTGGTGTGAAGTTCGATTTAAGTTCTGTGTATCTCAAGAACGAGGAACGCCAGACAATAAATTGGATCCCGTCAAATCAGAAATTATCCATTACAAGAAAAGGTAAAAAATGTTTCTATCTATTCTCGATACGTTTATCTAAATATGTATGATCATTGTATGATTTTATACTAATTATGATTAACTATTTGTTTTGAAATTTTTTTTATATTCCGCCCATGAACCGTTCACGCTTTATTAATCTTCTTCAATTTTTAATACCTAATCCAACAATTAGTATCAGAACCTTGGGTTCTTGATTATACATATTTAGGGATAAAATGTATGTATGAATGGATATTGTGATATTTTCATATATTTTTATATGGTAGATTCAAAGCATGTTTGAACGTATTTTATGAATGAATCCCGATCGATTAGCTCTAGATATTTATTATCAATTTTAGAATTGATGAACACTGAAATTGAGACATAGGATTTGATGTAATTTAATGTTTACAAAAGTTGTATCTTTAAATTCCATGTAAATCTGTCATCGCAAAAAAAGTCATCGTTCATTATCGCCGCACCTTCGCCTGCTGCCACATGCTGCCACACGCAGCAGCTTGCCGTCGTCACTCTCCATCATAGGTTTCCTATTTATGGTTTAGGAAACCATAGGATTTTAGAAACTTTTGGGTTTAGGAAACCTTAAAATTTTGGAAACCCTAGTGTGCACAAGACCATGTTTGGCATTGGGCTGGCGTCAACCGACCAAGCCTACTGACGTGTTGGACTGAACAAAGGTTGCTTGGCCCAAATAATACGCAAGGATTTAGAATTTCATTCCAAGCCCAATTCAGTCCCAAAAATTATTTTTATTTAATTCAGTAATTTTTTAACACTAATTAATTGGAATTTATTTTATAAATTGTTTTTAAAAATAAATCAATTGATTAAATTACTTGATAATTTATTTATCAAAGTAAAAGTTGTTGGAAAATAAATTTTAAATTGAAATTTGAATTTCAAGAATGGGGCTGGACATTAGTAAAGAGTTACTAAGATGTGGGACTTCCTGAAGGAGAATGAGACAATTACGAACGCCATGAAAACTAATATTTAAATTATTATAATTTATTTATTATTTTTTATGGGTTATAATTATAAATGAGCCATAGAGAGGTTAATTTTGAATATATGATTTATTATTAATCTCGCGTCATCATGTAACATGTCATATAGAAATAAGAATATATCAATATCCAAAATGTCATGTAATATGCACATGCATCATTACAGTTTTAATTTTTAATGGGTTATAATTTAAATACAATGTAAATTTTGTAAAAGTTATAATTTTTAAATTATGATTTAAATTTTATAAAAGTTTATAATTTTCAAAACTTGTTTTTTCAAATTTATAAAGAGTTACGTTTTTTGAAAAGTAAAGATAAATTCATTTTTCTAAAAACTAAGTGCGATGGTTATTTAGATCCCCAATATAAACTTGATCGTGGCACAAGGAATGGTTTAGAGCCGCCCTAACGGTCCTCTCTTCAGTGGAAGAAACTTGGGAATCATGTCACTTTGAGTCATCGAGATGCTTGAGAAGCTAAATCTTTTAAATGAAATGGTGAGGTAGGACCGTTCCTAGAAGAATTGCTAGTTCATAGCAACCATTAAAGTCGATGCGTTAGAAAAATACTTAGATCGAAGCACATTGAAATCTCTCATATGAGCTAGTCAATGGGGCCAAGGTGATCAAAATCATTGGTGATTGGTTACGCTAGTGACATATTGAGAAGCGTTAACCAAACGAGAAGAGTCTTGATGCAATAGGAGGCAGCTTAGGCGTTGTCCTTAGATGAGACAAGCTATCGTTGTTGATCGTAACATCATGGAAGAAATATTTTTTATTGGATTTTTTAATATTTAAATATTTACATCATGCATCATACTTGCCTAAATGATTAAGTAATTATTTACACCGCTTTATTTATTCTTTTCAGTATTCATGTCATTATCCCCACTCTCAACGATCTTAAATGCGAAAAAACTTACTGGTGAAAATTATGTGGATTGGAAAAGTAATATTGATATGGTAACTTCGTGCTCACCACCCCTTTTCCCCTTGAGCCTATTACTGAATCAACTCAAGAGGAAAATGATGCTTATGCTTCTTGGTTACGTTCTGATGAGATTGTCAGGTGTTACATCTTGGCATCTGCTAGTAATGTGTTACAACAACATCATCAGAACATGGAAATCGTCGTTGATATGATGTTGAACATCACTGAAATGTTCATCGATCAAGGTCGTCAAGCCAAACAGATTGTTGTGTGAAACTTCATGAACTGTTGGATGGAAGGTGGAACTTCTGACAGAGAAAAAATGATGCTGATCATAAGTTATCTAAATGAGTTCGAGATCATGGGTGTTGAGGTAAATGGAGAGACTCAATTTGATATGATCATTGAGACCATGCCAGACACTTTTGAGAACTTCAAACTTAATTATTCGATGAATAAGTTGAGGTACTCGCTTCCGGAGTTTATGAAGGAGTTACAAGCTATTGAGACCTTATTAATGAAGGGTAAGAGGAAGACTGGAGAGGCAAACTTTACTAAAAGTAAGCCTTCCACCTTTGGTGCCAAAAAGAAACACAAGAAAGGTCCAAAGAAAGCTAAGAAGCAAAACTTGAAAGCTACAAAAGGCAAGGGCACTGCAAAAGTGGACAAGTCGAAAGACAAATGTCATCATTGTGGAGCCGCTGACCATAGGTAACGCAACTGCCCAGATTATCTCAAGGAGTTGAAAACCAAAGGTACAATACTTGTTACTAAGGCATGTTATATGACAGACTCTACTTTTTCGTGGATTGTAGACTCTACGGCCACTAACCATATTTGTTGTTCCCTGCACGGGTGCAAGAAAATCAGAAGGTTTGACAAGGGCGAGTTTAGCTTCCGTTGGGAGAATGGAGCACTAGTATCATTGTATCAGTTGAAACTATTAAATTATCATTTCATAATAGTTTTTAGTTTTACGAGATGTTTATTATATCCCAATTTTTTGGGAGAAACTTTATTTCTGTAGCTAGTTTAATTGTGCAAGGATTCACTATGAATTGCATTGTAAAAATATTGGTATTTTTAGAAATGATTGCGTAATTACTACTGCATAGTTGATAAATAACTTATTCTATGTAAAACCAAAATTTCCAATGATATGTGACACTGAAGTAAATACTAATTTACAAATGGATAGTAAAAGGTTGAAGTCTGACTCAATCGATGTAACCTACTTGTGGGGCTTGCGTCTTAGTCACATTAGCCTAGACATTATTAAAAGATTTGCAAATGATGGTCCATTGTAAACTTTAAGTGTGAGATCACTACCCACATGTGAATTCTACATACAAGGTAAAATGACCAAGAGACCCTTTTCAGGAAAGGGTGAAAGACCCATTAAATGCCTCGAACTCGTACATAGTGATGTATGTGGGCCATTGCATATCCAAGCAAGAGGAGGTTATGAATATTTTGTAACCTTCGCAGATGACTACTCAAGTTTAGACATGTTTATCTAATGCGTCAAAAGTTTGAAACCTTTGAAAAATTTAAAGAGTACAAGGCTATAATTGAGAAGCAATTAGATAAACAAATCAAAACACTATGATCCAATCGTGGTAGAGAGTACTTGCTAGGAGAGTTCAAAGACTTTTTTAAGGAAGAAGGTATTCTTACTCAACTTACAACACCTAACACTCTAGAATAGAAAGGTATGTTAGAGAGAATGAATTGAACTCTCATAGATATGGTTAGATCCATGATGAGTTACTCATCCCTCCCAGATTTGTTCTCGGGATATACCTTGGAAACATCGGCATATATTCTGAACCAAGTTCCGTAAAAACGGTGTCTAGTACATCATATGAAAGATGGAGTGGACGAAAGTCATCCGTAAGTCACCTTAGGATATGGGGATGCCCGACACACGCACTAAGACCGAAGACAGGAAAGTTGGCCAACCGATCAGAATTATGCATGTTTGTAGGTTATCCCATGGGAAAGAATGGATACATCTTTTATAGTTCAACAGATAAGAAAACATTTGTGAGCCAAATGCGCATTTTTAAAGTGGACTATATAAGAAGTGTGAAGCCGAGGATCACACTTGTGCTAGAAGAATTATTGAGTGGGAAGGAACCAACTCCTTAATCAGGAACTGTACTGATTCAATAATGGAAGAACCACAGCAGAAGCCAGAGCCTAGGGAGACAAGATGTAGTGGGAGGGTTATGAGGCAACCTAACAGGTGCATGTCCTATGGAGATGCCTTAACAATAGTCTTAGATAAGGATCATTATGAACATTTTTCCTACTCACAGGCCATGGCTGGTCCTAAAGAAAACCTATGGTAAGAAGCCATGAACATTGAGATACAATCGATGTACTCGAACAGAGTCTGGAAACTTGTAGAACCCCCTGAAGGGGTAAAACCTATATGGTATAAATGGATTTATAAGAAAAAGAGAGGTCCGGATGAGAATGTGGAGACATTCAAAGTTAGGCTAGTAGTCAAGGGCTACACCCAAAAGGAAGATATTGACTACGAGGATACCTTCTCTCCGGTGGCCATGCTTAAGTCCATCTGATTCCTCATGTCTATTGTTGCTGCCCTTGATTATGAAATCTGGCAGATGGATGTCAAGAGTGCATTTCTGAATGGTAATTTCAAAGTGCGCATTTATATGACTCAACCAGACAGGTTCATGGAGAACAACCAAGATGGCAATGTTTACGAGCTGCTGAAGTCAATTTATGGACTTAAGAAGGCGTCCTGATCGTGGAATATCATATTCGATAAAACTGTCAAGAACTTTAGTTTTGAATAGTTAGTTGATAAACTATGTGTGTATAAGCTGATACATGAAGGGAATGTGGGTTTTCTAATCTTATTCATGGATGATATTTTACTCATTGGGAATGATGTAGGGAAACTATCTGATTGTCAAGATTTGACTTGCAAAGCAAGTATATATGAAGGATCTTGGAGAATATGTCTTTGTCTTAGGTATTCAGATCTTTCGAGATAGGAAGGACAAAAAATTAGCATTGTTTTAAGCATCTTATATTGATAAGGTGATGGATCACTTCAGTATGCAAGTCTCCAAGAAGGGATATCTCCCCTTTAGGCATAGAGTCAGTCTCTCCAAGGAGCAGTCTCCCAAGATTTATCAAGAAGAGGAAGGCATGAGAAAGATCATTTATACCTTAGTCGTAGGAAGTCTTATGTATGTAATACTTTTCACTAGGCTATACATTTGCAACACCGTGGGCAGTGAGTCAATTCTAATTTAATCCTGGACTCGAGTATTGGAATGTCATCAAGCACATCTTCAAGTATCTTAGGAGAATGAGGAACTACATGCTTGTGTATTCAGGTACTGACTTGAATATGCCGGGTTATACCGACTCCAATTTCCAAGCAAACAAGGATTTCAGAAGGTCCACTTTAAGACAGTGTTCATCCTGAATGGTGGAGTAGTAGTATGGAAAAGTATCAAGCAATCTTACATTACTGATTCTACTATGGAAGCTGAGTATGTGGTAGCTTGTGAAGCTGCAAAGGAGGCTCTCTGGCTTATAAAGTTCTTGATGACTTTGGAAATTGTTCCAGATATTAACAAGTCCATGACACTTTATTACGATAGTAGTGGGGTTGTAACAAACTCGAAAGAACTGAGGAGCCACAAAAGATCCAAACAAAGATCGAAAGTATCACCTCATCAGAGAGATTGTTCAGTGTGGAGATGTTGTACTAACACGTATATCGATGGTCAAAAACCTAGAAGATCCATTCACGAAGACTTTAAGCAGTAAAGTCTTTGATGGTCATCTAGAGGGTATAAGGATACGAGATTATACATGCCTACTTTAGTCCAAGTGGGAGTTTGTTAGAATTGTGCATGTTGACGGCTAAATCTTGAGGATGAGATCAGTCCAACAATGTCTGTGCTCCACTTCTCTCTCCACACATGCAATGGGGAACATAAGGTAGGAGACCAAAGAAGAAACGGGGTGGTCTCATATTTACCCTCTGAAGCTCAAGTCAGTAAGGGAATAAGGATAGCAAAGTAGAGAAGTAGTTGGAAGTTGTTGCGTACCTCTTAAAGTGTTTTTATCAGGGTATTTACAGTGGGAAGCTGACCTTAAGGTTGGGCTGGTGTTCGTACATTAGCAGACATCTCCTCCAATGAGGTGTCTCCTCGAACCAGCCCCCAACATCATGCTTCTCTGATTGGCTTGGTGGGGTACGAGGTAACAGATGATGACATCGGGTGTCAGGACAGCCTGTCCTCATATCCTACAATGTATTTCTTCAGCCTCTATTAGACCACTGTATTAAATGCTTATGATGACACCCTATTGGGTTCAGGTTGACTGGATCATTAGGTAGTGGGCTTCATGCTTTTTCTCATACCCTCATCTGTGATTGTCCTAGGTCTATTAAATGTATATGATGACACCCGACAAGCTTCTACCTCACCCCAGGTGCTCTATTTGAACTGAGGCGGGAGATTCCCTACCCTTATGTCATTGTCCAAGCGGGAACCTCTTTCTGTTGGGACTTAGTCGAAACACAAGTTGATTCACACGAGCACCATCTGCAATCCTTAAGGATCCTGGGAGACTTGGCCCGAGGAGGGTAAACTCCCTCGAAGCGCTAGCCCTGAGTGGGCGGTCTTTCCTGAGGCTTAGGTCCTGAGACTGGTAATCTTCCCTGAGGTCTAGGCCCCGGGGTTGATAAGCTTCCCCGAGGCTTAGGCCCCGAGGTTGATAATCTATGTGATACTCGTACACTTGTTCAAGAGTATGAAAGGTCTTAGTCGCATTAATGTGCCCTTAAAGGTCTTTTGTACATGCCCGAAAAATGGGTATAATAGTTGCCCCCCAACTTCCAAGTGTGAAAAATGTGCTGAAAACTTTGGAAGTTGTCATGAGCAAATTTGTGTTAATTCTATTTTTGCTAATTGTGAGATTCAACGAGCTTGTTCTCATCTTTTTTAGCATGAGCTTTTTTAGAGGGTCCTCTATTTAGTGTGAGACATAGTTGGAGCTCGAGTTTGGTTAAGGTCCATACTTTGAGTGGGTGTCGAAGATGCTAGGACTGGTTGGTTTTAAAATTAATTATTAAAAACAAGTTTGAACCACGAACTGTTCGTGGGCGGAATATCAAAAATTTTAGAAATATAAAAAAAATCCAATTAACTTATTTAATCAAATTAAATAAATTAAAACCAAACAACGTGTGATTATGCATATATGACATTAAACGAGAAGATAAGATTAGAAACAATTTTTCACCTATACCTTGTATCGGAGAATTTCTGAACTGGCTAAATTTCTTCGAGCGTTCTTCAAGTTTCGAGATCTGAATCATGCACTTGAACTCCAAGAACGATTTGTGAATTTTGTCCACCAACAACCACCTGTTAATTTTAGAAATATATCTCACGAGAATTTTGTGTAGGAATTTGAGTGTGGGCTCTTAAACGATTGAAGATGAAAAATAAAAAAATTTCTCCTTCAATAATTTTTTGTGACAACAGGGAGGGGGAGGATAACATTTTTCTCTCTTGCTTTATTAACAATAAACTGTATCTAATCCAAGATCTCTCTACAATCAGATTGCTATTAGATATTGATAAAATGTGATTTTTGATACTTACAAATATACCCATATATTTTTTAAATTTCTGAAAATTCACCCCATATATTCATAATTGTCAAAAATTACAATATTCCTTAGAGTTTAAGTTGTATCGAGATTCATCAATCCAATTGATTAATTAATTAAATTATTTTTATTTACTAATTATTCAATAATTAGAAAATAATAAATAAATTAATTTCAATATATATTATCATACTTAAGTAATTAAATGACATCACCCATCACATATAGGTGTAACAAATATGTCTTGGCACCAAAACACATTTTGATCCAATTTACTTCGTTTCTCTATTCCTGTTCTCATGAGCTATTTCTGAGGCTGAATGGATCCACATGAACAAAACTAAGAATTCCCTTATCTGGTGAATTTATCTCCATAAATTCCAGGCCTATTTATTCCTGACATCGTATGACTCCACTATAGGTTCGATGCCGAATCAGCTCTCGATTCATGCATGCTATATTTTTTGTTGGTGTAAATAAACCCTTTTTATTTTCATGGTCTACATAATATTTTAACATAATACCCATCATGAATATCAGTAACAAGAGCAGATTGTAAAAATACCATTTTACCCATCTTGTTATTATTTCCTTAACTCATTTATTGACCGTGAATAAGAAAGACATAATAGTGAATTGTCTTGTAATATTCACAAGTCTTAATCAATGACTCAATTCATCGAATATTTGGCTTGGTTAATTTATTCATACACCCATCAATAAAAGCATAAGGTGATATGTTACTTTCACAATCCAACCACGAATTTTCATATCTGTGAATCATGTAACTCCAACTTAATTGAATTACAATCCTAACCGCCGAGGTATTGCCCGCCAATTGGAAATCACTCATTTGACATATCAAAGATTGTAACTAAGTCAAGCTACGTATTCACCTCATGATTAAAGTAATTATGAAAATACCCTTAAGGTGTAACGATTAGATTTAGAGCACAATAAATGATTTTAGGCTCTAAACTGATTTATTACTGGTCTATTCAATATGTTCATAACATGTCTAGGTTAAGCGTTTGAGTTTTCACTCCCATGCCCCAAGACTGGCATTCATTGGTTCAACCTAAAAATCATAATTGGATTCGATTGCCCAATCGATCCTAAGATTGCGAATATCATTCTGAACTTTCTCAGAATAGTTCGTCTGGAGATGGTTATGTCTTCACTCTTCATTCGTTAATGAAAGTTTCAGGACTTGAGTAACTTATAAACACACTTTAATAAAACCTTTCAATTTATTCATAAGAATTCAATAATACTAATGTCTAAGAAATAACTAAATATAAATAAATAGCTATTATACGCTACTTTATAGACATGTGGTTTAAGTTCACTTTAATTGCCGTGTGGTTTGTCTGGGGTCCATACTTTAAGTTCACTTTGACTGGGTGTCGAAGAGCCCAAAGAAAGTAGGGCTGTTAGGTTATAGTCGAGGCAAACCACTAAGGAGCCACTTCCTCCAATTTTCGTGTGGTTTGATCGAGGTCCATACCTTGAGTGATTTGGTGGCTTCAAAGAGGAATGGACTTTGAGTCTTTTCAAATGACTTAGGTGAGAGTAAGGTTGGGGTCACTTCTGATGACTTAAAAGAAGTTGAGCTTGGTGTTACCTCATATGGTTCTTGAAAGGTTGACCTTCGAGTAACCTCAAGTGACTTAGACAGAGTGAGTTTGGGGTCACCTGGAATTACTTAGGTGGGGGCGTGCCCATGGTCTTTTTGAATGACTTAGCTATGCTTGAGGTTAGCTATAATGACTTCATCGAGATTATGTTTAGGGTCACCTTAAATGACTTGGGTGAGGGTGACTTTGGGGTCACCTTAAATGACTTTAGTGATGTTGTGATTTGGGTCACTTAAGATGGCTTATGTAGGGGTGAGCTTACGGTCACCAACAAGATGGGCCTTAGGTCTCCTAAGATGGCCTAGGTGAGGGTGATCTTGGGGTCACCGATAAGGGTATGCCTCAAGGCACATAAGGTGGCTTATGTGAGGATCATCTTGGGGTCACCAAAAGGATAGGCTTAAGGTCACATAAGGTGGCTTATGTGAGGGTCATCTTGGGGTCACCAACAAGGGTAGGCCTCACGTCACTTTAGATGGCTTAGGTGAGGTTGATTTGGGGCCACTAACATAGATAGGCCTTGGGTCACCTAATATGGCTTAATCTGCATCAAACTGAGGGGAAACTAGTAGAGTGACCACCACAAAAATAATTTCTTTCAGATGAACTTAAACAAAATAGTATGAGAAGAATAAAATATAGAAACAGTCCACCAAATCATTATGAGAAAGACAACATTGTCTGCTTATTAGAGGTCACCCCAAGCTCACCTTAACCTAAGGCACTTTAAGTGACCCGAAGCTAAACCTCACCGAAGTCACCATGGTAAACCGAGCTCATCTTCGCTGAAGCCATTCGAGGGTGACCCCAAGCTCAGCCTCACATAAGACACCTTATGTGATCTAAAGCTCATGTTCGCCTATGACCATAAGGCCCATGCTTGCGGGTGACCCAAGGTTCATTTTCACTGATGATCATAAGCGTAGCCTCACCTAGGTCAAACTGAATATAAGATTTGGAGAATGACCTTAGGCACATCGTTAACTTCTACAAATGAGCTTTAAGATGCTTTAGATGGTGTCAAAAGACAAGTCTGGTGTCACCTTGGATGAGTTTGGCAATGATGAGAAATAAGTTACTCGTTTCACATAAGCATTATTGGTAATGGGCGTCCTCCCATGTGACCAATGCAAGATTGAGCCTAGGGTTATCCCTTATAACATAGGTAAGATTCAACCTGAGAGTCATTAAGTGTCACTTGGGTAGATCACAAAGCTTAGTTGTGTTCTTTCTTCTCTTCCCTTAGCTTGTCCTTGGCTCGATCTTCGCTTTGTGAGCTTAAGAGCTCAACTGTACTCATATACTTTTGGGCATGGGTAAGAAACTCGGTGAAGCCTGTGGGTGTCTTCTTTGCCAGGGACCATAATAGCCTCTTGTACTTAGCCCAGCCATCATTGTTGTAAGGGATATGTCATCGTTGTACCCCCTCTACTTTCAGGGCCTCCACAATAAACCTTACAACATAGTCACGCAGGTTCTTGTTCCTCTACCACATAACAGTGAGGAGATGAGTGGCAAGTTTCCTTTGGTCTCTTCCTCCTAGAAATTGGTGGATGAACATTTTACTGAGCTCATCGAATGATGAGATAGAGCCTGGTTTTAGCTGACGATACCAAGCACGAGTTGAGGATGAAAGCGTAAGCGGGAATGCTTTACACATGATAGCCCCTGATATACCTTGAAGCTACATCCATGTCCTGGATGTCTCTAAGTGTTCAGTAGGATCCCTAGTGCCATCGTATGGTGTGATGGATGACATTTTGAACTGTGAGGGCATCTCAGCACGCATGATCTCTTCTATGAATCGAGGTTCTCTATGATGAAGCTAGGCCTCAGTCGAGTAGGGGACCTCCTTAGCTCGGACACGGGGGGGGGG
>QANY01003752.1:982055-1264734 GCA_003255025.1 Datisca glomerata | reverse complement strand
GGGGGGGGGGGGGGGGTGGCACTTCCAAGGCCTCTATTGAAGGAGTAGGCCTCTGGCCAGATATCATTGTTTTATTAGATCTCCGACTCATTTCTTAACTATTATGGTGGAAACTACGAGGCAAGATATGCTTACCACTTCGTTCCTACAGACAGTGCCAATTGTTGAAGGTTGAATCTCAGGGATGAGATCATGCCAACAATGTATGTGCTCCACTTCTCTCTCCACACCTACAATGGGGAAGGTAAGGTAGGAGACCAAGGAAGAACGAGGGTGGTCTCTTTTTTACCCCTCCAAAGCTTAAGTTAGTAAGGGATGAAAGAGAGAAAAATAGAGAAGTAGTTGGAATGTTGTTGCGTACCTCTTAAAGTGCATTTACTACGGTATTTATAATGAGAACCTGACAACAAGGTTGGGTTGGTCTTCATACATTAGCAGACTTCTCCTCCAATAAGGTGCCTCCACGAACTAGCCCCTGACTTCAGGCACCACAAATTGGCTTGGTGGGGTACGAGATAACAGATGATGACCTAGGGTGTTAGGACTGCCTGTCCTCGTATCCCACAGTGTACTTCCTCGACCTCTATTGGATCGTGGTATTAAATGGTTATGATGACACCCTCGGGGAAGCTTACCCGACCTCGGGGAAGCTCATCAACCCCGAGCCCTAGACCTCGGGGAAGCTAACCACCCAATGGCCTAGGCCTTGGTGAAGCTCACCAACCCCGGGGCCTATGCCTAGGCCTTGAGGAAGCTTACCCACCACGAGGCCTAGGCCTCAGGGTAGCTCATCAACCCCAGGGCCTAGGCATTGGGGAAGCTTACCCGCCCTAGGGCCTAGGCCTCCTAGAAGACTACCCACCCCGATGCCTAACGCTTCGGGGGAGTTTACCCTCCCGGGGCCAAGCGTCCCGGGACCCTCGAGGGTTGTAGATGGTTCCCACTTGGAGAAGGACTTAAGGGCGGGGAATCTCCCACCTCAGTTCAAATAGGGCATCTGGGTCGAGGTAGAAGCTTCCATGGTGTCATCATATACATTTAATACACCTATGCCAATCACAGATGGGGGTATTAGAAAAAGTATGAAGCCCACTACCCAATGAGTCAGTCAACCCGCGCCTAGTATGGTGTTATCATAAGCATTTAATACAATGGTCCAATAGAGGCTGAGAAAGTACATTGTGGGATATGCGGACAGGCTGTCCTGACACTCGAGGTTATCATCTATTACCTCATACCCCACCAAGCTAATCATAGAAGCCCGAAGTCGGGGGCTGGTTCGAGGAGGTACCTCATTGGAGGAGACATTCGCTAATGTACGAAGACCAGCACAACTTTAAGGTCAACTTCCCACTATAAATATCCTGGTAAATGCACTTTAAGAATAGACCACCCCCTTTACTAACTTGAGCTTTGGAAGGGTAATAAAGAGACCATCCCAGAGATTCAACCGTCAACAGTGTCCATAAAGTAAGATGTAATAATAATTTATGGGTATTTAATTATTTCTCTGACATTTATGTATTATTGAATTTTATGAATAAATGACAATATTTCTTTAATTAAAGTGTGTTTATAATTTACTTAAGTCTTGAAACTATTATCAACGTAAGAAGAGTAAAGACAGATAGGTCTTCTAGACAACTCTTTTGAAATAGTTCAGAATGTTATTCGCAGTCTTAGGATCGACTGGCCAATCGAGTTCGATTATGACTATTAGGTTTAACTAAAAGACACATGTCTTGGGGTATGAGAGTGAAGACTCTAGCAGTTAACCTGGACATGTTATGGAACATGTTGAATAGACCATTAACAAAGTAGTTTAAAGCAAAGTCATTTATTTAGCTCTGAATCTAATTGTTACACCTTAAAGATAATTTCATAATATTTTTATAATTACTTTGATCCTGAGGTGAATATGAAACTTGACCTAGTTACTTGTGATTTTTGATATGCCAAATGATTGAGTTTGAATTGCCGGGCAAATACCTCAGCTGTTTGGATTGTGATTTAACTATGTTAGAGTTGCGTGATTCATAGATATGAAATTCATGATAAGATTGTAATAGCAACAATATCACCTTATGCTTTATTGATGAGTGTGTAAATAAATAAATCAGGCCTGATACTTGATGATATGACTAATTGAATAAGACATTGTGAATTGTACGAGACACTTCACTGATATGTTTTTCTTATTCACCCTCAATAAAGGAGTTAGAGATACAATAATTGGATGGGTAAAATGGTAATTTTACATCCATATTTTGTTATTGAAGGGTAACATCGTAAAATATTTTGTGGACCATGAAATAAATATGTTTATTTGCATCAATAGAAAATGTAGCGCGCATGAATCGAGAGTTGATTCAGCATCAAACCTACAGTGGAGTCGTACGATGTCAGGACTAAATAGGTCGAGAATTTATGGAGATAAATTAGCTGAGTATTTGAATCTCATAGCTTTATTCATGTGGGTCTATTCGGTCTCAAGAGTAGCTTATAAGGATAGGAATAAGAAACAACGTCAGTTGGACCAAAAATGTGTTTTAGACCAAGATACACTTCCCAAACTCATATATGATGGGTGTCATTACCAAAGTAGTGAAGACAGAATTAATGTTCAAATTATTTAATTAATTATTATACAATTATTAAATATATGAATCAATTTAGATTGATAAATTCAGACACAATATTGACTCTAAGGAAGATGTAAAAATCGCATAGAGCAGTGATGGGGATGCTGAAATTTGGTAATATACAATATATGGGTATATGTGTAAATTTTATAATTATTATATAAGGGATTGTAATAGGGTTGCATCTCTAACCTAAACTTAACCTAATAGAGCAGCAAGAAAAATGTTTTCTCTCTCCCTCTCCTCCCTTGTTGCTGTCGAAATCATAGTGAGAAAGAAAAAAATGTTTTTTCTTGCTCAGCTGTTTAGAGAGCCCACACTTTATTCCTGACAATATTCTTACGAGACATACTTTTGAATCCTACGAGTGGTTGTTGGTGTGAAGTTCGATTGAAGTTCTGCGAATCTCAAGAACAAGGAGTGCGAGACAATAAATTGAGAAATTCCCCATTACAAGAAAATGTAAAAAAAATTATTTCTATTTTTTCTCGATACTTTTATCTAAATATGTATGATCGTTGTGTGGTTTTATATTTAATATGATTAAATATTTATTTTAATTTTTTTTTATAAATTAGCACAAACCGTTAGTGGTTCATTAATTTTTTTTAATTTTAAAACCTGATCCAGCAAAAACAACATATAAAAATAGCACAAAACAAAATATCGAACGAAAAACAACAACGACTAAAATTCGAACGAAAACAGAACTAAAATGTGGAATTAAAGCACAAACACAAATGCTAAAACGCCGAAGGAAAACAAAATTAAAAATGCAGAATGAGTATGCAACGAGTATAGAATACAAAACAATCCAGAGAATGAAATTAACGGTAAAAATCAAAAGAAAACAGAACAAAAAGCAACAAGAATCGAATTGCAATGGATAAAGAAAACAATACTAAAAATAAGAAATATGAAACTTACAGTGAACGTCCAACAAGAATCGATGATGATTGAAGTGAAATTGATGAGGATGATCAAATAGTAGCTTCAAATAAAAAAAAAACCAACATCGAAAGTCAAAAACTCATAATCACCATGAAAGAAACTTAATCTTCGATAACCCGAGCATATTCAAACTAAAATAAAGGAAACCTATAATAAAAAAAGAATCGAACAGAAAAAGAAAGTTCAAAAAGCATGAAGAAATTGTAACTAAAAATCGGTTAGAATTTCATAAGAGAAAAATGAAGCTCAGCTTCTCTTGTACAAAGAATGTGATATAAGGGGTAAAACGCTAAAAGACTAGCAATTAAAATAGTGGGTCAACGTCGAAGTGGTTATATTTGACGATAATTTCAATATAGGTTATTTTTTATTTTGATTTGGGCCGCTAACCTAGTTATGTACATTACCATATATAGATTTGGGTCTAAAAATTTAGTTATTTTTTATGAGTATGAAATTAATTTTCTAATTTATATTAAGTTTTTAAATAGTTATTAATTATGTATAAAATCTCATCATATTTGATTGGGTCATGTTTGGGTGGGCTGATATCGGTACCAGAGTTGATCCATTATTAGGTGATTTTTACATGAGTCAAATTACAATCCAAGTGGGATTAGGAGAAGAAAAAAACTTTTATCTTTCGATTTTTTTTATCCAATCGATCTGGACTATTACGTTTAAGATTTAACGGTTCAAAACAGAAGGATTTCCTGCTTCAAAATTTTCATATTTGATAACCCAATCGAGGTTAAGTTCTTGTTTAGGTTAGGGTTAGCGTGGTATCCCGAAACGAAGCAGTTTCAACCTTATCCAGGAAAAACTTATCCCAAGACTCGCGGAAACCAGAAATCCCACTTACCTGTCCTCCGGCTCCGGCATCCTCGTCGAATCCCAAGGTATGATTTCCTAGTTCTTCTCTTGTTTTGTATCCTGACTAGTGTGTACAGTGTCATCTGAGCTTCTGTCAGCGCACTTTTAGTGAAACCTTTTCGCTTTCATTTAGATTATTATCTGGCTATGTCTTATGATCTTTGGCTTTGGCGTACGCATTATTGGTCCTTGTACGAGCGGTGTGAAGCAGAAGCTGAAATCTCACTTGCTTTCCCCTTTAACATGTTAAGTGTAAGACGGGTTAATCTCTTTGTTAATGACCGAAAGTTTTCGGTAGTGAGCTTAGAGTAGCAGATAAGTTGGTGCATTTGCTCGAAGAGGGGGGTTCCTGGTTTTTTTTTCATTTGCATTATAAGGTTTTACAGATGTAATTAGCTTTCAAGGAAGTAGTTGAAGGAGATATGAGATTGTAGAAGTCCAAATTGTCTTCAAAGAGATGCATTAAGTTTATTTCTCAAGCTTTCTGTACATATTAGGATTTCAGTGTCTTTAATGAGTAGTTAAAGTTCAGAAGATTTTTTTACCTTGTTTCTCTTTGGTCATTGGTGCTGTTGCTGTCGGAGTGGGGGGNGGGGGGGGGGGGACTCGTTTGAAAGAATGGTTTTCTTCGTGGCTTAAGAAATCTGGCCAACTTGAAGAACTATGGAACAAGGTTAGCAGTTCAAACAACTTATAGCTTTAGCAAAAACAAAATAGGATTTTGAACTGTTGTTCTTGACAGTTGGAAAGTGTCATGACTGCCTTCGGTTGTTGCGATTAATGCTTGCTTTCCTGTGTGAACATTGAGATTCCTAGTGATATTTTGTCTCATATCTTAGCAGTATGGGCATAAGAGCCAGAAATAGCAGTGAACGATTAAGGACGATTTGGACGCCTGAAATGGATCGATATTTCATAGACCTCATGTTGGAGCAGGTTAGTAAAGGAAACAGATTTGATGACAATTTATTCAGCAAACGAGCATGGAAGCATATGACTTTGTTGTTCAATGCAAAGTTCAAATTTGACTATGAAAAAGACGTTCTGAAAAATCGGCACAAAACACTGAGGAATATGTACAAAGCTGTAAGAAAACTCCTTGACCAAAAGGGTTTCAGCTGGGATGAAGTACGACAAATGGTGACTGCTGATAATAATGTCTGGGATGAATATGTCAAGGTGTGAGTCTAAATTTCATTTATAGTTGGAAGCTTCAATATTTTTGTTTATATATCTATAACCTCTATGTGCTTATAGGTTGTCCTTGCAGGTACACCCGGATGCACGCTCATTTAGAATAAAAAGCATCCCGTATTATACTGATTTATGTTTAATTTATGAGACTGCAACCCATGAACAAAGAGGTAGAACATCTCGGATTGATGCAATTTTATATCAGGAAAGTCTATTTGTCGAAAGATCTAAAAATAATTACTCACCTGTTGTATATGACATAACAGAGGATAATTTGATCGAGTTGTCTTCACATACAAGTGAAAATGAAACAACTGCATCCAGACAGCCACTGAATGCTAGAAATGGTGGAGTTGAGGTTCTTCAGGAAATCATGATTGATGAAGATTATGGAATCTCTATGACTGGAAGAGTCACTGAATATGTAACTCAGGAAGCACCAAATGCAAAAGCAGGCACCTCAGCTGGTCGTTCTAGAACTTATTGGCAACCACCGATGGACCGTTATTTTGTTGACCTTATGCTTGACCAAGTGCAGAAAGGCAACCAAATTGATGGTGTTTTTCGCAAGCAAGCATGGATAGAGATGATTGTATCATTCAATTCCAGGTTTGGTTTTAACTATGACATGGACATCTTAAAAAATCGGTACAAGACTCTGAGGAGACAATATAATGTCATAAAGAATCTACTTGACTTGGATGGGTTTGTCTGGGACGATACACGTCAAATGGTTACTGCTTATGACTTTGTCTGGCAAGACTATATCAAGGTAAATATTTTCACAAAATAAGAAAGCCAATATTCTTTCTTATGTTATAGATCCCATAATATACCAGAAGCTAAACAATTTTCAGAAACCAAACAATTCATCTCTACTTCTTGTGGGTATTTGTTTTTTGTTTTTTTTTTTTTTTGGTTTCATGAGTTCCAGTGGATATTAGGATTCAATATAATTCTTGTAATTAATTACATTTTGTTTCACTATATGAAGCTTCAAACTGCTTTAATGTGACGATTTGCAGGCAAATACGGATGCTCGACAGTTCATGACCAGGCCCGTACCCTACTATAAAGACCTATGTATGATATGCGATCCTAGTGTTGATGAAAAAGACTGCTTTTCAGGTCAAGGTCTTGAGCAACATAATGAAGATTATGAGGGCAAATTCTCTAGAGCCTATACGAGCACTCAATCTCCAGCTACGTCAGCTTCAAGTGAAGATCAAGATGATAATGTGATGGAGTCAACAAGTCCTGGTCAAAGGAACAAGCGTCAACTAGAAAACGTGAAAAAATCTTGTCATCCAAAAAGATTAAGACTTAAAGACGATGGCATGGCTAGCGCTCTCCGTGAGATGGTGAGTGCAGTATCTTCTTTTTCAGATCAGAAAAACGATGAAAATTCGAATTCCATGTCAATAGAAAGCGTGATTGAAGCAGTCCAAGCATTACCAGACATGGATGATGAGCTTGTGCTGGATGCTTGTGATTTACTAGAAGATGAAAAGAAAGCAAAAACTTTTTTGGCATTGGATGTTAAATTACGTAAGAAGTGGTTGATAAGGAAACTTCGGCCAGAGACGTAGATTTTTTAGCTCTTATTTCGTCTTTCAGTAGTAGTTTCATCTAGAATTATAGAGTTGGGTCTTCTTCTGTATCTAGGGAAGTAGAAATATAATTAACTTGAGAGAAATCAGGAGGCAGAGTGACCATGGAGAGTTGTAGGAGAATAGTGATGGTTAGAAGGTATATGGTGCAGTTGTATTGATGTAGGGATGTATTTCTGCAGACATATTGTCACGAAGTGAATGTAGTCTTTTTGGAGAACTGTTGGCTCAAATTAACATGTTTATTTCCATCAATCTAAAATCACTTTGGTGTCGATGGATCCGTGAGTAAATATTTCACGAAGAGTAATTCACTATTGATTGATTGCATGGTAATGTCATCGAAATGATTTATCATTCAAACGTTAACCAACCCATCTTGTTGATGTCTTGAGTTCGTGACGATTTGAACTCAGCTTTATCAAAATTGGCAAACATAGAAGAACTCACAAACTTCATTCCCAATTAAGATTTGATTCATTCTTGCATTTTTTTTCTTTTTGGTTTTTTCTTCTACAAATTCATTTTTGTTTCTGAAGATTGATGGATGGCATGCCAGGCATGGATGTTCATGCAATTTATGATCTTTAGCAAATGATATATTTATGAAACTTGTAAGAGACCTGAATAGTTAATACAACACCGTAACTTAAAATGGGGAAGCACCCGAAGAGTAATACAACCTAAACTAGGGTGATAACTGTCCTGTAACATTAACATGAGATTTTGGGAAATAGGATCAGATTGTCCTACCATTGCATTCTAACTTCATATACTTGTAAGTAACAAGAATTATTTTGTGTTTTCTACGTCCATCGGCCTCTTTCTACCAATAGTATTAACTTGTCCAAGAAATCAACGCTGATGATGGCATTGCTTACAACTTTGGTTTTGAGATCTGAAGCGCTTACTCCTGTTCATACTCCTGTTCATAAGACGTCGTCGAAAATGGTGGATAACAATAGACCTTTCACAAAATCACATCTCTGCGTCTTCTCTACTTGGTCCTTGCCTGATATAGGAGTTGGCTTCGTATCACTGTGATCATCACAGAACAAGTTATACAAGGACATCAAAACTGTCAGCAAAAATTGTGGCAAGCAGCTACTAAAAGAGTAATTCACATTAGTGAAAGCAGAACAGACCTGAGATAAGGAGACAAGACTTGATACATCATGTACCCATTCATGCATAATATATTACATTTTAGCATAGGCCAGTAGAGCTTATTTAGGATTGCGATTCTCTTGTAATCCTTTCCTAATCAAATTATCACGTTCTTTTGGAGTAATACTTAACTTAGGCAGCATTCCTAGTTTGCAGATAATCTTAATTTACCTGATGAGAGGCAGTTTTTGGATTGGATAATCCTAGATTTCACATACTAACCTTAAAGCAAAATTTTGGTCATTGATTCAACACAGATTGAACAAGCTATGTAGCATCACGGAAGTGACTTTTATCAATGTTAAATCTATCTCAATTAGTATCTCTAGGGATTCTTTCTGATCAACCATGCAATTACTTTGATCATCCAGCTGAAATACCCCCNCCCCCCCCCCCCCCTCCCCCTCTTGAGAGAAGACCAACTACAACTTACATTAATCTTTATTCATTTGGCAGCGGCAGCAATGATAAAAACAAATTGTACATGTAACCAGTTCACCTTTCTAGTTGATGAAAAAGTTCTTACACGGAGAGCGGAGAGCATAGACAAGCGTAGTTCAGTGACAGAAAAAGTATGTAGTACCTTTCTAACACTGTGTTATCTGAGCTTTGCTCTTCTAAGCTTACGTCAGTGAAAGAATCACGCTCTACACTTTCAGCAACGTCAGCAACAGATGTATTGCGAATAAATGAAAGCAACGGATCAGCAGCCGTCTTGGAAGTTGAAACCACAGAAGATGACCCCAACAGAAGAGATTCCACATGTTCATCTTGTAACTCCTTTCTTGTTCGACAAGGATCACTTTTGTGGAGTATCAATCGAAGTTGCCCGTGAACCCAAGTCAAGGAATCAATAGAATGATTTCAACTTATGACCATGGCCACACAAAAACATGAAAAGGGAAAAATAATGGAAGGAGCTTAACGAGTAAAATGAACTACCGTAAAGGAAGAAAAAATGTAAGGAAAGTGAAATAATGATACAAAGAATATTTTCAAAGATACTGAGTTAAAAATAACACTATCAAAGGAAAATGAGGGAAGAAAAGGATATCTTAAAAATGTCTCCATGATGCGTCGTTATGTGCTCAACCATATTCACTCCCACCCTTGTGACACAAACGGGGCATACCTGCAACACTCAAATCACGGAAATGAGCAAAAAGTAATCGAATACAAAGAAATCAGAAAATAATAAAAAAACAAAACATGTTACTTCATATTATTCTCTACGCGTTGAAGAACACGAAGTTAATGAAATTCGGATCTCTAAGCTAGATGCTCTATTGATCACAGTTCCTTTCTTTACAGTAAGCAATTGGAAAGACCATATTTGGGATGTTACTCAATCCAACACGATACAGACGTTTTCGTGTTACCATTTCAAATATCAAGTAAGACAAAAGCTTAAATACCACAAAACAAAGCATCTAAAGCAAGAAGGGGGAAAATGGAACTTAAAAGCATAGGATAAGACCATGAGAGTATCTGGGTGGTTTCAATCAATAGTTCAATACTAGAACTCCATCTATTATAATTGAATTCAGAAATTGAGCTGCAAAGAAATATAATTACCCCGAACTTTGCTTCTACAGGATGCTGGTCATCAATATGGAAGCACAACCCAACAAGATCAAAATCTTCCGAACAAAATGGGCATGGATATTCTGCACTCAAATCATCATCTCCATCGTCTTCCTCATAATCGAAATAGAAATCTGTTCCAAAAAAACACCGTGCAAACACAAAAAGGCCCAATAAAATTCCACCCTATGTAGGGCCTAACACCCAATAACCCAAAACGAATCGGAAATAAATTAGAAGAAGAAGAAGAAGAAGAAGAAGAAGAAGAAGAAAAGGAGTGAGCGTGAACGAACCAGACTGTGACTTCAATCCATAGCCCCTTGAAGTAGTAGTAGCAGCAGAGAAACCGAAGCTCCAAGTATCATCTTCCATTTGGGTCGCGATAAAATTAAGTGAAAATTACTCAACTTTTAATCGACCCAAGTTCAATAACCTTTGGTGCTTCTACAAATTCGATCAAAAGCAAAGCTTTTCTTTCTGTGGATTCTTTAGCAGAGACGAGCACGGGGGTAAAATAAATACAAGGACCTAAAGGCTAGAGATCAGTAGTACGGGATTCTTAGCGGACACGAATTCTGCTTTAGCTAAATGACCTCCATTTCCCGCGTATTATCATAAACTACCCTCAACTACCGAAGACCGACTATTTTGGATTAGGACCCTCATTCCCTTTTACGTCCCAATATAGGTGTATATATTACTGCATCTTTAGGCGTACTGGACGAAAAAACACGTGAGTTTTAAAAATATATTACCTTTCAAAAATTATAAATCTAAAATAAAAAATCATAATGATAATTTTTTTATATTCACAATTAAAATATTAAAAATTAAAAAATTTTGAATAGGTCGTAAATCACCAAGATATAATATATTTATAATAAAATTATTACAAATAGAAGAAAACAGGCTATGCATCATTTCGAGATTATAAATTATTTACAAAAATTTTATATTAACAAACGCATGATCCAAATAAATTTATGTTGTAAAATAAGATTAAAAAACTAAAAAAATAAATTATTTGAAAAAAGAAAATTAAGTATGATAAACTATTTTATTACGGATAATAGACATTGAAAATCATTATATTTATTATAAAACTAAAAAAATCATAGGTCTCGAATAGTAGTTGGATTAAACGAAAATAAATTATAGATAGACATTGTTATTGACTAAAATAATGATGTAAGAGTCTCTAAAATTTTATACACGATCATTCGTATTCAATAACATAGTAATATAAAATATAAAATTTTATAAAGTATTAGTAAAATAATAATTAGTTAATAGAATTATAAATGAATTAAATAAAAAAATTTAATCTTATACTATATTTAGTGGGGTTTAAAGGGTAAAATAAAAAATCAAAAGTTTATCCATTTTAAGCCTCTTTTAATTTTAACTAGTCGATGCGTATCCATTTCGCACGTATTTAACCAATTTAAAATATACATATAGTTATAAATTAATATTAACGTTGAAATATATACACAATCATCTTTAAAAATTATTCTACATCTAAACTAAAAATGATATAGTGATAATAATAGCTTGTTTATAGCATTAAAATTTAGTGTTATTTAAATGGTAAAGAAAATAATTTTATTTTACCAATTTGTTATATTTTTGAAAAATAATTATATTATATTAAGATGAAATTTCTCGTATTCAAAATATATTAATGTCTTTTTATAAATTTATGTATATGAACTTTCAAGTTACTGGTCAATAGCATAAATATTTCAAAATATTTCATATATAAATTTGCAACGAACAAATCATTATTAACTTATAATAATTAAATATTAATCATAAAAGATCTTGAAATCAATCTACGGATATTCATGTCTCTAATTAGACAAGATTATCAGAATATGTTTTTTACTCACTATAAACAAATTATTATTGGATAAAAAATAAAACAGTATCAAATGAATTTAATGAAAAATGAAGTGAAATACCTAATTTGTGTTATATTTTAATAGACTATGAAGGTAAAAAAAGAGAATCAAAAGTTTCTCCTCTTTAAACACATTTTAAAGGTAAAAGCTTGTATGGTTCAGGGCTTTATTGTCCTTTTTGTTGTCAGTATACATCTTTTTTTGTAAGTGAAATTACAATTTACTCCATAAAATGTTACAAATTATAACTTAACTTATAAAACTTGAAACATGCATTTTACAAAAATAAAAGAAAATTTAACTTTTCAGTTCAAACTGTAAAACTAGCCAGAAAACTTTTTTTGCAAAAATGGCCGAAGTAAATAATTTATTTACGAAAATTACACGGTCGTAAATACATTATTTACATTATTTCACCATTTTTGTAAAAATTAGATTTTCCGACCATTTTTACAATTTGAGCTGGAAAGTTGGACATCTTTACAGTTCTCCCCACATTTTAAGCCTTAAACCATGAAAAAGTTTTGATTTGAATTCGATATTTAATTTGAATTTGATATCTAACACTGTTTATTATTCCATTATATTTTACAGAACGACGAAGTTTTTATATAATTAAATTAGGTCGTCTTGTTCAAAGTCATTTTAAGTTCACATTTTGTTTTCCCACATATAAAGCTTTGCCTAAAACACCCCGTTTCTAGCATAAAAAGCTTATCAGCAGTCAATAGAATTATCTGCCTATCTTAATCCAAAACCTAGTACGCGATCCTCTCAGCAATAGTTTTATAACCAAGAGTGCTAAAGATCACAGTCACATATTATTAGACCCCACCCCCTCGTAAATAACTAAACCACTTCAAATAACAAATCACGAAAAGTATGTGCATCTTGAATAATCCCAATCCCCCCACTAGACTAAATCATATTTGAATATAGGGATGTAAGAGGTTCTGTTCGGCTCGGTTTAAGGGGTTTTACTGAGCCGAACCGAACATCCCAGTTTACACAATTATCAATCAAGTTGAACCGCTTGATGTTCAAAAATCAAACTGAACCGAACCATTCAAAAATAATAAAAATCAAACCGAACTAATAGGCAACGGATACAAAACCAACATCAAGCTCAACTAAGTCTTTGACATATTTGTACTTCAACTGAGAATACAAAATATTTACAGAAACAACAGAGAATACATGAAAAAAAAGATAAAATTTAGGTCTTAGAGACACACTGAGATAGACAAAGAAAGTTAGAGACATTGAGAGAAAGAAACATAGATAAAGAGAGAGAAGAGGTTAATTGATAAAAATCAAACCGTAGGAAAGCTGAGACTTAAGATCTAAAAAAATGATGAACTGAGATCTAGAAAGTTGGGGGTTCTTTGCTGGCTTTGAGATGACGGTAAGTAGGTGAAAAGCATGTGACGCTGGAGTTCCGATGAGAGGTTGTTCGGTGGCCAACGAGGCAGATGAGGACCTAATCATGACAGTTATAGTGACGACAACGACGACGATGGTAGCCGTCACACTGGGTCTATGATGAAGCAACTCGATGACTATGAGATGTTATTTTCGAGAGAGAGAGATCGGATGGGGGAGGGAGGGAACCTCTAAGCCTGTTGTCTCCATGATTTTGTGATAAGAGTAGTTCTGTTTCTTCATGGTTGTGCGATGAGGGAGGGATGAAGGGAGGCTGAGGGTGAGGCTGCGTGACGTGAAAGGGGGAATTAGGGCAAATGGGCTATATATAGAAGTGTGGTTCGGTTCGGTTCGGTGTGATTTTTTCACAAAAATCGAACACCGAACTGAACCCACCTATTTTTCTACTTCTGGAATCGAACCGATGCGGTTTGGTCTGGTTCGGTCAGTTTTCAGTACACCCATATTTGAATCGGGAAGAAAGGCTTTCAGATGAGGAATTCCACCAAACAATACTAGATTAGATTATTCATCAATATTTGACTTGGTTCTCTCATAGTTAATGTGCTTTATAAATATAATAGACATACCTTTAAATAGTCAATCCGCTAACTTGCTATTCTTAAATTTTTCTCTATTTTGACTAATAATTATCAAGTAAAGCCAACTTTTTGAAATTTGATCTCCTAAAAAAGCTTTGCTCCACAAAATTGAAAAGGTATGTGTTAAGGTTATCTCATATTGGTTGTGAAAGGAACTAGTACTCACTTTATAAGTGTGAGAAAAACCCTCACCTCTGAGCTAACTTTTAATATTGAGAAGACCCAACAATATCTAACACTGATATCAGATCCAGGTTGAGGTTTACTAACAAGCCTCGAGCTCAATTCAGGTGAAGTAAGTCGTTTACTCTCTGACTCATACTTAATGTGTGATGAATCCAGATGAAGTGAGTCATTGTCTCCCCTACTTATGATATGATGTTTGGTGAACTTGGCTGAAATGATTTGACGGTTATTTCACTCATGCCCCAATGTATAATGAATCTGAGTGAAGCGATCTAAGGTCACCGACTCAAGACCGGATGGTGGTGAATCCTAGTGTGCATAAGGGTTGACGACCTCAATGTTGACTCCCTGTGAAACACAACTCTTACGGCGTATCAGAAATGTCTCCTCTAAGGATGCACCATGGAGTGTCGCCGCTGAGGGGCACCATAGAGTGTCGCCGCTGAGGTGCACCATGGAGTGCCACCGCTGAGGTGCGCCTTTGAAATACACCCCATGGGGTGCCGCCACTGAGGTGAACCCCTTCGGGTGCTGCCACTGAGGTGTTCCTCATGGGGTGTCGCTACTAAGGTGCATCCCTTCGGGTGCTGACACTGAGGTAACACTCATGGGTGCTGCCCCTAAGATACCTATGAGGTGTCATCCCCATGGTAGGACATGGGGTGTTAGCCCCATGGTAGCACCATTGGATGTCACCCCATGGGTGCACCATGGAGGTGCATGGATCACTCTTCATGATGCAAGTCGAAGACAACAATGATGTACTTCACACAACTATGCTATTACAAGGTGTCATCACATCACAAACCAGTAAATCAAGTGACACTCTTGGGTGGACTTATGGTTGCCTAAGAACGCTTGGAAGGCTGTGGACTAGTAGGATTAAGGACGAGGCTACGTCATATTGGAGAGGAGATACCTCTTCCAATATGACCATTTTAAACATTAAGGGTGTGCTACTCTCCCATCTTAGGGAGAAGGTTTGGTCCTAAGAGGTCCCTTTGAGAGGAGGCTTTGGGTGAATACCGCCATTGAGCCCCATCAGTTAGGCGCATTTTTCCTAGATCATGGTCACACCACAAAGGCCCATGTGCATCATCCGATTGGCATTGGTGCATCTGCGGGCCTGACACCTTCCATAATGATCTCGTCCTTCTTCAACTTCTCATCAAAGAACCTCCTTAAAAACTTACACTCTTGGGTAGGGTGTGATGTGGTGCGATGATATCGACAAAAGTTTGAGGAACTCCTTTCCTCCCTTGTAGGTACCATGGTGACCAAAGGCAAAGTGATGGGCTGCGTTGGTGTGGCATTAGCTTGTGTGACGGTCTGAGTGTTGGTTTGAACATTCAGTTGAACATGGTTCCTGGCTGAATTCTTGGGATTAAACGCCTACAAGGATGGATGGTTGGACATCAATGAGAGAGGTCAATTGCCTATGGTGGAGGTTGTTTGCGCTCCCCAGATCGAAGCTAGTTGCACACCCATGGTGGAAGCTGGTCGCGTGCCCATGATGTAGGCTGGTTGCACATGTTGGGGGTTATGCCCTCAAAGCATGTGTATTGACATTTCGATATGAAATTTAATAAGGATTACATTTTTCTTATAATTTTTCTTATAAATTATTATTGAATAATTGATATAAGTATCTGAAAATGTCATATTCATTAATGAGGCTATGATCTTCTTTTAGTACGAAAGGCTTAAGATCATAGATAATGAATAAAATTGTCAGCGACATATTCTTTAATAAATGGTTGCTAGTACGGTTCACTAAACATTATGAATGCATGTGATCTAGATCCGGATCATTAATGTGGATAAACATCTTAGTGAATGTGATTTATATAATGAGATTATATATGGTTGGACTGATGTGAATTAATATCTTTATCAATGTGCAATTCATCATAAAAATTTAATACACATCAATTCGATGATCATATGTAGATCAGTCTAAATCCTGAGTAGTCATAAACTCATATGAATGTCTTCTGGATCTTTTGATTCACTCGTTAATGTTTGTTTGGAAAATATGCTAGTGACTTTTATTTTGGAGATTCGGTCATATGGATGGTTTGAAAGATGATCTTACAAGTTTTGGAGTTCAAGTTTTCCTAACAGATCGTATATTGTTCTCTTAAGTGTTAATTCTGGAACTGAATGATTATTTAGCTCAAATTTATAATAAGATTATAAATTAGTCATTCACTAGTGGATTAATGATACTTAAGGATTAAAAGGTAATCAGAAGGGTAAAATGATAATTTTGACTAGTTCTAATTTAGGAACCAATAATTAAAGGATAGAACTACGTGAAATGATTATCTTAGTGGACTACATGAGAATACTTTGTATATACAATCAGTAATATCTAAGAGTGCAATTTATAATTGAGTAATAATGAATTAATAATTATAGGTCAATGGTTCCCAAGTCACCTTTATACTACGCAATCTAGGGTGTGAATAATTCAGAAAATTATTGTTCACAGAAAATTTACTGTCGCCGAAAAATATCGTTTCGGCGACTGCCGGCAGTGGGATTGGCAGTGGTAGTGGTGGCTGGCGATGATAGGGGTGAAGTTTTGTACAACCCTGCTACCAACCAACTCTATCATCATACGGTTTGATAATAACCCTCAATCTATCAATTATCTTTTTGAATTTTGAAATTAATGTAATTTTGAAATTAATTATTAATTTTAATTTTATGAAAATTAAAAACTATTATTATTTTTTAATTTTATAAAAATTAGAAATTAAAGTGTTTATTTGATTAAGTCAAAGTCAACGATTTTAAAAGAATAGTTATATAAATTAATTTTAGTTAAAAATTGATTTTCTTAATTAAATAGAATTTTGTTCAAAGCTTGGATATTATGAAGATGGACATCATGTGGAAAATGCAATATTTGAAAAATATATATTCTTGAAATCAGCTTTGTAATTTTATTTTTTTATTTCAAGGGTTGTAATTTAGAAATACTCAATAGTCACTCGGTCTATTATAATTTTATTTAATTACTAAATAATTATTTTAATTGTTATGTTTGATAACATATCCGTGCATTAGTCGATCACATGCCATACATGAAAATTTCACAATTTTATTGAATCATGCATCTCATCTATAGAAACATAATTTATTAGGGTTGTCCTAACATGTTTATATGTAATGTTTTATGAAATTAACTGCATGTAAATTGCTAGGTTTTAATTAGTTAAAACTTAGTAATCACACCACACTAAGGACTATAATAACATTTAGGATAACCGACTTTAGTAAAATAGTTTTATTAAAGTTTGATAAATATATTTAATTAGCTAATATAAGTTCATCAAACTATGACTTAGACGCTTTAAAAGGTTAAATGAACTTAGACCAATAAGATTAGGATAACTGATTGTTAAATATTCATAAGGTTATGATTTTAATCAGTAATTAATTTGGAATTAATTAGTTAGTTAAAATGGAAACACATCATACTAAAATAGTTAGTGGGAGAAGGTTGATATTTCAATGTAACCTACGGTCTCCATTATTAGTACAACACCATGAGGTACAGTGAGGGCCTCGTGATGACTTGTTTTTCATCCTCCTAAGGAAGGTTTTGAGCTGTACCAATACTAACGTTGGACTTTTTAAGAAGATAGGAGGAAGTGATGTAGTTTAGTTTTGACCGACCCTAAGGCGATATATTCTAAATCAAGTCATAAAATCTGAAATGATGGGTTACACTTACAAAGTCATAATTAACCTTTCATGTGGTTATTTGTGACTTGACCAAACAAGCTATATCTTAATAAAGAAAATATGAGGTATTTTAGGTTTTAATTAATAGGGATGAGAATGTCTCATAGATAGTCTAAAGCTAATCTGACTGGTCCTAAGGTAGCACATTAATCATTGGGTTGTTTTATTGTGATTAATAAATGTTAAATTTTGTGTGTTTAATATGTTGCACTCATGCATCACATTTTCTTTTTGAATTCTAGATATTTATCAATTATATTGAATCTTGTATTTTTTAAATTTTAGTTATCATTATTATGTCTACCATGGGTAACCCTGTTACTGCTTTACTCGCTCTCGAGAAATTGAATTGTGATAATTTCTTGCGTTGGAAATCAAATATGAACTTAATACTAACTTGTGAGAACCATAAGTTTATTCTTACTGAGAAATGTGCTAAGGAGCCCCCTGCTTATGCCCCTAAGAATTTTAGGGACAAATATGATGCTTAGATCATATCAAACAACAAGGCAAAATGCTACATGCTTGCGAGCAGAAAGATGTTCTAAGAACCAAACATGAAAGCGTGAAAGATGTTCTGAGAACCAAACATGGAAGCATGAAGACTGCCTATGAGATTATGGAAACTCCAAGTGATGTTTGGGCAGCAGTCTGTTGTCATGAGGCCACTAGGAGCTATATGACGACTAGGATGAGAATGGGTACTTCTGTGTGAGAACATGTTTTGAACATGATAAATATAATGTATGAGGCCGACATACATGTGGAGATTATTGATGAGCGGACTGAAGTTAGCATTACACTCACACCGGCTTTTTCTGCGTTCACGACCAACTATGTTACGAACAAGTTGCAATTCAACATAATGACCCAATTGTTCAATGAAATGTAGACTTTTGAGTCACTCAAACCTGAGAATGACCAAAGATGGCGAGGTAAATGTTGTCGAGCAAAAGGCTTCTTCCACTGTTAAAAGTAACAAGATAAAGAAGATCAATGGAAAGGGAAAAGTAAGAACAAGAAAGAGAAAAAGTCAAGACATCACCAAAAGCCAAGAAGAACAAGAAAGATAACAAGCCCAAGGAAAATGTTTCCACTGTGGGGTTGAAAGTCATTGGAAGATAAACTGTAATAAGTATCTCTCTGAATTGAAAAAGAAAGGTCAATATAATTTACTTGTACTTGAAGCTTTCTAAGTGGAATATGATTTATCATCCTAGATACTTGATCTAGGAGCCACTAACCATGTGTGTTCTTCTTTTCAGATGCTTGATTCATCAAGTGAGCTAGCTGATGGCGAGTTCGTTTTGAGAGTTGCCAGTGGTGCGCTCGTGTTAGCTAAAACATTAGGGGTAGACCATATAATTTTTGGAAATAATTATTCAGTTTTGAATGATATTTATTATATTCCTAGATTTTCGAGAAATTTGATTCTCTTTCATTTTTGCAAGAACAATTTTTCAAAGTTTCTTTTATTAATAAAGAGTTTAGTATTTCAAAGAATGGATTCATTATGTGTCTTGCAAAAGTTATAAACAAAGTGTATATGCTTAAACTGACTGAACGCACATTAAATAATTCTGAATTATTTAAAGTAGCAAAACCTAAAAGTAACAAACGACAAAGAGTTTCTCACGATGATGATAACACATATTTTTAGCATCTTACGTTGAGACATATTAATCTATATAGGTTAAACAGGTTAACAAAGTATGGTAGTTTGAGAGAACTAAAAGTTAGAACTCTTCCTATTTATGCATCCTGTCTAGAGGGTAAAATAACTAAGAGACATTTCACAGGAAATGTCCAAAGATCCAAGGAACTACTTCAGCTAGTACATAGTCATATCTATGGACCGATCAATGTACAAGCTAGATGTGGATATGAGTATTTCATCACTTTTATTGACGATTACTCAAGATATGGTTATACTTACCTAATCCAAAGAAAATCTAAAACCTCTAGAAAGTTTAAAGACTTCAAAGCTGAAACTGAAAAGCAACTAAGTAGATCATTGAAAACCCTTCGATCTAATCGAGGCGGTGAATACTTGGATTTAGAATTCAAGGATTATTTTTTGGAGTGTGGAATCCTATCCCAACTCACAGCATCTGGAACACCACAACAAAATGGTGTTACAGATAGGAGAATCAAACCTTATTGGATATGGTAGGTTGATGTTAAGCTGCTCATCACTGTCACTTATATTTTGGGGATATGCACTGCACACGACAACTTACATTTTAAATGCAGTGCCATCTAAGTTTGTAAGCAAGACGCCTTTAGAGTTATGGAATGGCTCCAAACCTCGTTTGCGTCATTTCGTATATGGGTCCAGCTCACGTTTTTAGACCTAAGACCAGAAAGTTAGACTCAAGGTCTAAGATATGTATATTTATAGGTTATACTCCAGAGACTAGAGGTGGATACTTTTATAGTCACAAGTATAAAAAGGTGTTTGTGTCGACAAATGCAACCTTCCTTGAGCATGACTATATGTAAAATTACAAACCTCATAGTGAAGTAGTTCTCGAGAAATTAGCAGTTGATGAGATCAGACCACCTTCAATTTTTACTGATAAATGATAAACCAGAGAAACCACAATTCTCGTAAAAGAAACCCTGGTGTAACGTCGTAGTGGGAGAGTTGTGAGACAACCAATTCGCTACGAACTAGAAGCACATGTCCTAGTGTCAGACACTGATAATGATGATCCATTATCTTATAAAGAATCAATGGATGCTCCTGAAAAGAAGAAATGAGAAGAAGCCATGAACTAAGAAAATGGAATCTATGTATTACAATTCCGTCTAGAAACTTATAGATCCACCTGAAGATATCAGGCCCATTGGATGTAAATGGATCTTCAAGAAGAAAATAGGTGTAAATGTGAAAGTAGAGACTTTCAAGGCACGATTAGTAGTCGAGGGCTATACACAAAGGGAGTGAGATGATTATGAAGAGACATTCTCCCCTCTGGTCATATTAAAATCCATTAGTATCCTTTTGCCCATAACCGCTAGTTTTGACTATGAGAGTATGAAAAATGGACGTTAAGATAACTTTTTTGAATGACTCTCTTAAAGAAAGCATCTATATGATGCAATCATAAGGGTTCACACAAAAGGGGTAAGCTTAGAAAGTATGCAAGTTACTTAAATCCACTTATGTATTAAAACAAACATCTAGATCTTGAAATCTTACATTTGATGAGATTATAAAGTCTTATTATGGCTTCAAGAAAAATGTTGATGAATCCTATATTTATAAACATATCAAAGATAAGATAATGGTTTTCTTAATTCTTTATGATGATGATAGTCTACTAATTGAGAATGATGTAGAAACTCTGTCAAAAGTAAAGAAGTGGTTAGCTGAGAAATTCTAAAAGAAAGATTTGAGAGAAACGAGCTATGTTCTGGGCTTCCAAATCTTAAGGGATATAATGAACAAGCTCTTGGCTCTTTTTGAGACATCTGATATTGATAAGGTGCTGGAGAGATTCTCTATGGAGAATTCTAAGAAAGGTGAACTACCGACCAGACATGGAATTTTTCTCTCCAAAGAACAATGTCCTAAGACATCTCAGGAAGAAGATGATATGAGAAAGGTTCCCTATGCTTCAGCAGTTAGAAGTCTCATGTATGCCATATTGTGTACAAGACCGGACATCTGTTATGCCGTGAGAATTGTCAGTCTTTATCAATTGAATCCAGGTTTGGAACATTGGATTGTAGTAAAGCACATTCTCAAGTATCTTAGCAGAATGAGAAATAATATGCTTGTTTATTTAGCTGGACACATGGACCCTACTGGATATACTGATTCAGATTTTCAATCAGAAAAAAACAGTCAAAAGTCAACATCTGGATCAATATTTACCCTAGGTGGAGGAACTGTAGTCTGGAGAAGTATTAAACAATCCATCATGGTAGATTCCACTATGGAATCCTAATATATAACGGCTTGTGAAGCTGTGAAAAAAGCAGTATGGCTCAGAAAGTTCTATACTGATCTGGAAGTAGTTTCAGATATGGACAAATCACTGATCTTGTACTGTGACAACAGTGAGGTGGTAGCGAATTTCCAGGAACCAAGGAGTCACAAGAGGGGTAAGCACATTGAGAGAAAATGTCATCTTGTGAGAGAGATCGTACATTGAGGGGATGTGACTTTTATGAAGATAGTGTCAGAACAGTTCCTGACTGATCCTTTTACAAAGACACTTCCTGCGAAGTCATTTGAAGGTCACATGCGTAACATGAGATTGAGAGACATGCCACATTTTCTTTAGGGAAAGTGAGAGATTGTTGGGGTTATGCCCTCGAAGCATGTGTATTGACAATTTGATATGAAATTTAACAAGGATTACATTTTTTATAATTATTCTTTTAAATTATTGTTGAATAATTTATATAAGTATCTAGAAATTTCATATTTATTAATGAGACTATGATCTTGTATTATACGAGAGGATTAAGATCATAGATAAGGATTAATTCTAAAACTGAATGGTTACTGAATTCAAACAAATCGTATATTGGTTCCCTTAAGTGTTAATTCTAAAACTGAATGGTTATTGAATTCAAATTTATAATAAGATTATAAATTAGTCATTCACTAATGGATTAATAGTTCTTACGGAGTAAGAGGTAATTAGAAAGGTAAAATGATAATTTTGACTAGTTCTAATTTATGAAACAATTATTAGAGGACAGAACTACGTGAAATGATTATATTAGTGGACTACATCAAAATGCTCAGTAAATACAATTTGTAATCTCTAAGAGTGCAATTTCATATTTATAGTAGAATTAATAAGTAAGATTATTTAATTAAAGAGTTTAATTACTAATCTAATTTATTGGAGTTTATGATTATAGGATTATGGTCCCCAAATGACATATGTACTACGCAGTTTAGGGTGTGAATATTTCAGGACAAGAGAAAATGACTTACTTGCAAAGGAATGTTTATTCTGGGGTAAGTACATAATTATAAGATAATTATCTGTGATTAATTANTATATATATATATAATTATCAATTTTTTTAATTATCGATAAATGAAACAAAATATCTTATTTATGAAATTAGATAATTAAATTATTAGATATTAATTTAGATCAACTAAATCTGTTATTTATAAAATAACAGATAATTTTATTGCTAAGGATAATCATATATGTTAATTTTGAATTAACAAATATCTAGATATTTAGTTTGATTAAAATAAATATCTAATACGTAGTAATTATCATGTGTCAATCACTGATTAGGTATTAGAAATTGACATGGACTACTGTAGAACCACGTGACACTACAGTAATGGTTGTGCAATACTACAGTTTTGCACAATAGCAGTGGGTCCCACTGCTATTGACAATTTTATAATTAGATATTATTTCAATTATCCCAAAATATCTGATATGTCATTATCAAGAAGAATATACATATATATTATTCTGATGGTCTAAGATAATGAATGAATTCAATCAATTAGTTGAATCAGAGAATCAGTTCATCAATCAAGAGTTGAGAGAAGAACACAATTCTCAAGGAAGTGATTTTTCTAAGATTAAAAGTTAATTAGATCTCTAAAATAATTATCGTCGTGTTCTTTTAGAGAATCGTCTCACAAAATTCATTCTCAATAAAATCTCTAGATCTTATGTGTTGAGTACATCTAGAGACAGAAAAGTGTCTTCGTTATATTTTACATACCCACACACGTCCTAGTGCGTTGAAGATTGATTTGGAAGATCTTGGTGTGGATCTCGGCGTCCATTAATCGTTGAAACGATTTCGTGAGAATAGAGAACTGATCAGTTTCGCGAGAACGCTTGATTTAGACTACAAGAGGTATTTGATTCCTAACCTTGTATGTTGTAGATTTAACTTATAAATATAGAATGAATCCTGATTAATTGAAAAGAGTTTTCAATAAAGAGTTTTTTTTATTATCGTAATGTTGTGTGATTTTGTTTTTCTAAAAGATTCGATATTTTATGAAAAGTTCAATTTTGTAAATGGCCTTGAGCCACACGCTTCTGTCGCGCGCGCGCCGTGATGACCAACAACACGTCCATGGTGGAAGCTAGTTGCGCGCCCATGATGGAGGCTGGTTGATCGCCCATGGTGGAGGTAGTGGTTGCACGCCCATGGTGGAGGTTGATGGCGGGTGTTGTGGTGCAACGTCATTGATGTATGTGTTTATTGTATCAATGACTCTTCTCATCTCAACGTTAGAAGCTTGGAGCTCCCCAATGGCTTCGGTTTGCTCTTGCACTTGTGTAGGTGCACTTGGTGGTAACTCACGAGAGGTGTTCTCCTCCTTTTGTTCGCATTCGTTGTTGAGTATAGGTCCACCTCCCTTTGTACAAGTCCGGCCATGGTGGTCCTTTGCTAGAGAGACAAACCACTCCAGTGGTGTCACCAAATGTAGATGCAAGGTGTGACGTCGGTAAGTCAAGAGTGGTCTAATCCTTTGGAAGTGACTAGAACAATGCCTGAGAACGCCAGAGAGGACATGGGGAGGTAAAGGGAAGCACTTCAAAAACTCAAGGGTGGTGACAAAATGTTTTCTCTCTCTAAATGTGAGACTCTCTCTCAAAGATTTTTTTTCATCCTCTCAAATGAAGGAGAGGCCCTCCTTTTGTAGGTGACAAAAAGGATGGGGAACCATTACAACTAGTCCCTCAATTATTTGCAAGCTCATATATCCAAGCGCGTCAACTCAACTAATTAAACACGCTGAGGTGGACAGGAGGAGGATATCACGTGTGCTAATCAGATGATGTCACGTGGGTCTTTGTGGAGTGACCATTATCTAGAGGGAATATGCATAACCAATTAGGCTCAATGAACGGTATTCACCCAAAAGCCTCCTCTCAAAGGGACCTATCAGGACCAAACCCCCTCCACAAGATTGAAGGGTAGCACACTCTCAATGTTCAAAGTGGTCATATTGGAAGAGGTATGCCCTCTCTGACATAGCCTCGCCCCTAATCGTAACAGTCCACAGCCTTAAAAGCATTTCCAGGCAACCATACGTCCACCCAAGTCTTTATCACTTGACTTGGTAGTTTGTGATGTGTTGACACGTTGTAATAGCAAGCGATATGTCTTGTCTAAAGTACGTCATTGTTGTCTTCAAGTTGTATTACGAAGGGTGATCCAGGAACCTCCATGTTCCACCCATGAGGTGACATCTAATGGTACTGCCATGGGTAACACCCCACGGTGCTGCTATGGGGATGACACCCCATTGGTACCTTAGAGGTGACACATATGAGTGCTACCTTAGTGGCGGCACCCCATTGGGTGCACCTCCGAGGCGGCACTCCATGGTGCACCTCAGCGGCGACACTCCATGGTGCATCTCACTGGTGGCACTCCATGGTGCATCCTTTTGGGAGGCACTCCCGGTACGACGAAACAATTACGCTTCCTGAGACATGAATGCCCCTAAGGAGCGACATATTACAAATACCCTATAGGGGAGGCACATTCAATGGAGACATGTCCAACGAATGCAAAATTTCATTTTTTTTTCTGAAGGGGAAGCATATTAAAAATACCTTATATGGGAGGCACATTCAATCCAGGTATGTCCAATGGAGGCAAACTTCACAAAAAAAAAATTTCTAAGGGGGGAAGCATATTACAAACACCCTATAGAGGAGGCATGTTCATCATGAGACATCCTATTTGTAAAAGTTCTAACTATAATAATGAGTACTTCACTCACTTAAAAAGGAGAAGTCCAAGGTAGGGAGCTCGACTCTTATTGTTCACATGACGACTCCTTCATGGTCCGCGAGAGCAAAATCTACAAGATAAACAAAAGACTTGGTTGGACCAAGATATATGTCAATCATACAAACACTTGGTACCACACTCAATGGAACTCGATGATCAATTGTGGTGTGACTGAGGCATTCCATCAAACACAAATCATGCACCACCCACAAAGCTTACATATCAAAGAAAAATGACTATGACATTGTATCAAACACTTAGAAATTTCTCAACAATTCGCTTTCGTTGGGAATGCAAATCACACAAGCAAGTCATGGAGCAAAACTCCATCCTCAAGGGTGGCGTTATGATGGTGGCAGGCGGCCACCGTGACCCCCCACTCAAACTCAACGGCAGGGTGATACCTAACTCGACTCCGCCACTGAACCCCCTCCCCCATGCTAACTCGGATCTTAATTCTCCCTCGGTTGGACTCCCACTCATCGAGTAAGTTGGATCCCACTGCTAGACTCCCACCCATTGAGCGAGTTCGATTCTGCCACTGGACTCCCACCCATCGACAAGTTTGACACCACCGCTAGACTCCCTCACCTTGAGCAAGTTCGATGCCACAACTGGACCTTCCCCTCAAGCAAGCTCAGGTCGACCCCATCCCTCCTTACCGCCACTGGACTTTCCCCACAAGCAAGCTGAGGTCGCGTTTGACCTCATCCCTCCCCACAACCACTAAACTGACCCCTTACGCCCCCTACGACTATAATGGTCGCGCTAAACAAATCCCCCCCCTTCAGTGGTGACATTGCAATAAAATCGAGAAGCAACCAAAAAATATAGCAAAATGAAAAGAAAGAAAAGATGGAAACCTTACCTCACACCTTAGCCAAGGAGGAAGATGACTCACTTTTTTACTTCTCTTTTCCAAAAGTGGGGAAAAGAAAGGATCAATAATGGGGTATGTTGGAACCTTTTATATAGGGGAAGAAGGGAGAAGGATTAAGTGATAAGAGGATTTCTATTGAAACCCTTTATATAGGGAGAGAAGGGAGATGGGACTACCCACATTCCAAACATTTAAAATTGTTTGAAATTTTACCCCCATGAAATTCATCTAGGTTCATTGAACCTAACGACAAAGAGACTCCTACATCACATAAAGAAGAACATTGGGAATAATGGATCGATGCATCCCACATACATCATGTAATGGAGGCGATCAAAGGATCAAGGACTTGATGATACGATGATTGCTACATTGAAGAAATTATGTACAAGCCCGATTACTTTGAATCGTGCTTGCACATGGGACTAAATGTACATGAGGGTTGATGACCTCAACGTTGACTTCCCGGGAAGTGCAGCTCTTACGACGTATCGAGAGTTTCTCCCCTAAGGATGCACCATGGAATGTCACCACTGAGATGCACCATGGAGTGTCGCCACTGAGATGCACCATAGAGTGTCGCCACTGAGATGCACCATAGAGTGTCACTGCTGAGATACACCATGGAGTGCCGCTGAGGTGCACCTCTTTGGGTGCCGCCGCTGAGGTGCGCCTCTTGGGGTGCCACCACTGAAGTAGCACTCATGGGTTTTTCCCCTAAGGTACCTATGAGGTTCGTCCCCATGCCAGCACCATAGGGTGTTAGCCCCATGTTAACACTATTGGATGTCACCCCATGGGTGTACCATGGAGGTACTTGGATCACCCTTCGTAATGCAACTTGAAGACAACAATGACGTACTTCGAACAAGACTTATCGCTATGCTATTACAACGTGTCATCACATCACAAACTACCAAGTCAAGTGACAAAGACTTGGGTGGACGTGTAGTTTCCTAGGAACACTTGGGAGGCTGTGGAATGGTAGGATTAGGGGTGAGGATACATCATATTAGAGAGGACATACCTTTTCTAATATGAACATTTTGAACGTTGAGGGTGTGCTACCTTCCCACCTTAAGGAAGAGGTTTAGTCCTGAGAGGTCCCTTTGAGAGGAGGCTTTGGGTGAATATTGTCATTGAGCCTCATCAGTTAGGCATATTCCCCCTAGATCATGGTCACTCCACAAAGACCCACGTGACATCATCCAATTAGCACACGTGAGATCATTCTCTTATCCACCTTAGCGTGATTAATTAGTCGAACTGAAGTGATTGGATAGGTGAGCTTGAAACTAATCAAGGGATTAGTTGAAATGCCCCCTAGGAGGGCCTCTCCTTCATTTGAGAGGATGAAAGAAAATCTTAAAGAGAGAGAGTCCCACTTCTAGAGAGAGAAAGCATTTTGTGACCATCCATTATGCCCAATGTGCCTACATCACATAAAGAAGGCACATTGGGCATAATGGCTTGATGCACCCTACATACATCATGTAATGGAGGCAATCAAAGGATCGAGGACTTGATCATACGATGATTGATACATTAAAGAAATTATGTTCAAGCTCGATTAAAGAAATTATGTTCAAGCTCGATTAAAGAAATTATGTTCAAGCTCGATTACTCTACATCGTGCTTGCATATAGGACTAAATGTACAAGAGGGTTGACGATCTCAACATTGACTCCCCGTAAAGGGTAACTCTTAAAGCGCATCAGGAGTGTCTCATCCAATAATGCACCATGGATTGTCATCGCTAAGATGCACCATGAAGTGTTGCAGCTGAGATTCACCATGGAGTTTCGCTGCTGAGGTGCACTCCATGGAGTGTCACCGCTGAGGTGCACTCCATGGAGTGTTGCCGCTGAGGTGCACCACTTGGGGTGCCTCCCTTAAGGTACTCATGGGGTGTCGTCCCCATGGCAGCACCATGAGGCGTTACCCCCATGGTAGCACCAACACCCCATTGTAGCACCATTGGATGTCATTCCATATGTGTACCATAGAGGTGCCTAGATCATCCTCTGTAATGCAACTCGAAGACAACAATGACGTATTTTTGAACAAGACGAATCGCTAAGCTATTACGACGTATCGCTAAGCTATTACGACGTGTCATCACATTGTAAACCACCAAGTCAAGTGACAAAGACTTTGGTGGATGTATGATTGCCTAAGAATGTTTGAGAGGTTGTGGACTGGTAGGATTAGGGGCGAGACTACGTCATATTGGAGAGGATATACCTCTTCGAATATTACCACTTTGAACATTGAGGGTGTGCTACCCTCCCAACTTGGGGAGGGGGTTTGGTCCTGAGAGGTGACTTTAGGTGAATACTTCCATTGAGTTTCATCGGTTAGGTGTATTCTCTCTAGATTATGGTCACTCCATAAAGACCCATATGGTGTCATCCGATTAGCACAGGTGAGATCCTCTTCTTGTCCACCAACGTGATTAATTAGCTGAGGTGGCACGCTTGGATAGGTAAGCTTGCAACTAATCAATGTATTAGTTGCAATGGCTCCCCCTCCTTTTTGTCACCTATAATAAGAGGGCCTCTTCTTCATTTTAAAGGATGAAAATAATATTGGAGAGAGAGAGTTTGACTTCTAGGGAGAGAAAATTTTTATCACCACCCTTAAGTGCTTGGAGTTCTCCCCCTTCACCTCTCGACGTCCTCTCTAACATTCTCAGAAGTTGTTTGCTAAGTATTAGACCACTCACGCACTCACCCATGTCACAGCTTGCATCTATACCTAGTAAAATAAGTTAACCATTATCCGACTCAAGATCTTATGTGTGATGATATGGATTATTGGGGTTATCCCACATCGATTATCGAAGAGACTGATAGTCAGTTTATATGTGTAAAGAAAAACCTCATCATTTAAGCTAACTTTTGGAGTTTAGAATATCCAAAAACACCCAACAAAATGAAAATCATTGTTTAGGTTCCACGTTCTTATTTTTTTTCTTAGCTTACGGTTTTCATGCTCTTCAATATAACTAAAGACAACTTAAGTAACTAAAAGCAAAGTCAAGAAAGAAAAATCGTGAGGAAGAGAGGAATTTCAGAGTCGTATATGCCCTCTCTCGACTGTGGATATGCTTCAAACGTGAGGAGAATGGTGTTTTAGGAAAAGCATCTTACACAAAGAAGAAAAATGTGGACTTTAAAGTGATTTTGACAATAGGACGTAGTTTTAATTGTATTAAAATAAACAATGTTAGATAAAGATTTTAAGCTTTAAAGTATAAATTTGTGATAGTTTATGGGTATAAATCATGGTTTGGGAAAATGGCATAGATATGCCACTTTCATAATAATAAGTTAATAAATGGCTAAATAAAATTGAAGTAGATAAATTACCCTTTCTATTTAATTTAAATTTTATAATTCGTCTACAATACCATTATCCCATGTTTCTACTTAGATTTTTTAGTTATTTTTTCAAATTTAAATATGATAACTTCTTTAAACATAGGTGGTTATGTTAATATTTATTTAATTAAATATGAATTTTATATTAGGTGAACGTTTATTATTATAAATTTATAAATAAAATTTATATTATGATTAAACGTAAGTATTATATCAATGATCAGAGAATATATATTAACATTTATTTAGGATAATATATAATATTGTATTAATGTTTATTTAAGATGATATTAATGTTTATTCAGTATATGATATAATATCTAGAGTGTTAACACATAATATGATATTTATGTTTATTCAAGATATGATATAAATGCTAACAAATACATTAACAATCAAATAATATGATAGTAGCAACTTTTTATAATGATTAAATATTCAATAAATAGAGTATTAATATCATATCATATTGTATTAACTTTTATTTACGATCATAACTACTTCAAAGATTGTATTAACATTTATTTAATACAATTATGAATGGTAAAATTTGATGGAAGGGAGACGGAACCTAAGTTTGGGGAAAAACATGAATGATAAAATTTGTAATTAAATTAAAAATAAAATTATTCGTAACTTCTATAACTACTCCGACGAATATAGGATAATTGATGTCATTACTATTTAATTTATTAATTAAATAATATAAAATCCGAAGATATATTACAAATAAGGGTATTTTAGACTGAACAAGGACAAAATCACCCAAGACACGTATACAGATAGAACGAATCCTGAGAACACGTGTGGACCACGAACATGGCAAGATTTGGATCTAAGCAGGGAAAGAACGAAGAAGCAGGAGACCTCGTCAGAGAGGGAAAGAGCGCAGAAGCGGGAGACTTTGTTAAAGCAGGAAAGAACGCTGAAGCGGGAGAGATCGTCATGACGAGAAAGAATGCTGAAGCCGGAGACCTCGTCAAAACGAGAAATAACACTAAAGCGGGAGACTCGTCAGAACAGGAAAAGAACTCTGAAGCAAGAGACCCAGTCAGAACGGGAAAGAACGCTGAAGCGGGAGACCTCATCAGAGCGGGAAAGAACAGGTAAGATGAAGAACAAAGACAGATGAAAGGACACGAAATGATAGATAAACGATAGTGATTGATTGAGTAAAGCTGAAAATACTCAGATAATACAGGTTGATAGACCATCACCAAATGGATGTGGCTGATTGGCTCAAAGCCATAAGAAATAGTCAAGTGGCAGTGATTGATTGACGACTGAGTGATGCAGAAAGGAAAAAAAAGGTCATACCCAGCATAATGACCCCCATGAACGGGTATGATCCCTAGGCGTAATGAGTGCTTCCTTTTTATATTATTATTTTAATAAACTCATGTGATTTAGGAAGCCTATACAAAGGCCAATGTACTAGAGGAAGGGGGGACATTTGACGAGTGTATTTTACACTCATAATTTAGATAATCTTAGCCTTATTTTTGTTAGTTATTTTAGATTGATTGATTGATTTATGTTTATTTTTGTTTCTATCTTGTAGGTTTGATATTCAATTGCATTTGGATTGATTCAGAAGTCAAAAATTCTGAAATATCATAAAAAGAATGGAACTGGGCACGAGGGCCAACATCGTAATGCTGGCAGTACAGAACGCCAGCATGGGGGCACTGGCTTCCCAGTGTTGTGATGGTGGCACGTGATAGATTGGCCAACGTCGCGACGCTGGCACAATTTTTTATTTTTTGCTAAAATCTAATCTTTGACGAACCTTAGTGTGTAAATAGAATATCTTAGAGTTTTAGAAGGGTCTTTAGACGTTTTCTGAACCTGAGAGGCAAAGGAGAAGACTTTTGGATAGGAGAATAAGAAGATCGAACTTGGAAATGATTTTCAACTTCAATTCCATCCTCAAAACTCAATTTTCTTCCCTTCTTTCTCTATGTTTATGAATATTAGTAAAATGATTTCTTATTTCATTATGTTCTAATTTTATCTATCTAGGGCTACGATGTAGCCAAACCATGATTGTTCATAAATATTAATTTTTAATTCAATCGATATATATTCAGTATTATTGAGTATTATAATCCGTTCTTAATGCTTGTTATTGTCTGGCCAACTATTGCATGATTTTGAATTTAATTCAAAGACTGAGAAGTGATGATTGAATATGCTCTTTGTTTATAACACCATTAAAATTTCATAAGTTAGAGATAATTATGAATCTAGTGTAGCAACTATATTTTCTTGTACTTAATGAGTTTCATTATATTGAATCTTGATAGAGATATATGATTCGTATTTTTTATTCATGCTTATGGATGTTTAAGAAATATTGATAATTATATTAGAGAAATTCGCTATCAATGTTCTGAATAAACGTTAATTGATTGAAAATTAAAATTTAGAACATGTTTGGTTTGGTGAAATAAAAAACTCTAGAGCTTTTAACTATTCAAATTTTATCTTTGTTAAATATTTATCGTTATAGTTTAATTAGAAGTTCAGTTTAATTAAAAATCCTAACTTTTCGACATTCTCAAGTAGAATTAAGGTTTAGTTAATTTCAATTATTAATATCAATCAATCTTGTGAACGATACTCTATTTTGTAAAAATTAATTACTTGACAGCGATAGTGTACACTTGCACTATTGAAAATTCGTAACAAGATTTTGGTGCTATTGCCAGGTATTAATTTTGTTTATTAATATTGGAGTTAGAAATCTTGAATTTTACTTTGAGTCTTATTTGTTTTATTTATGATTGTTTATTTTTTTTAATTTTCAGCCGTTCCTTGAGTTGTATGAGAAAATTTGGAAGCGATAATTTGACTCCCCTTAATTTGAAAATTGAGTGAACTTGTCGACGTAATAGAAAAGTAAGGAGAGAAGCTTCAAAATGACCTTAAGAAACCACAAAAGACGTTCGAGAAAATCCTAAAATCGTGAACAACAAAATAACCAGGTAATTTGGGATTATGCTATGCCAGTGGTCAATGAGGCCGCGTCTGCCATTCAACGCCCTGTTATTAATGTCAATAATTTTAAGATTAAGCCAGCTATCATTCAAATGGCGCAAACAAATCAGTTCAATGGCCTACCTAATAATGATCCAAATATTCACATAGCCACTTTCCTCAAAATTTGTGTGACATTCAAGCCCAATAATGTCCCAGCTGATGTAATTCGACTGAGATTATTCCCATTCTCACTTCGGGATAAGGCTAAGAGTTGGTTGAACTCTCTGCCAGCTGGATCAATCACAACATGGAATGGTCTCTTTGAGAAATTTTAGCAAAGTTCATTCCACCAGCTAAAACATCCAAAATGAGGAATGAGATAACCACCTTTACCCAACATGATATTGAGTCTCTTTATGAAGCATGGGAGAGGTTTAAAGAGATGTTGAGAGGATGCCCACATCATGGACTACCTGGATGGCTGCAAGTTCAAACATTTTACAATGGTTTGGGGAATTCAACAAGGACGCTAGTGGATGCAGCAACAAGATGTGCTTTGATGGGTAAAACACATGAGGATGCTTATGCCTTGCTAGAAGAAATGGCTGATAATGCCTATCAATGGCCAATTGAGCGCAACGTACCAAGAAATATTCATGGGGTTCATGAAGCCGATGCTCTTACCGCTCTTACTGCTCAAGTAGCTACACTATCCAAGCAATTTAGCTCTTTCACCGCCAATACTAGTGCTATTCATGCTTCACGGAAAGTTTGTAATTATTGCAATGGATCTCATTCTAGCACAGGATGTCAAGCTGGAAATCCATTTGCTCCTTCTCAATCATAATATGTTAATTTTGTTGAGAACTACAATAGGCAGAATAATCTCCAACACCTACAACCAATGATGGAGAAATCACCCCAATTTCTCATGGAAGAATGTCAGAATGTGATTAATCCACCAGTTGCAATTCAGTCTCAGTTTCTGCAACCTAACATTTCTCTGGAAGATGGTAGTTCCCAACTAACAGTTAATACTACTCAATTTATGGCAAGAACACATGCTACATTGTAGAGGTGAGAAATAAGTATTCAGAGGCAAGAAACCAGTATTCAGAGTCAAGTTGCATCAATCAGGAATTTGGAGTTTCAAATGGGTCAACTTTCAGAAATACTCACACAAAGACCCCAAGGTTCTCTACCGAGCAACACCGAGAGAAATCCAAAAGAACAAGTAAACGTCATTACTCTTCGCAGTGGCAAGGAGTTAGAAGAACCTCAGAAAGTCATAGTTGAAAATTCTCAGCCAATTGAAGCAGAAGTTGAGACAATGGATGATGATCTTGCCAAGAGCTCAGAAAAGAAGAAAGGAAAGCCTAAGTCAAAGCTCTTTCTTGATAATCCTCCATCATTTGTTCCACATATTCCATACCCTCAGTGATTCCTAAAGTAGAAATTGAACAAGCGATTTTTTAAGTTCCTTGATGTGTTTACATATAAACATCCATTTTGCTGATGCTTTAGAATAAATGCCGAGCTACCACAAATTCATGAAGGATATTCTCTCAAACAAGAGAAAGCTAGAGGAGTATGTGACAGTTTCACTTATTGAGGAGTGTAGTGCTATCTTGCAGAATAAATTATCTCCAAAGTTAAAGGACTCTGAGAGTTTTACTATTCCTTACACCATTGGAAATTCATATTTTCAAAAAGCTTTATGTGATCTTGAGGATGGTATCAATTTGATGTCGTATTCAGTTTACAAAAAGCTAGGTCTTGGGGAAACTAAGCCCATGATGGTATCTTTACAATTAGCTGATCGGTCTATCAGATATCCATTAGGGATTATTGAGGATGTTTTGGTAAAGGTGGATAAATTTATCTTCCCAGCTGATTTTATTGCTCTTGGCATGGAGGAAAATCTAGAAATTCCAATTATTATTGGTAGACCATTTTTAGCTATGGGAAGAACTCTGATTGATGGAAAAAAGGGGAACTTATTCTGAGAGTGCAAGATGATCAGGTAATTTTTAATGTCTTCAAAGCAATCAAACACCCAAATAATATAAATAGTTGTTTGCGGGTGGATAATGCAGAATTTGGAGAATGTAAACCTAGACACCTACAATTTATTAAAAAGCCATCAGTGTTAGACCTCCACCTTCGGTACACCTTTATGGGAGAAGCATCCACTCTGCCTGCCATTATCTCTACTTCGTTAAATGGTGAGCAAGAAGACCAGCTACTGAGGGTTTTGAGAGAGCAACAAATGGTCTTAGGCTGGTCAATTTCTGACACAAAGGGAATTCTAAAGTCAGTGGACAACGAGTGAAGTCTGGATGATCATTATGTCTGGTTCAAGACATTAAAGAAAGCGCTATCGGGAGGCAACCCAATTATATTTCTGTTATTTCAATTTTTTTTGTTTTTTTTTTAATTTTCTTTTGCTTATTTTATTTTTTTTTCTTCAGGTTTTTATATATATAAAAAAATTAGGGGCGAATTTGGCACATGCACCGCTTTCCTCTCAATTGGAGACAACAAGAACAATGCAGAGACTGACAAGGATGATAGCTCATCATTATTCAGGGAAGTCCTCTCTACGTACTCCCTTTTACATATTTTATTTTCTTTTCATTAAGGAGAACGAAAGTTTTTAAGTTTGGGGCTGGTGGTTTTAATATAATTTTCATTTTTTTTTGGGTTTTGTTGTTGACAATAATAACACCAATGATGAGATTGGTTTTGAATTATTGATAGCTTTAGAAAAAATGATGAATTTGTGAATCGGTGTGTGTTTGAACAAGTATTAACTTGCATTACACTAGAGAATCTTGGCCTATTGAGCACCTAGCCTTGAGCGTTTGATTATCTTTTTGCTTAGAGAAAGTTTATGTGACTTAAGAAATCATTATGATCTCATAAGAACTCTAGAACAAATTTGATTATTGTTCGAGGTAAAATTCTGGGTTACGCTTCACTTAGGATATGATTTAGGTCATCTTTGGACCGTTTAAGCTTTTCAAGCCAACTTGTGCATAATTATTTTTCTAGCCATCCATGTTGAGCTCACATGGCCATTTTTTATCACCCATGACAACTTTTCAACCTCATAAAAAAGTTTCTCCTCTTTAACCCTTTTTACTCATAGTATTTAAATGTTCTAGGAATATGCTTGGAGCTATGCCAATTTGGATGAATGGGAGAAGTTTTGATTTATAAAAAATATTGTGAATAAGTTTGATTTCGTAGTCTCTTGGACTTGAGTGACTAAGCTCGAATGTATGTCTTAACACCTAATAGCCTAAGACCAACTGGTTTGGGAGTTATTAGCTGAAAAATCTTTAAGAAAAATAGAAGCTTAAGGAAATCAAATTAAAAAAAAAAAAGAATGGTTGAGCATTGTTGAATATCTCAAGACGTGGAATGACAAGTTTGGGGGTGTTGCAAGAAGAGTTGAATTAACCTTGTTGATTCCTAGAATGCAAATTTGACTATGGGTAAAGATTGTGCCAAAATAATATCTTTTATTCTACCCTAAGTCTGAGCCATACAGTACAAGGCTATGAAAGTCTTAACGATCATAAGTGATGTGGTTTGCCTACATTAGTGTAAAGTGGCATGAAAAATTAGTTATGGAGTTCTAATCTATTTATAGATTATTATTACTGCTTTTACAAGACTTAGTTGCATAAACTCATTTGAGTTTAAGAGATTGGATGACTTAAGGTAACACACACACATACTCGGAACTTTTCAAGTTGTAATATAAGTTGGTAATTGTGTTAAAACTTTACATATAATTTAGAAGTTTTTCCTGAGTTATCGTTATTTAAGAATCTCTGAGACAAGTTTAGTTAGTAAAAAATCAAAAGCTTATTACAATAAACACTAATTCTGAAATAAAGAATCAAACCGAACCGAAACTCACAGTTTGGTTTGGTCTTTTGACATGAATGGTTCGGTTTGATTTTATTACCGAATCGAAGTTTCAATTCGGTTTGTTATTTCACTAAAAAACTGATCGACCGAATCGTAAACACTCCTAATCAAAAAGTGCAATCCTTGTTTTATGTACTCGTAGACTTGTAGTAAATCCAAACCGCAAGTGATGAAGGAGGTGAAAGTTTGGATTTACAATTGGGAAGAAATATATTTCATTGCCGGGTGACTCTTTGGTACAAGTCTCATAGGTATATTTATCATTTAACCTATTACATCACATCACATTCAAGTGATCAATTGTGGATATATTTTTTATAAGGATACTATAAAAAATCATTCATTGCTTTACTTATGGAATATTAAAATTCATTTTGAACCAAGTTACAGTTCTATGGGGATTGATGAATATTTGACTAGAAACTTAACTAATGTCCCATTATTCTTGTTATGAAATATGAATATATAAATGGTTTATTTAGACAGAAACCAGATAATTAGGTTGAATAAAAACCAATCGTAAAATTAAAACTCATACAAATTGTTTGGAATATCAAGCCATATTTAACGCAGTAGGGCATCTCAACAAATTTCGAGATCTCGTGTGTTAATTTTTAGATTATTCCTCTACGGTTAACGCCAATAATTACTTTGACAAAAAAAATTAATAATTATATCATTAAAAACTGTAGGATTAAATATTTGTCATTGAACTAAAATTTATAGTGATAATTAAGACATAATTTTATTTATCTTATTTAATTTAAACTCATATACTAAGGTTTAGATTAAGACTTAGCATCACTAGGCCTATGTTATGTAACATATTATATTAGTATTAACTTTTCGTATTTAAGTTTAATCCAATTAGTCTCAAAGTATTCGGATGTAAATCACACCCAAAAGCTAGATTATGAATTGGGCGTTGCTCCAAGTTTATAGTCTTAGATCAACTTATGTTATTCTCAGCCGAGCTTAGATTATTTTCTCAATATCACTAATCACGTGTAAGTCAATCTTTTATCTGATACATGTCATGTGGAAAGGTATTATGAATCCACTCGTGCTTTAGTTGGTTTTGAAACTATGTTAAAGTTTTGGATCCTAACTCATTCTAAACTAGCTTATGAGTTGAGAGTTGTCTCAAAATTATATTTTTAACTAAGACATATTCTTAGCGATATGAGATTATTTTTTCATTTTTGATAAATGACACTGCATTATTTAAGTTTTTTTTATCAGATGTACCTCTTTCCAATTGTTTAACTTTTTTTGTTGTGTACTTTGTTACTGTTAATATTGGTTTTTCTCATTCAAAATAATAATATTGGTTCTTCATTGTTTTCTAACGGTCAGGTACTTTTCTAAACTGTAAACAAATAAAATTGATAATAGCTAATCAAAATTCATTGTGGACAAATAAAAGCACTATAATTGTTTGACATTAATATAATAGTTTAATAATTATAGAAAAGTAGTGGTTATTCGTTGTATCTTTGTTTGCTTAGGAGAAAATATGTTTACATAGAGCTAGCTTTGCAACCATGGGCTCGGATAAAAGTCTACTTGCTTGCTAGATAGAGATCGAATTAAGTGTCCCTTCATTTTTTAATTTGCTTGTCATTTTTGTTTGAACATAAATTTGTTTAGCGTTTCATGTACTTGGGAATAAACAATATTGAAAAGAAAGATAATAAAAGAATTGAGAATAACAATAGTTGTTACTGTAAATCTCTACCTACGGAGAGATCATCTCTCCTAAAAATATGCACAATACAAAAGAAGAACTCTAAAGATGAAGAGAACCGTGAGTGGTTTCCTCGTCGAAAAGGCTCAGATGTCTAACTCAATATCCTGGAGAAAATTTGGCAGAACTTCTTTAGGAGAAAGTTACTTTAAGATAGTGATGCGTGTCGAATAAACTTTAGGCGAGGTGATAGTCTTTTTTGAAATGACGAGCCGGGGCGACATTAAATGCCTCTGTCCCCCTAGCTAACATGCATTAAATGTCGATTTTCCTTTTGTCCTTCCAGACATGGTGGATGTGACTGTTTGTTGGCTGACTTGATATTTTATCATAGCAATTTGAAGTTGATCGGTGCCTGTTGTGAGTAAGAAAATACCACATGGAGTGCTACTTTCAAGGAATAATGATGATGTCTGTCACAGGGCTAGCCGAGCTCCTTCGTCAGACCTTCCCCTCAGAGCCTCCTAATTAATGTTGGTAGATTTTTTCTGAGCTCCTTTGGAGGTTGACCCGGTCAAGTCGATTCCTTCCATTTTAGGAGCTTAACTCTCCAATTCCTCTTTCTATAGTTAAGTAGAAACATCTGTCGTGGTATGTCACATGGCACCATGTCATTAGTAGTCCGAGAATACTCCATAACAATGATTAATATCAAGAAGTGTGGTACGTTCAAAATCACAGTAACGCGCTTAAGAAATAGACTTAATTGGTTCGAACCGGAGTAAGACCAAGAAACTAGGACTAGACATGGTAAAGTTAGATCAATGTACTCCTCTTTCGAGGTGAAGGAGGTACATTTTTTTGTCACCTGTTAGCTCTATCAGCCATGGGTTAGCAACATAAAGTGTGATTAAAAGTTCATTGAGACATTTTCTATGACGACTAAATTATCATCACCGTTCTTAAGCCTACACTTTATGGGCCATATTCGAATTCTCACAAAGTTTCATTCTACAATCATTCTTATTTAAAAAGTATATGGATTATGAGTCATAAAGAAATGAAATTTCTTCTACAACTGCTCTGACCAGAGAGTGAATTGCTACATACAAATAATGAACAAATGAAATTGATGAGTTGAGGTGAAGAAGAAAGAAAAAGATAAAAATGACACATCGAATTTATCAAAGCTACACAAATATGAGAAACTAAATTCATCTGTTATCCCTTGACAGTGAACCCAAGTATTTATCTCTCTAACACTCATCCAACAGAAATTAGTTCTGTTAATAAGCATTTGTTTTGAAATTATGAGATGTAGACTTTTTTTTAACTTTGCAAGAAACACTATTTTGACTTTTTAACGGCAACATTTGAATCCTATTAAATTTAAAACAATCAATTAATCCACAAATAAAGAAAAAAACTAAACCTCATTAGTAACCATCTTTTTTTCAAAATTAAGAATATACTATCTTTTTTTCAAAAACTAATTATTAGTATTGAACACATAACATTTTGAAAAATCCACTTAAAAATATAATTTTAGAGATGAAAAATGCATGATGTTAGTTAAATTTTTTCCTTAATATTCACATGGTATACTTTCTCAACTTTTTTTCCGTCAAACTCAGTATTTCGCGGGGACCGTCCAAACAGTAATAATTTTTTAACCACATTTCTCTTAGACAAACTGAAACAACCCGCTTGTTGGGTTTTAGATACCCACGTTTGAGGGTGTCTTTACATTCAAGGCATCTAAATTATTTTATAAATTTTGATATCAAACATGGGTATGACTTACTTTCTGTTGAAAATTAAACATTCAAACAAACAATTTTTATTCAAACTCAAAGAAATATTATAAGAATACTCTTAATCAACTCACTTGAAGATTCTACTACTCACAGTCTATAATACTTTGCTTCTTCACTCACTTAGAAGCTCTTACTCTTCTTGATATCTAAACTAAAATGTGATGGGGTATTTATACTACTTACAAACAATCCTACACCACACAAATAAAATACTCTAAAATTATAATTACCATGTATCTCATTCTTCTCCAACCTTCTAATAATATTCTAAGTTACCAAATGATACACATGCACAATTACGAAGCTCTAAAAGATTCTAGGTAGAAGGCTTGTAGATTTGGACCTTGATTATGGACTTCAACTCTAATTTGATTAGGTTTGGATTTGAGATCCATAATGGATCAAGTTTATGATCCAACACCCCCTTAAGCTCACATTGTTCATCACCACACATATCGTATGCTACGTCCTCTAGTTCATAACAATAATCATGTTCATAATCATGTTCATACTCTTCTTCCTAAACTGTATCCATAATATGGACAGGCCTCCCCTTGGGGTAGTCGTTAGACTTATGTCCTGGTTGGTTGTGCCTAAAATAACTCCTAACAGTAGGTTTCACATAACGGTTAATTGTAGCAGCCCTATTGTTCGCCCTTCCCTCCACGACTGGCCACCTTGGATCTATGGTTAGGATCACTGTAGGGAGTTAACATGACCCTTCTGGCCCCTTTCAATTCATTTCATATGTATATCTCTGAAACGCTGGAAGGCTGGATGCTTGATGTGCTAGTCATGCCTCACCTAGAGATGACATATCCCTCGCATCTGTCAATGAATGAATCAGTTGGACTCCCATCTTATCCTGAATCTATTCTAGCTCCTTTATGAACCTAGTGATTCGATAGTCATCAACCTCCCTCACGTGACAATGAGCTTGTAATCTCAAGAACTTCTTATTATAGATAACCACTGATCAATTTCTTTGCTTATAGTCTAGAAACTGCCTATATAAGGTTTGTGCATAATCCCTATGGAGAAATCAGTGCTACAATAATTCCTTCATCATGATCCAATCCCTAATAGACGGTAGCCTGTGTCTATAACGCTCGTCATGTATACTTTGCCACCAGTCTCATGCACCTCCCTTCAATTTATACGCAACAATCACAACCTTGTGTTCCTCACTAACCTCCATGATTTTGAAAAATCTTTCTACTTCTTTAATCCAATCAAGAAAAGACTCCACATCAAGACTCCCATTGAATACAAGAATCTCTGCCTTGATCATGTACCCATGATAATCCTCATTGTTGCATAGTTAGGAACTAGAGCTGGATTTCTAAGGGCAGCAAACTGATCGTTAACATGAACAGGGGCAATGGGAGGTTGTTGTCGAAGATTTCCGCAACTAATATTCAATGCCGCTAGTCTATCTCGTAGGTTATTCCTCATCTTCTATAGATTAGCCTCAACAACCTCAACCCTAGCTTTTGAACCCTGATTTGATCGTCAGCATAGCTTTGATACTACCTGAAGCGGAACGGAATGTGAATAAAAAAATAAAAGATCTTTTTTGTAAATACACGAATGGGTGTTTCATAAATACATGAATGAGTGTTTGCTCAAATGATGCTCGAATGGACATTAACTCACTGCAATCTACCAGAGAAAACAAACCAAATCCTAATAAGAACAAATATTAAGGAATTATTAAAAACCCCTAAAATTAAGAAATTATGAAAATGTAAAAACGGAACCTTAAACGATAGAATTTGACCCTGAAAGTTTGATGTCGTAGCCAAAGGCAAGGCGTCGCCCTTACAAAGCATAGATAACACGAAAAGAAACTTCCAAAAAGCCTGGTTGAGCCTAAATGCGACACTCAAATGAAACATTATGCTTGTTTCCGTGAACCACTTTACTTTATTTCTTTTCAAGTTGCTCCATGAATATTTCCGCTAACTGTTCCGCATCATGTAAACTTGTAGTAAAACCAAACTGCAACTGATGAACGAGGTGAAAGTTTGGATGTAAAATTGGGAAGAAATGTATTTCATTGTTGGGTGACTCTTTGGTATCGGTCCAATATATATATTTATCGTTTCACCTATTACGTCACATGGAAGTAATCAATGGTGATATATTTTCAGTAATTCATTGCTCTATTTATGGAATATGAATTTTTTTTACCAAGTTACCTACGGGAATTAATGAATATTATGACTAGAAGATTAACTAATGTGCCATTATTCTTGTCATGCAATATGAATATACAAACGGTTTATTTAGACATAAATTGCTAGACAGAAACCAAATAATTAGGTAGCATAAAACCAATCGTACAATTAAAACTCATACGGACTGTTTGGGATATGAAGCCGTATTTATCACAGTAGGGCAACATCTCAATAGATTTTGAGGTCCCGTGAGTTAATTTTTAGATTATTCCTCTAGGATTAACGACAATAATTTTATCATTAAAAACTGTAAGATAAAGCGTTTGTCATTTAATAAAAAATTGTAATTGGTATAATTTTATTTATTTTGATTAGTTCAAACATATGCACTTAGATTTCGACTATGACGTGATGTCACTAGACTTTTGTCATGTGACATATTAAATTAGTCATACTTAAGTTTAATTAAATTAGTGTTAAAATATTCGGGTATATATCACACCCAAAAGCTAGATTATGAATTGAACTATGCTCCAAACTTATATAGTCTTAGCTCAAGTTATGTTATTCTCAGTCGATGAGAAGTTATGTTCTAAATATCCTTCATCACGTGTAGGTCAATCTTTTGTTTAGTTTTTGTCACGTGAAAATGTATTATGGGTCCACTCTTGAGTCATGTTTGATCAAACTAAAGAGTTGACTTTGATACCATACTAAGTTTTAAAACACACATTCTAAACTAGTTTATGATTTGAGAGTTGTCACAAACTTATATTTTTAACCAAGATATATTCTAAGCCAATATGAGATTATTTCTTTGTTTTTTATCATATTTTTCTCGTTTCATTTGTTTTAACTTTTTTTCATGTGCACTTTATTACCAATAATATTGATTTTTCTCATTGAAACTAAAAATCTTGGTTCTTTATTGTATTCTAATAGTCAGGCACTTATCTAAACTGCAAACAAATAAAATAGATAATAGCTAATTAAAATTATGGACAGATAAAAGCAATATATTTTTTTGATAATTAACAGTAACTTGATTTTTTTTAAAGAAATCTGAATATTATTGCAAATATGAAGGCAAGAGTTACATCATGGAGGGTCAAACTCCCTTTCAATAATAACTCTCTTTCTATCAATCGAACTACAAATGCATTATGATCAACAAGAAAAAATAAAAACTCTAGCTCTGATCTTGCTAATAGTAGAAATAGGATTCGCGACTGAGTTTAATTTCCCATATTAAACCAACAAATGAACATGCTAGTAGTTTGCACAACATAGACTTCATTTCTTCACCTAAATGGGTGGCTAGTTGCACACATTCCAAAAACAAGAAACTATCGTAGTTCATTTTAAAATCAAACTCTTATCAATTGGTCTTCAGTTGTGATTATCTGATAATTTAATATGTGGAGGGATAACTCTTCTACACTACCGGTAGCTTTAGTTGATCAATAACTTATCCAAGTTCCTCCTGCTAACAACATTGCTTTGATAAAATCAACATCAATTTTCATCTTTTCTAAAAAGACTTGAACTTTTGAAATCTTGAAATATATCAATAGCTCGCATAATTGCTGAAGATAGGGAGTAGATATTAATATATGAAGAAAACTCTAAAGTTGTATAAAAAAAGAACATTTTTCTCCTTACTTTAGCTTGATTAAATTTATGATCACTATAAGAAAAACTGGTAATAGCGGCGGTTATTCCAACCGCCGGAGGACCACTGACAAAGGGGAGGGGTGTATTTGTCGGCGGTTTTAATTCTCTTTAGCGGCGGTTCAAACCGCCGCCAAATGCTCAGAAACAGGAAGAAAATATCTTTCCTCAGTTTATTTCTGACTGGTTTTTTCACGTTACCGGCGGTTTTATACCGCTAGTAGAGATAATTTAGCGGCGGTTCAAACCGCGACAAAATGTCCAGAAACTGAAGAAAATTTATAAGTTTTTTTCAACGGTTTGTTTTCTCATTACCGGCGGTTTGCAACTGCCGCCAAATGCCCAGAAACAGAAAAAAAATCCGGTGGTTTTAAACCGCCTCTATAAGTTTCAAAACTGCTGCTATAAATTAAAATTTTGGCAAGAATTTTTCCTATTTTTTAAACATCCCATAATTTTCAAAAATACATGTTTTAGAAAACATTCTATATCACAGATTTCAGAATCTATCGATATAAAATTCTAACAGTGCAGAGTCCATTAATTCAAATATTCACAAATTCTTGCATTTTAAACATTCACAAATTTTAAAGATTCAGAATCAATCAATTGAAATATTCACAAATTCTAAAGATAAAGCAATATAAGTACAAACTTAAGCAAATATAGTATTTTTCATCATCACTGAACTTTATGCGATCAGGAAGTTGAGGGATGATCTCCAGAATCCTATAAACACAAAAAATGAACAAAATTAGTACTAGTGTTGGAATAAACATAATTTATAATTATGTAAAGTATATATTCCTAAAAAATTTTACATGATCATCGCCGGGAAATGAGAACGAAGGATTTTGTTCTTGCATCCATATCATAAGATACGCCACTTGGGATTGAAGTTGAATTTGTCCATCTTGAAGTTCATGGATCTGTGACTTAACTCTCTCATGTTCTGCACGTGGAACGAACGCCTCTTCAGAAAATTGACGGCTGCTCTTCGATCCAAATACACTGGTTGGAGTTGGACCTAATCCCATTCCACAGACTCGTACAGGATGTTCTAGATCCATAACTTTAGAAAATGCATCTCTAGGGGTGATATTATTCTCATCATGTGTTTAAGTTGCCAGAAGTTCTTGCACTTTCTCCTACAACACAAATAAACAATTTGATCATATATGTGACTAATATAGTTGAAAAAATAAAAAATATTAACAAATATAGACTTAAAAATAATTCTTACAGCTCTAGAAGCAGATTCTTGGTCTACCAAATTCCCATCTTTGCATTTTTGCGCTTCTATGAACAGAGCGTCCGCATTGGGCTCTCTCCCCAACACCTCCGTCTGTCATTATGTTTAAAAAAACTATTTTGATCACAATACTAAAAACAAAAATAATACTTATAATAAAAAAAATTTACGTACAATTTCATCTTGTTTTTTAGCATAGTTTTTCCTTCCTAAAGAATGATGTATACTTTGTTTTGCTCGTAAGTGTTTGTTTCACTACGATATTGTAATACCATTTCTTCAAAAGAGAACCAAAAATGAACAATAATAGCATTCCACTGATCTCGTGGAACTTCCTCAGGTTTATATCATAAACATTCTTCTTCGCTTGGATATTTTGTCGTATTCATCGTTCTCAATTTACTTTTGCCGTCCTTCCAACTCTTATTAATTGAAGACAATACAAACTTTCAGTTGGCGTCGGTAACTTCTCATTTACTCTGAAAAATGATAAAGGTATAGTTAATAAATACATAATAGAAAAGACAATTACAAATAAGTATTTATACCTTCACAATATCCCATACTGCGTTCTTGTACATTTCAGGCACTTTCTTCCAATTTTCATAGGTGATTGGAAATAGATCGTAGGTGCGTCCTAGTGAAGCCAAAAAGCTCATATACATAGATATTTGATCCTTGATCGGTTGTCCTGTTGCGTTGAATTTGACTTTCACTTTTTTCCCTTAAGGTAGATTCCATATATGAGCTAATTGTGTCCGACCACGAAGCTTTTTCCTAGAGGAGGAGGATTCACCTACGTATAAAGCATTACTTTTGTATGTTAGACATTATATGAATAAGAACAATGGTTTGTATGAAATATAAAATAAATGTTATACCTATTAATTCAGTGGGAGCGTCGCATGGTGGATCTGGATCACCAATGGACTCGTCCTCAGTTATGCGCAAACGTCTTAAAAGTAACATTAAGTCCTTGAACTTGTTGTAAACATCTGATCCCGTAGGAGAAATAAGAGCCGGTCTATTCTCAATTGCGCCGTTAAAATTTTTACTATCACGATGAAACCTATGGCCAGGCTCTAAAAATCTCCTATGGCCCATGAAACAATTTTTTTTACTATATTTCAAGCATTGATAATTTGTCTCATAATTACAATGACAGTAAGAAAAACATGAATGTGTACTCCACCCAGACAAATTATCTAGTCTTGGAAAGTCATTAATCGTCCACAACAATGTCGCACGTATCTTAGAAACTTCCTTCATTGATGCATCATACGTATCGACACATGTTTCCCATAATTCTTTCAATTCTTCTATAAAAGGTTACAAATGCAGATGCACGTCAATATTATTACCAGGAATTTTAAGCCCAGAGATAAGAGTAGAGAGAATCAATAATGTTTGTTTCTTGCACATCAAAGGAGACAAATTATATAGAATCAAAAGAACGGGTCACATGCTATAACTAACACTCATTGCTCCAAATGGGTTGAAACCATCACTAGCCAAACCAAGTCTGACATTACGAGGTTCAGATTAGAACTTAGTATGTTTAGAGTCAAATGATTTCTGAGCAGTCGAATCAGCATGATGTCTTAAAACACCATCTTCAATATGCTCTACATGATGTCATTTCATATCGTCAGCAGTTTTAGACGACATGTATAATCTTTGTAACTTTCCTTTTAAAGGAAAGTAACACATCACTTTAGCTTGAGATGTACTATTACCCTCCTTGGTTATCCACCTTGAAGTAGTTCAAGTAGAACATGATTGTTCTTGTTCTTTGTCTTTCTAATATAATATGCAGTTATTTGGCAACTCCCATCCAACTTTACACAATAACTTAAGTAACCCCGATAGTGCCTCATTACTCAATCCATGAAGACACTTGAGGTGGTAAAGATGCACAATAAATGTGAGTTATGAAAAAAATTTGCATCCTGGATATAAAGGTTCATTACTATCTCTAACTAGGTCAGAGAAATCATTCACCTCTACAAGTTGAGCATCATTTAGTTACTCATTCATATTATTAGAAGTTGGTTCTGTTTACAAATCATATGTTCCTCTATCATTATCCACAACTCTAAATGCATCATGCAACAAGTCATGCATATTGTCATCATAAGCTTCATACACAGATGTATGGTTCACAATTCTTTCATTAAGCTCTTCTCCATTTGAAGTTTGTAATATGGATTCACCATGGAAAAACCAACGTGTATAATCAATGTAAAACCCATTACACACCAAGTGCCCATGCACACTCTCCCTATTCACCCTCAACGTATTTCACACAATGTTTACATGGACACAAAATCTTACCCTCTAGAGAAACTCTTTCAAAAGTAAAATCAAGAAACTCCTCACTCCATTAAGGTAATCTTGACTAACTCGAGATTTTTCAATCTAACTTTTATCCATATTAAAATCAATTTGAATACATTATAATAGATAGTTCAATATAATGAAAATCAACTCACAGTGAAATCAGAGTCACAAATTGAGGTATAGAACAAAGACAAACAAGTTGCAATCACTACAGATTATAACAGATCATGCTTGATTTGTCTTTATTTTTTTCTTATTTTTGCTTCTGTTTGGATATTATTGGATGGTATGATATATTATTATATTTCACTATATCTTTCAAAATATTATTGGATTAATTTATTTTAATGAAAGACAACACTCAAACATGAAAATAAAAGATAATCTAGAGAACATACTAGGAACTACGGAGAAGAAGCTGGCTCAATCAAACGTATATGATCTTCAGAAGAGAGAAAACAAGCTAAAGCCTCTCTGCAAGAATAATGGAAGGTAGAAGAAGATCTAAGAAAAAGAAGAAACTTATTTGACTCACAACACATTTTATAAAGTAATTTATAATTAAATAAAAATTAGAGAAAAAATCAAAAGTAGGAAATGAGCATCGATCTAAAGCTCATAGTCATTTGGAATTGATTCAAAAATCAGTATAAAAAGAAAAAAAATATTATTCTTCTAATTGTTTTCCCTACTTTCATTCTAAAGGTATAAAAAAAATTATACCAAGCTTTTCTCTTTTACCTTCCAATGGCTTTCAGTTGAGCTTTCTATTTAATTAGTTTGTCTACGTACTTCAGCCTGAGTCTTGTGTGTGAGTTTTAGTTTGTTTATTATTTATTTTCCTTTTCATCTTTTACTTTGCAAATGTTAACAAGATGACTCGAAAGTTTAAATTTGTCGTTAAAGGCTTTGTTTTTCCTGACTATTTAAAGTATTGGTCACTAAAAGTCTTATCTTTAACGACCAATTCAATGGTCGCTAAAAGCCTATCACTTTGTCAACTCATACCCTATGTTGATAGGGCATTACTCGAACTCACACCCACGTAAACATCGACATATATAGGGCTTAACTATCTATATTAATCAACCAACTTATCAAGTAGGTAGATCGAATATACGTGCAAATATAGGTAAACATTCTTATAGCTAGTCCCCATCAAAATCCATGCATATATGATCAATAAATTTGAACACAATAAAACACGTACATGTTTTTTTGTTAAAAGTTAAAAATATTCAATCGAAGTAAATACTACAAATTTAACAAGAGGCGTACACGAGGGAAAACATACTCTCATAAAAAAAACTTTCTAAAAACTATCAAAGGATAACAAATAAGAGAAAACACAGTACACTAACTCATGCATGTTAGCTATCAATTATCAAAAATAGAAAAAAAGGAAGTCCTCAATTCCTTTGTAATAACTCATATTCATCTATATATTTTATAAACTAGAATTTTCCACTCATAGTTCCAACTCTATAGTTATATATAATCTTATCTTAACAAATTCTGCCATTTCTTCACACCCAAACAAAATATGCAAAAGAGGATTTCAAACTTTTCCCATAGCGTATACATTAGTATATATAAAATATATACATTACATTAATAAAAACAGTCAAAGAGTTTTCAATTCGAACCCTACCTTAAAAATGCATTATCACCCAGTAATTCTTTCCAAATTTAGAAACTGGTGAGTTGTGAAAGTTGGAATATATTGTAGAGAGAGAGAGAGGGAGATTGCAGAGAGAGAGACACTATAACAAATATGACATTCTACAAGATTTAAATACAGGATTCATAGTCTCCTCCTATAAAAAACTCAAAACAACAAGACTCTTTATGAATCTTATAAAAAAATTCTTGTTAAAAAATAAGCAAGATGAAATTTTTTAAGGGAAGCGGGACTTAAAAAATAAGCGGGAGTGAGTTTTAGTGAAGAGAGACTCTCGGTTACACACACAAACCCTTCCCTCTTCAGTCTTATCTCTCAATTTCTTCGTGAGAGAGATCCGCCATTTCCACAGTCTTCTCTCTCAAAGCTCTCACCTACAGCTCCCTCTCTCAACTCTGTCCACACAAGGAGAGACATGTCATTATTGTTCTTGTTTATTGTGTGATTTCTCTGAAACTCAGACCCTTGCGCACGATCCAATGAGTGGAGAGGGCTCTTCGCATCTTTCATTTGTGAAACTAGGGCTCTTCGTATCTATTGTACAGATTAGAGAGTTAGAGTTCTTGGCTTTGCCGTTCATGGCTTCGTATGTTCCTCTAAAAGTGTGAATCCGATTCTTCTTCATATGTTTTCCCTAATCTCGCTCATTCGCTTAGGTCTCTTAAGAAAGCTTGTAAATCAGAGGTAGTTTTTTTTATTTTTCTTCAAATATATATAAAAGATAGAGAGAAAAACATTGATTTTAGATTGTGTTTTCTCCGATTGATATTTTCTTTCTAAATCTTCATAGCTTCGTTGTTTCATTCTATTATAGTAGTCACATATCGTAGATCATAACAATAAACTGATTCTATCTTTGGTTTATGTTTCTAGTTCTCTTGAAAACCAAAATCACGAAGAGTCTCTTCTGTATATTTATCCATCGCCGTCGACATTGTTCCATCTCTACGTAATTGTTCAATTTAGGTTTGATTTTACTGCTCTTTCTTAGTTTTTATTTCTGATAAATGAATACTATTGGATTTTCTGAGAAATGTGTTCACTCTTAAATGATTGGATTGTCTTGAAGATATTATTTTGGTGAGTTTCTACTTCTAAGTCAAATGATTATTCCTTTGCGCATGTATTTTTTCAATTTTCTATATTTATATTCTCATATGTTGATATGAATATGCTTACATAAATCTTGTTTAGCAGTCTGGTTTCAGAACTTCAGTTTGTACCACTTTAGTATGTTTCATGCCTCGCATCATATTTCACCAGTTCCTGCCACTGAAGATGAGGTATTGGCCTCTCAGAGCTAGTTATTTATCTCCTTAGTAATTTTATTTAATATGTTTGTATGGCTATTTAATTTTTTCCTCCTTTTTCGGATTGAAGCAGAAGCAGCTTCTATTAAAACTGTAGCGTAGCATGTATGCCCCTTAAAAATTATTTTAGATAGGGTCATTCTGACTTCAAATGGAGTGTTGTTAGGATGTTGGCAGGTACCTCCTCTACTACCATCCTTAATCTCTTCAAATTAAACTTTTGCATCTTGAAGTATTCATGGTGTAGCTCCCTCCCTCTCTCCCTTCTTCCCTCACTCTCATACATGCACAGACATTCAGACACATGCTCAGACGCAATTGTTCACTCACTCTGTTAGTCACTTCTCGTTCATAGATTTGGTATATCTCCACATTGTACTCCAAGCATGCATTACTCAGAAACCACATACATCTATTGCATTTTCTACTTGTAATATCACACCTGTTAGATATCCTGAAATGTTGCAATAGCCTTTCTGTATTTATTTACTATGGTAAAGTTCTACAACATAAATAGGTCAACGAGTGGATTCTTAAAAGTCATATTCTATGCAGGAGTTATAACTTATACTGTTGTTGTATCCTTATCTTGATTTTGGTATATCACAAACACGGGTCCAGATATGTAACAAACAAAAATTACCTTCTTCATGTGATAATTGATTTCTCTCTTTATTATAGTCTTTTTAATGAGGATCTTAGTCTATTATAGTCGTCCTAATTTTTTATCTTAAAATATACATAATGTTTCTGATTTTTATCAACATTAGCTAATAAAGGGATTTTTGGTCCACTGATGGAAGAGATTGATATGTTCCAGTAAAAACAATGGAGTTTATTAAACTGAATGTTCTTAGTTTTCCGGAAATCAAACCCTGAAGATAAGTAGAGACATAATCCTTACATGATGATAGAGTAAAGTATGGATTTCTAGACATCTAATCATGAAGGATGGGTGATCCATTTCTGGCAATAAAGAAGGCAGGGACTCGTTATACATATAAGTTCTCTTTTTTATAAGTTTAACCTGTGGTATTTCTGATAGTATTTTTACTGTTTCCTGAAGGTGTATAGATTGGAGCTTGCTGGATACATTAACTTGGCCTGTTCACTTGGTCTGATATTTAACGGTTATGGGTTATGCAAAAGGATGGGAGTGGGGTGATTTATTTAAAAAGGTTCTCGATGGTGAGTATTGTTCCTTCCCTGCCGGTAGAAAACTAATGATTTTACAAATAATTTGTGATGAATTTTTGGAGTCTGCAGAGCTCAGAACTGAAATCAACCTACGTGAAGAATCAGAATTTGAAATGAATGATGATGCTGGTGAAACTAATCACTTTGAAAATGCCCTGAAAAGAGTTCATCCCAGGTATTCGAAAACTTCTGCTTGCAAGGATGCATAGGCAATCGCTGGCATTTTTGTGTTGCTTTTTTTCTCAAATTTAATTTATTTATACATAGGTGGATTTCGTAGATTAACTATTAGATATTAGTTCGGCAAAAAATAAAAGACGAAGTAAATAAAGTAGGGTTGATTAGAGCAATTCCACTCAACCCAATTGGACTACCATTAGGTGCCTTATATGACTCTATTTGTTTTTGTAACTAAGTCATAATATCATTGCCTGATTTTATTTGGAAATAGAGAGTTATAAAAGGAAACTCTTGCAGACTCTCAGGCAGATGACTTAAGGTAATTGTCAGTTTAACTATCTTCCATTATTTGAAAGCTCAATATAATTGATATTGGGCCACCGCCTACTTATTGTTATTTTCTTTTAATCTTGTACTTTTTCCTAAAAGTATACATTCGTGTCCATACTTTTATTAGTAGCTTACAATTTAGTCACTATGTTTATTGTAGACTTATATGTGATGTTAAGTTTATTTCTTCCAAAACATGGATGAATTATGTTTGTGTCAGTCTATTTAACAAAGTTTGGGCTAGAGCTAATGAAATAGAAACAAGATTTGTGGCATGCAAGGTATGTGTAAGGTGTCAACTCTTCCGCGTATCTAAGTGTAAGGTGTGTCTAAGTGTGGTCATTGTTGTAATTCTCCCACATTAATAATACAAATTTAGTTTATTTTTTTTAAGTGGCGCTCACTCCAACATGAACTAGATTAGCTGGCATTAAATTTTAATGTGTTAACTTAGTTCAATGTTGGTATCTTAGTTCTCTTTATAATGCAGGACCTATAATAACTTGAGACTATTGAACATGGACGTCTAAAGTTTGAAGAAGTGGACTTTAGGCTTTATAGAATAATATTTAAGTTCAATTTTGAGGTTATTTTGTAATATTTTGTGAAACATTTAGATGCTTTTAGCTTTTTAGAATAAATGATGATGATATGTGGTTGATTAGATTTAGTGATAATATTTTTTGATATTTTTTAGTTTTGTATTGTACTTTGTGGAATTTAAATAGTATATTAATGTTATTAAGCAATTCATTGATGTTGTTATATAACTTTTAATGTGTTATATATGTATGTAAATTAAGTATGAAAAGTAGTTCACAAGTATCAAGAACACCTGTTAAATATATTCAACAAGGGTCCGAAAACTCTATCAAACAACGTTCTACAGGAGTTGAAAAATCTGGTAAAAAGTGAGAGATCACAAGGTTCTTCATAGGAGACATCGCGTCTCGTGAAAAATGTGAACTTTTAATATGATGGGCTATCACAGGCGCCGCGAGAACCATGTATATTACTTTTCACAGGTATTTCTGCCTCTTATAGAATGTCATGTTTCTTGTAGTAAGAGGGAAAAAGGGAAGAGAGAAAAGGTTGTTGCAGAGAGAGGGAGGGGGAGATTGCAGAGAGAGAGGCAAGAATCGAGATAGTACCTGTAGATCATGGAGGAGCTAGCGGTAGGAGAGCTTGCGGTGGAGGAGCTGAAGGCAGAAAATCACGGCGGAGCTGGCGTTGGTTATTTAGCAGCAATTTTTAAAAACCACTGTCGAATGTCTTAAAAATTGCCGTTCCACGCAAAATATTTGGCCGCGGTTTTTAAAAATCGTCGCCAAATGTTTTGCCGGTTTTGTTTACCGGCGGTTGGCATAACCGATGCCGTAAAACCGTCGAGAAAAAACTATTTTTCTTATAGTGGATGAGCCTCAAAGATTAAACCTGCACTACAAGATTATGGTCTTTTAGCGACCAAATTTTTAGCCTCGAAAATAAATTTGTGGCTAAAAACTTGTTTTAGCGACCAACTTTTTTGTTGGTTGCTTAAGGCTAGATATTTTACTCGAAAAAAAATAGAGTGCGCGTGAAATGTTTCGTGGGCTTTTGTCGACTAAATTTTAAATTCATCGATAAAAGTCTTGTTTTTACCGACCAATTAATTATTTGGTTGGTAAAAGTCATCTTTTACCGACGAGACATATTGTTCATGGTGAAAGATGTATAGATTTTAGCGACCAAATAAACTTTTGTCGCTAAAGGTCTCACTACAAAAAATAGTGGCTTTAGTCATGAAACTTTTAGCAACGAAAAAACATTCGTGGTAAAAGGGTTTGGTATACAAACTAGTAGGCTTCCCTTAATCTCTCATTTCTCTGGTACCCCTCTCCTTTCAAGCCTTCAAAAAAACGTGCTTCCCTCTCTCACCTCCTCAATCCGTTTCCGTCAGTCTCTATGGTAAAACTCCTCCGCGACCGAGTTCATCCGTGACAGAGAGATCCTCCTCAACTGAGTTCGTCTGTGACAGAGAGCTCATCCTCGACTGAGTTCGTTCGCGACAGAGAGATCCTCCATCAGTTCGTGGCTCCTCCATCACTTCTAGAGAGATCCTCCATCAATTTGTGGCTCCTCTTGGTACTTCTCTTCCCCTAAGTTCTGTAGATAGAGTTATACGGAGGGGAAATTTATTTTAAACTGAAGCATATATGGGGGTTTTCCTTTCTATTTGGGGTTTTCCTTTTGTATCTATCTTTTATACTTAATCTGATGCAGTTCTACTTGTTTAATATATTAGTGTGTTTTTTAATCTGTTAAAATTTGATATCTAGTTTCATTATGTTAAATTGAGTATTTCACTGACCATTCTCGTTCAGTTTGAGGAGAAATTAACACTCGATTTCTGTTCTATTTATTTTGTATGATGTTACGATCTGTGCTATAAAAAAATATTCGACTTAGAGAAATAGGCACTGAACCTAGACAAATTTCTAGACTAAGTTGAAGAGTTGAGACAAGGCCGAGTGACCACATACAAACTCGCAATGGCATGCATTAATAGCAATCCGCAGTTTAGGCCATCCATGCAGTATGTATCCTAAGAGCTCTCAACTCGTCAGCAATCATTCTCCAATGTGTTTTCCGACATTACATTGGGACAACTTTTGAATTCCGAGGTGTAACTGCTGAAGTTTTTTTATGGGAATTAGGGTATCAATAGAGCACTTAATTAGACAAGTAATAAGTTGCTTTTTTTTCTGTGATGGGTTCTTGAGAATTCCATGGCATTTGTGCCTGGATATCAATCCCATAAACAAAATAAATGTCTCCATATTTCTTAACTTGATAATGATAATATAGAAATTAAAGTTTTGCTTATTATCTGTCTAGCTCCATATGTTTATCATTTTTCAAATTACAGGTTAAGGAAATTAAAAATCGTTTTTGAATTGATGGATTCATTTTAAAAGTCTTTATCCTGATTCGTTTATGCAAAATTCAAAGGTAACAGAATAAGATCAGTAAGAATGAATATTTGGTATAGCTAATGATAACAACTTTTTTTTCCTTTAATGGATTTAAGGGCCTCTTTCAATTGTAATAATAAGGTATGATGTGAAAATGATATCCAGTAATGAGTCCTCATAACGAGTGATAAGCACTTATCAAGTGGGAAATTTTTTTCTGGTTTTGACTTGTGTGGTCATCTCCTTTTGAATTCTGATACCCACAAACTGATAATCAAGCCTTTGATATTTGTAGTCATTACGGGTGATTGAATACTAAGCCACTCAAGAAATGAAATTTGTTTCTTTTGACTTGTTTCATTTTTACCTAACAGAAAAGACATACAATGAACAATAATTGTAGTGAGTCAGTTCAGAAAATTACCAATCGATACTCCTCCTCCCGATGTTGCTAGACCTGTTGGAAAATGGACCATCCAATTTAACCTTGAGATTGGTGCCCTCGTAGAACAATTCATACCACTTCAATATGAGGGTTGGTCCAATGTGCCTGAAGAATTCCTGACAGTTATAATTGATAGGTTGCAAGTAATAATATTATTGTTATATTTTCTTTATTGCGTGATTGATAGTAAAAGATTATTACAGGTCTATTTTACTTTCGAATCAACCAGTAATGCTATGATCGATTGGATTAAATTTGAAGCAACGAACACATACAAGGGGTACAAGTACACATTGCATAGACATTATAAAAAATTTAAAGATCCAATAGTAGCACGACGATATCTTTATAAGGGTGTATCATAAGATCATTGGGATTGGCTATGCACAGTTTGGAAGACGGAGAAATTTGAGGTAATTCCTATTATCAAAGCTTATTTATTACATTTTGATTATTTGACTAACTATTTCAATCATAAAACTCATTTATTATAGGCAAGCTTAAAAACCAATTCTCAAAACCGTCAAAATCTTCCATACAATCATAATGGAGGGAATGTACCTTTTCTTGATCATCGATTTCGTCGGGTGAATCAAATATTGTTTCAGTACTCTTAATAATGTTTAATAATAATTAATGACTCAACTTTTGTTGCATTGTGGATAGGAATCTTCAATTGGGGTAGCACCTACTCGAATTGAAATATTTTATAACACGCATTTAAGTGCTACAAAAGGTTGGCAGAATGATATCGCTCATGAAAGATATGTGTAATCCCTCTTGAATATCTTTTGAATTGATGCTCATTGTCTTGATAATATTGTTAGTTTCAATGTGTGTGTGGGTGTGTGTGAGGGGTATCATTTTGTATCTGAGCGCGTGAAATGATTTTTGAATATTTTCTGAATTGATGCTCCTTGTCTAAAAATAATGGTGTTAGTTTCAATCTGTGGGGGGCTTATCACTTTGTATCTGAGCACGCTTGATGATAATGTTTGAATACTTTCTTAAGTAAGTTTAAATTTAAAGGTCTTGAACATAGAGCATCACCGACATTTTCTAAGAAAAAGAGTCGAGTTGGAGTTGAAACTATATAACTAAAAAAGAAAATCAAGTCGATGGAGAGCCAACTACAAAACTTACTTACTTGGGCTCGTCAAAACGGTTTTCCATCTCCTGACGATGACTCAACAACAGAACATGAGTTATAAAATATTTGTTACGCTTTGTTGTTGTAACATCAAACTTTAAATACTCTCTTCTTTATTTTTCTTTGGATATATTTGTGAATCAAATTCTATAATGAATTATGATTCGGGAATTTTGTAATGAACTATTATATTAATTATATATATATATATTAATTACTATTACAGCATTTCTTAGAAAAATGTCGTGTTTGATAAATTTTTTGATGATATTAATTTCTATTACAGGTGATATTAATTACTATTACAGCATTTTACAATGTAAAATTTGGTCGCCGAAAATATTTCACAACAAAAAAAATTGGTGGCAAAAGGTTTGAAATTTTTTTTGTAGCGAAAAACCTTTGGCGACCAATTTTTTTGTCGCGAAAACTTTTTGCGACCAGTTTTATTTTGGTGGCCAAAAGCTTTTCGCTACCAATATTTATTTTCGTCGCGAAAGCTTTTCGCGACCAGTTTTTTTCTCGCTAAAGGCTAACGCGACAAGTTCCAAAAGTTCGTCGTGAAAGACTTTCACTGACGAAGCAAAGGCGACGAAGTTCGCGACGAACTTATGTTCATCGCGAAAGCCTTTCGTGACAAATTTTTGGAGCTTTAGTGATCAAAATGTTGGTCGCTAAATCTCTTATTTCTTGTAGTGCTGCCAACCTCCAGTCTCAACATATATTGACAAGAATCTGTATGAATGATTTGTCCCATATCCAAATGTTATAGATTTCACGTCCAAGAATCCATGTAACTTTCTAATCTCGTGAGAATGATTAGATTGCACTAGCTAGAATTCAAAACGTTTAAAATGGTTCATATGCTTCCTAGTTGTATGACTTAAAATCTGAAATATTTCATACACGCTAATGTTAACATATATGTGTTCATTTTTGTAGGGGGAGTTTTTACAACGTTATATTTCGACAAGAGACTTACATATTCTTGTAAAAAAATAATTGCGATATAGAATTTAAGTCATACAACTAGGAAGCATATGAACCATTTTAAACGAATATCTTATTAATTTTATCAAACTTTTCTTTCTATTTTTACTATCTCCTAAAAAGTACGTTAATTATAAACAACTAAACTATATAATAAAATGTTTTGTTAGATAATTGACATTAAATTCTTATCTTTATTACTACTTATATGAGAATGGTATGAAATTAGTTTTAGTTCAAGTGATGTAGAAATACATAAATAAATTTTATTGAAATTAAATCTAAATAAACAAATAATCTATAACTCACATTAAACATTAAATGAATTACATAAATCATGTAACTGAAAGAGTTGACCTTTTGTTACTCACTTCAAATTGAATCGAGAGTAGTACCCAGACGATCTATTATAGAAAAATAAATAGTTTAAGTGGATAAGGGTATGGTAAAATTGGGAAGTAGCTATAAATTTGGTAAAAGGACATTTGTAAACTGAATTTTTTAAGTTGTTACAGATGCAAGGACCGAGTCAAGTGTAAATTGAAATTTTGAAGACTAAAATTGACAAACTTAAACTTGAAAGACTAAATTGAAAATAAATTGTCAGTATTTTCCCATTTTTTCACATAAAACTGCTGATTTTGGCTATTTTAGAAATCGAATAGAAGCATATTACTGACTTTTTAAGGTTAAAATTTTTTAATCACGCATTTATATTTTAAATAATCATATATATTTATCTTTTTCAGAATTTGTTAACTCAATAATCTAATTAATTCTAGCAACTGCTTCACTTAATTAACGAACATGATTATTTAAAGAGAACCCACGATTTTTCCTTTTTTGTAAAGAAAACCCAGGTTTTTACCAAGAAGATATCAGTTTATAGGGGTTCTTTTTCTAATATCAAAATAGGGTTTGTTTAGTGGTTAGATAGATACGTAGAATCTAGCCTTACCATTAATAAACAACATGAGTCTCATTCCTCTACAGTTATAGGGAAAGGAAGAGCAACACTTTAATGGAAGGGGACAGAGACAACGTATTGACCGAGTTTCCTGATGGGTTTAGGGTTCTACTTGTTGATGATGATAGGGTTTCTCTTGCTATCTTGGGAAGAAAACTTATGGCTTCCAATTACAAAGGTACTGCCTTTTGTGTGTTCTCTTTCTTTACTCGAACAAACTCAAGATTCTTAATCTTTGTTAAATTAAAATCACATTTCTTTTATGTATATCTAAAATTATTCAGTAGTTACACGCCAAAGAGCGACAGAGGCTTTGGAGATGCTCCGAAATAATAAGGACGAGTTCAACCTCGTGCTAACTGACCTACACTTGCCCGGAATGAACGGACTCGAGCTCCTTCAGATAATTCGATCAGAGACCGACGTGCCAGTCGTAAGTAAGTATAGCTACTAAATTAATCACATCTTTACTTAACTAGATGCAATTCTTAATAATCAATTCACTATTTTCTTTGTATATATTTTTTTCAATAATGTTAAAAATGCTGAATTTGTTCGTGATAGTGATATCGTCGGACGAAACAGACAACGTGATCGCTAAAGCTATTAGGAACGGTGCGTGTGATTATTTGGTTAAACCGATTGATATGGAGAATCTAAGATATATGTGGAAGCATGTGATGAGGGAAAAGAGGAATAAAATGAAGGAATTGGAAAGGATGAAGATTGAGGAAGAGAGTCAAAAGAAGAATCTTGAATTGAAGGAAGAAGATTCTCCTAAATCAGAAAAAGAAAATATAGAAAACAATAGAGGAAGTAATTTCTATGGTCATTTCACTACACCGAAAAAGGCACGCCTTATTTGGACCGATGATCTTCACAGGATATTCCTCGCCGCTGTTAATGATTCAGGTGGAATTCCAAGTATGGATGTTTCTCTTTCTTCTTCTTCTTTTTCTTCTGAATTTTAAGATTTTGCCTCCATAATTAGTTCATATATAGACACTACTATTAGTCATCAAATTTTTAATGAATTAAAAGTCACTCAGTCACCAATAAAAAAAGGAACAAAAAACTCCGCCTACAATGCAGTCAGTTATGTTTTTTTTTTTAAATTAGGGTTTTATGGTTTTATTATTATTGAGATGAGTTTTGATTTACTTAATTTATTTTCCAATGTTCAACAATTAATTAATTACGTTTTCTTTGTTTTGCTTTTGGATAACTAATCTAGGGGCTCTTCCTAAGAAAATTTTGGAGCAAATGAAACGAATGGGTGTTTCTGATATTACCAGAGAAAACATTGCTAGCCACCTTCAGGTAATAATCTCGAATCAAAACTTTCTTTCGTTTATAATAACATGAGAGGTTATATTTTATTAGCAGATATTGACAACTATTTTGGATGTCCGTATATATACACTAATAAGCACATATACCAATGTGCGACATGGATATGACATGATGTTTATATGTCTACACACTATTTTTAAACACGTAGGATACGGATATACGTTTATACATGCATATATATATAACGATATTTATAAGTATGTAAAATAGATTTTTGCATAAAAACTAATTACACTACTGATCATATCAAGAAGATGAACTAAAATAGCTATACTGTCGGAGATGTTACTGATTGATCGAGTGAATTTTAGTTTTAGAAAGTCTAAAGTTGAAGAGCTTTCACAATAATAAAAAATCTGATTTTATATTATTTTAGATTAATATCTTTTAAAACGTAATTTTCTTTCTTCTCTATTTTCACCTCTTAATCTTTTTATATTTACAATTTAAAATACCATTCATCTCATTTTATATTTCATTATTTATTTATTTTTCTCAAAAACGTGTTTGAAAGGTGTGGACACGTGTTAGGAACGTGACATTGCGTGTCTTACAGGTGTCCGGAAAATGAAAAAATAAAACTAAAAAACCAAAGATGATATTGACGTGTCAGACACGTGTCGCACACGTATCGGTGTTTGACGTCGATACTATGTACAAATAAGATAAGATACTATTTGATACTATGTATAAATAAGATAAGATACTATGTACAAATAAGATAAGAGTGTTGGTGCTTCTTTTGTCATACATATATTTCCATCCTGTCATCCACGTTGCACTGTTTTATTTCCCTTTCTTAATTACACAGAAATTCAGATGTCATCATAGTAAAAAAGGCAGCGAGCTTCAGTCCGGTGGGAGATCACAATCCGCGTCTCTCAATGTGCTGAGAGAACGGACTAATTCAAATCAGTCTTCTCCAATGGCCGACCGATACAGTTTCACATCTTCCTCCATTCAACTTCCATATTATGCAGCTTCAACTGCTAATCATGTTCCGACGTTGCAAAGATCACTTAGTGCGACTTCAGAAAACACATTCGACATGACGAGTTTTGTGCCAACATATGAACCAACTAATCAGCAAATACCAACCGTCACTCACACCAACCCTTGGATCAACAATCAAGAATATGAAGTCTTTGGATCTCCAGTTGATGAAAGCGGCCAGGTTTCTCTCATGCAAATGTCTCAAATTCAATACCAACCCAATTGGCAGCCAACAGTTGCGGTTTCTTCTAATAATATATTGAACTCAGAGACTTCTGTTCATACTGAGAACCCTTTTGATTTCCTGGCAAGTAATGGGGCAGTATGCTATCCAACGGCTGACATTTCTGGCAATAGATTTCCTATTTGGAATGAAAGTCTCTATGGTACTACTTCTTTGGTTGGTGAAGACTATGGGACCAGTAATACTAATAGTTTAAGCATTGATCAAGCAGCCAATTCAAGTTCTGAGGCTTTACACTACGCAGGGGCTAATGATTGGGATCTTGCTTTCTTACATGACAACTCAATTCCCTAAGGTCTGTGACTATATTAATAGATTTTAAAAAGTAATTCTACATGATGTTATCGGTTAAGTATTAAGTGATATAGTATATCGTGTTAGTTATTCATATGTTGGTGTTTTATCAGTTATTAAAATGATTCGACGAATTAATTTATAAATGAGTGACAAATCACTTAATCACTTAAAATTTGATACAGTTTGATCGGCATAGAATCACTCGATTTTAAAAACTTCCTAGAAAAAATTTAGAGTAAAAAGGGGAGAAAATGTACTTTGGTCCTCTAGTAGCTTACGTTCATTCCCATTTTAGTCAACGAAAGGCAAACTTTTATTGAAATATAACTTTGAAATTTTTATATCGTAGTTAACTAGACTATTTAGATGTTAATAATGATGTCAAAGCTATCAATAAAGTAAGTGATCTTTGAGACTCATAAAATGACTCTATTACAATATTAACATAATTTTAGTGTTTGAGTGGAAAATTAGATTTATAAGAACTGAACTAGATTTTTTTTAGATTAGTATCTAAGTCTCAGAACGTAGTTCCCGTTAATCTTAGGAGTACACAGAATTATGACTAGGAAGACTAAAATTAGAGAAACAAAGTTAGAGAACCAAACGAGAATTTTAATAAATTTAGAGAACCAAAATTACTTTTTGTCTTTCTTGAATAACTCACCGAAATTAATTAATTGACTTCATTTTTTGATGCAGCGTGGAGCTGGGATTGGTGGGTCGAAATCAACCTCTTATGGAAACTCTATGGCATAGATGGATCTGAAGAAGGAGACTTCATAAGCCATCGTTTATATTTGATATTTCTGTAAGGATTGAAATAACTATTTGTTTTCTTTAAAATTATCAGTGAGGTAATCGAGGTATCGTAAGTGTTTTATTTTTTTTCTTCGTATGTTGTCACATGAAACTCCATGGTAAATAAGTAAAGATTAAGACCATGATGCAGGGCACCTTGTAATTCAATGTTCAAGGACGTGCATATTTTGTTTCTCCTTCGTTCTACTTGCAGCAAAATGTCTCGTCCCGCCAATTAGGAGCGCATGCGAATCGTTTTGTTCAACACGGTCTAATAATCTCTTTGATGAACTGAATGTACAAATGATATTTTTCTTCTAGATAAATTAACCGAATAACCCGCTTGTTGGGCATTAAGATACGCTTGGATCTTGGGTCTCAGACACCCTTATTTGAGAGTCTTTTTACATTTGACCAACCAAATTTTTTTTATTTATAAATTTTGATACCAAACATGGGTATGACTTACTTTCAAGGTATTTAGGCAAACATATTCTTATTGCAAATAATCCTTTTTTTTTTAAAAGGTAAAAATATTCAATCAAAAAGTTATATTTATACAAGGAGTATATCCCAGATATTTAACAAACAATATTGTAAAAGAATTTTTCTGGTATAGAGAACTCTCTACGAACAAATAATAAAAAACATAATTTAAAGATAGAATGAGAGAATAAAAATACCATCATTTACATGAAAATCCCTTAAAGGGAAGAAAAATCACGAAAAGATTGTTGATATTCACCTGTGTCAAGGATTTTACATAATTGTTGATAAGAGAAAAAAGAAAGTGCGGTGCCTTTAATTAAGGGTTTGCTTCGGTCTCTCCTTTTTTTCTTTTTCATGTGTTTGTGCTTATAGGTCTCATGATAACAATAATAATCATAATAATAATATCATATGAGGTCAAGTCTAGGATAACACTCATTTTTTGGATCTCATTTCTTCTTTATCTTGCATCTGTCACACTCAGTCGCCCATCAATCGTTACCACATAATAGTTTCATGTCGTTCCTAGCCAATTAGTCAGAACCACTTGGTGACTGACCAATCTGTCTTGTCCAAGTGATACACCTTACCCAATCAATTACAACTATTTGGCTGTCAGTCTGAATCCTCCTTTCCGTTCTGATGTTCTGTCATGTCCAGGAGGTAATGATTTCTCATTCTCGAGATGTCGTTTCCCGTTCTTGAAGCGATAATCCTCATTCTTGTGATGTTGGTTCCCGTTCTGGAGGTGATGATCTTCCGTTCTCAAGAGAACGAATCCCGTTTTGGAGGCGATGATCTCTCGTTCTCGAGATGTTTCACGACTTCAGCCAGTCATCCATTTCTGCTTTCTTGACGCTTCTCATGAGTCATGGGTTAGTCCATTTTGTTCCATGTGGCAGTGAAGTATTTTTTAGTTGTTCATTTGCCCCCTCCCCTCCCCATTGTGCTTCAGTGAAGTTTATCAAAGTACAATGAATGCTTCCAACACATGTATGATTTTGGTAGGTTTAATTCTCTTCTTTTTTATAGAGTATTCGATGTAGATCATGCCGTGTGTCATGTGAGATTTTGCTTGTTTATTCTGAGAGAAAGATTTTAGGTTCAAATAAAGAACCATGGTCCCGTTTTGACCTTGAGTTTCAGGATCACCCGCTGAGTTTCAATAAATATTTCATCTTTGTTTTCTTGAGTTATTTTCATTATGAATTATTTGAGCATTGTCTGATTCGTTTAAACAACGATATCTCTATTTTGAAGTTTTTGATTTTCCTTCTAAGAACGATGTATGTGGACACTCCCAAAGACTTAGGCTTCTTTCATGGAGTCATGGCCCCGTTTTCATTTTCTACAGGCTCATCGATTGAATTTCCCCCATTTCTTCATTTTCATTTTTCTTCTCTTGTACGATATTGATATGAATATTGTACAAGAATAATATAATAACTGAAAAGAGTAAGGAACGAGTGTATCGTTTCATAACTTCATTGCAGAAGCTTGAGTTTGATGCCCCACTTCTATTGGTAGATTTTTTATCATTTTCCTTGCTACGGACTTATTGGTAGAGTTTGTCCCGTTTCATTATTTTCTATTTCTTCTTTCAATTTGTTTCCTTCCTGTTCTCACTTTTTTTCTTTACTCATGGGCGTCTTTTGCTCAGCTCCGTTCTTTAGCTTTTCTTTTGTGTTATGAAGTTCTTTTCTCAACCTTTTTTTTCTTTTCTATTCTGAAGTTCTTTTCTCAGTTTTTTTTCTCTTCTGTTCTAAAGACATTTCTTTTTCCATTCTCCAGACTTTCCTGTTCTGAAGACATTTCCTTTTCCTTTCTCCATACTTTCCTGTTCTGAAAAAATTTCATTTTCCGTTCTAAAGGCATTTCCTTTTCCGTTATCCAGACTTTCCCGTTCTTGAGACATTTCCTTTTCCTTTCTGAAGATATTTTTTTTTCGTTCTCCAAATTTTCCCTTTTTAAAAACATTCATTTTTCCTTCTTACATTTTGTTTCATTCCTTGCATGTTTTTTTTCTCCTTGCTTTTTTGTTTTATTTTCCATAATTTAGAGAGAATGTCTTTCCCGCTCTCAAGGGCTTGGGTATCTAGGTCGTCGACCTTTTTTCCACATTTTAGAGAGAATATTTTTTTCGCTCTCAAAGGCCTGGGCATCTAGACCGCCGACATTTTTTTCACATTTTAAAGGGAAGGTTTTTCCCGCTCTCAAGGGCTTAGGAATCTAGGCCGCCGGCCTTTTTTCATATTTTAGAAAGAAGCTTGTTCTCGCTCTCAAGGGCTTGAGCATCTAAGTCATCGACCTTTTTTCACATTTTAGAGAGAATATTTTTCCCGCTCACAAGGGCTTGGGCATCTAGGCCGCCGACCTTTTTTTAGAAGTTGATAATGATGTAAAAGAAATAAGTCATTCGAATATGCAAGGAACAAGTTTACCATTTTTGGTTCCGTTTTCAGTTTTGTATTTGTTGTCGTTGCCATCTCTGCTTCTAATCCGTTGCCATTTCTGTTCCAGCTTTCGTTGTTGAGGAGGCGTTTGATTTGGTTTTTGGCATTTTGGAAGGGATTTCTCGAGTTTTTCTCACTATCAATGAGAGCACCAAAATATAAAAGATTTTTTATGGTATGGAGAATCCTCTACGAACAAATAATAAAGATCATAATTTAAAGAGGGAATGAGAGAATAAGACACCATCATTTACGTGAAAAATCCTTAAAGGGAAGAAAAATCACGAGAAGATTGTTGATATTTACTTGTGTCAAGGATCTTACATAGTTGTTGATGAGAGAAGAGAGAAAGGACAGTGCCTTTAGTTAAGGGTTTGCTTCGATCTCTCCCTTTTTTTCTTTTTCATGTGCTTGTACTTGTAGGCTTGATGATAACAATAATTATAATGAAAATATCAAATGAGGTCAGGCCTAGGATAACACTCATTCGTAGGATCCTCTTTCTTCTTTATTTTGCATCTGTCATACTCAGTCAACCATGAATCGCTACCACATGGCAGTTCCCTGTGGTTCCAAGCCAATTAGTCAAAACCACTTGGTGACAGACCAATCTGTCTTGCCCAAGTGATGCAGCTTATCCAATCAACCATGACCATTTGACTGTCAGTCTGAACCCTTATTTCTGCTTTTGATGTTCTGTCATGTCCAAGAAGTAATGATTCCCCATTCTCGAAATGTCGGTTCCCGTCCTTAAAGCGATGACCCTCATTCTTGTGATGTTGATTTCTGTTCTGGAGGTGATGATCTCCCGTTCTCGAGATGTCAGTTCCCATTCTGGAGGCGATGATCTCCCGTTCTCGAGATGTCAGTTCGCATTCTAGAAGCGATGATCTCCCGTTCTCGAGATGTTTCGTGACTTCAGGCATTCATCCGTTTCTGCTTTCTTGACGCTTCCCATGATTCTTAAGTGAGTCCCTTTTGTTACACGTGGCAATGAAGTATTTTTTACTTGTTCAATTATAATGCTAAGCTTAGAGCTGGATACACAATACATGCCACGCTATTATACATAACTAGGTGACATTGTAAAACTAAATTGAACAGATACACCATACCAAAGGTACAGAGCAGATAACAAACCAGAGGGATTACATAGAACAAACCAAAATAAAAAAATCTACAAACAACCAGAACACATCACAAACAAATTAACTATCATAACCCACTCAATCCACCACAAAACAATCGCACAAAAAAAGACTAAGGCATACTGCAACAAACAAAATCAAATGTCCTAATGAAGCAAATCTTAGGCATCAAACCATAAGATACTACTATGACCAATTCCACACTTCGTCCAAGCCAAGTGAGCTCACCAGAATCACCCTCCGCATTGGTTGGATTTTGGGAGGATACAACCCCGAACGAAACATGGAAGGATCAGTACAAAGACTAACTCAGAACTGCCAACCCAAACCTGTTGAATCAGGTTCACCTTCGATAGAGATGCCCAGACCTCAAACCATTCACACAAGAAATAGACGAGGAAGGAAAGCAGCATTTGGACAGAGAAAAAGTCGATCAAGTCTTGCAAAGAGCAAACCCTAACTCCCGCAAGATTTGTGTCACCCACCTCTAGATGAAGAATCTGGCGACCCAGACACAGCGGCATAGGTCAAAGACCATATCGTGATGCTCCTACATCATTTTTCGTGAAGAATTATGATTGTAAGAAAGTTTGAAGCCCTGAGGCTCGAACTCTCTAGTCTCACCGTCAGGACTTACTTGCGTCGGGAAACAGACGCCGCAACATCTTCATGCCGCAAAGCAACGCAAGGAAGGGGACGAACCCAGCCTGAGCTCACCGGAGTTCAAGGTCCAGCTCGGAGGGGGGAATCGAAAGAGACTCGAAGGCTAAGGTTAAGAGAAAGAGTTTCTTGAGAGAGCTGAGACATTCTCTCAACCCTTTTATATTTACAAAGTTGAGAGAAATGGAAGAACCACTAAATGGATGGTCGGTTCGTGGTAAGAGGTAAGACTCGCATAATAAATCTCTTACATGAGTTCGAGAACTCATAATCACTTATGAAGGTTAAACTTACTATTGATCTTCATCTCACAATATAAGCTTGAGTTTCAGTCATGACATATGTGCGGTTGAGTACATTACAAATGTGGCTTGCAAACTTATTCTTTTGTCAAAAAAAGAGGTTCAATGGACCCCAAATCTTAGATTGAAAATGGTCCCCGCAGATTAAATAACTAGTTGTACCTAGCTGTAAAGGTTCCAAATGCCACTTGACTTGTTTCGGTTGCATGTGTGCCCTCCCTTTAAGCGGTTCAGTTCAATACGATTTAGAGGGTATTGGAGAATCGAACTGCAAATGTTATTTTGTACTTATAAAACCCAAACCGATCCGCAAATCCTATAGGAACCGAACCGGAACAAACTGTAAAAATTTGAAAAGAACCGAACCGATTTGGATTGGACCGATGAATGAACAAAAACTCAAACCCTAACAAGAAAGAATGAAGATGGTGAATGAAAGAAACCAAATGAATCTCATATTTTTTCATCAATGAAATCCAAGTCCAGATCTTCGTACACAAAGCTTGATAGATCTTTTGTTTGAAAAATTAAAATTATCACAGAACTTTTACTATTACAAAAGACTTGAAAAAAAATCAAATATAAACACAACTCACCCATCTTTTAAAGTCCATACAGGAGAAATTAAATAATGAATCCAAAATGATATCCTCTTTATTTGAGGAAGTCCAAACAGAAACATTAAATACAATTATAAGAAAAAAAATACACTTAAAGTTCTCTGTTTTTAAAGAAAGAATAATCACAAGATGTTAGTTTTCTTTGATTTTAGCTTCAGAAATAGACACTCGTAATAAGTCTTGTTCAACTTCAGGACGTGCAACAAACAACTGTGCGTGATGAGCATCTTAAGCGATCAACAACAGAGATTGAAAGTTCGTTGGTTTACGCTGATAGAGAGAGGAAGAGAGTGACGAGATGAAGAGGCTAAATGGAGAGCCTGAGTCGAGTATGAGAATTTGTGACTGAGATAGGGTTAGTGTTTACCGAGTGGTGGAGGATAAGAGTTTCAAAAGGTTCAAGGGGAGAGAGAGAGATAGAGAGAGAACGGTCAATAAAGAGTATTTCTTAGGGTTTTCAATTGAAATCTAAAGCGAAGAGAAGACAGAGAGGAGAGAGAAAAGAGAAAAGAGAGACAAAAGCGGCAAATGAATATGAAATGGTATTAAAACCCTTCTTATATATTTCTTATTTTCTATAATATATAAATAATGTGGTCCGGTCTGGTTCGGTTTCTTCATAGAAACCGCAAACCGAACTGAACCTGAGCTTTTTTCAAACCAAAAATCGAACTGCACCATATTAAACGCTCAGATCAACCGAACCGCTACAGTTCGATTCGGTTCGGTCAGTTTAATCGGTTTCTTCGGTTTGGCTTACAACCCTACTATGCGACTATCACTACTAGTACATTTTCATGTATGTTTGGTATATAGCTTCATGCTATAATTTGTCGAATGCATTAATTGCTTCCTTCTGTGACGTATATGAGACGTTTTCTGAGCTTTCTACGTACTTCAGCTTTTTGCTAAAAATACAACATGGAATATGTTTATTCTGTCCATCAAGGCATACACAAGAAGATTTATCTAACTAGAGATAAAGAAAACGGAACCATATACATGGGGAGTGAAGAGATTAATAATTCAACTCTGGATGTCCCAAATTTGAGTGATCGAATGGAAGATGTTGGTAAAATAAAATTGTATAAATATATGTTGACGACTTCTCATGAATAAACTACTCTCCTCTAGGGAAGATTTGCATTTTAGTTTTCTTGTATTTGACAATAACTATCATTCCCTCATACGTTTTTCTTTTATAAAAGAAGCGCAATAGTAAAAGTGAAGCTTCCAGGCTGGTCGGGCTAATACCATTTGACTATGATATTTACAAATTTTTAAAGCAACTGTTAACCAGTCTTAATCGTATTTTCAACACCAATCCAAACAATCTCTAGCAATTATATTTAATTTTATGTATATCCAAGTATAAAACATTCAAATAAACTAGCAGACGAACAAACTGAAATATAGATGAATATCCAATCCAATCATGATCACAACTCCCATATGTAACTCTTTGATTGCACAAGGCGTCCAAGGAGCTGGCCAGGTGTGACGCCAGGTGAGGTCTATATAGAATCGGTCTCCACACCTTTACTTTGGATGCTTTCTACGCAACAATGACATATCTGGGTCCCCTATCTCTCTCATGGTACTCTCTTATTTAAGTGAACATGAAAAAAAAAATATGTTACTTGGATTAATCTGAACCGTTAAAAATATTTGACGATCCAGATTCATTCAGCACAAAATTCACAAATTTAACAAAATTTCTATTCAAAGACAATTTGGACCATTGAAAAATATAATTCAACGATCTAGATGGCTAACCTATTCTCTCATGTTCTCTCAAAGAGGAGAGGATCTCTTTACCCAATTCATTTTGGTTATTCAACTCCTCATCTTATATTGACAGTCATAATTATTATATATAATATTGTTTAAATGACTTTGTAGAAATGTTAAACATTGGACAAATTAAACAAAGAAATCCGATAGGAAAGAGAGAACGTGGGGTTGCCAACTAAGTTGGCAAAGGACGAATGAATAAGAGGGTAGCTCACAAGTCTTCCGCCGCTTGCCACCAAAGCACCAGCTTATTTCCTCTTAGAGCTCGTGGGACTCTCCTGCTTATCCATTGCTTTTATAGGTTCTTCCAATGGTTAATTTTCATCTCCAGCTGGCACCATATGCCAACATTATTTGGCAGAGAGAGAGAGAGAGAGAGAGAGAGAGAGAGAGAGAGAGAGGCGGTGGTTCATGCTTGGCTACTATAAGGCAATAGTCCACAATGGATAACTCCTAGAACTGGAAAGATAATTATGGTACTAAAATACGTACTCACCCACATATGTTGTTTTTCATGAGAGCCTGCGATTGAATTCACATGCCTTCCCTCCAGCTTTCTAATTTCCACATTTAGTTATCAAATCTAAACTAATATGCTAAATATGTGCAGTGCAATTGCTATATCCTTTAGATAGTGAGTGAATATCAGTTTAGAAATGTAATACGGACATAGGATTCGCCATAAGAAAAAGGAAATCCCCGAGAACCAAACTGGTCGACAGAAGCACAGAACCAGACATTGATTAAAAATTTATGTTGCCAGTCCCAAGATGGGATTTTAAAGTGCAATTTGGTCCTTCAAGACATCCACACTCCACAGTTCGAGTGTGCTACAATCGCAATTCATTGCACAGAATAGCTTATAGCTTCAATCATAGACTCGTGTAGCTTAACATAGTGGCATTGGCAACTCTTTGAAAGAACTGAAACTACATTGCTATATATCAAACAGAACGTATGAAGTTTATACAATGACGGACTAAATATCAGTTTTCCCCTTTTATTTTCAGAACCAGGAATAATAGAATAAAATACAAATCGCCTGGAATATGAGTTAATAACCCGAAAATGAACAGATATGATAATGAAGTAAAATTAAAAAGAAATATAAAATAAAATTAAAAAATAATCGGCAAAATGGGGAGATTAAGCTCCACTGTAAGCAGTAAGAGAAATTTACCGGCGAGGGCGTGGCGTATGGTTCAGTTGGAATGTCCGTACAAATCATATGGTGCCCATAGAGAATCCAGTGGGCATGGTTGCTTGGAGTCCAGCCTTAGCCAAGGCTTGCCACTACCAGACCAATGCAGAAGACTGACCGGACCCCGGTGGAGATCACGGCAGCTACCCTTGACGTTATCACCTCCCAGACCGTGCTGGTTCCACCGGTGCTCGATGGGCGCGACGCGACCAGCAAAAATCAACATGAACGGCGGTAATGACCCCAGTTCATATATACGTCTGCTCTTTTGGATTTCCATCCACCTCTCAATCCGCTTTGTGTACCCGGCCCGTCTCCATTTTACCAAATCTATGACCATAACGCCAGTGTTGAAATAGCACGGCTTCCGACCCGCGAATATGCTGGAAAACCTCTCGTCTGACCAAAACCCTGCAGTAAAATACTTGGAAAAGTTAGCGTGGCAGTATTCCGGGGCTCCGATTGTCCGAGTACCCAAGCTCGTATTCCACAACTTCCAAATATCGTCGACCACAACTATGTCGGAGTCCAAGTAAATGACTCTTCGGACACAGGGCTCAAGCAGATCAGCCAAGTAATTCCTAGCATAATTAAGTGGCTGCTCTAGTGCTTGCCTCACGGACGTAGAAATTAGGCTTCTCACAATTTCCGGTTCGAAATAATATACTTTAAACTTCAACTGAGAAAAGGTAGATTGCACAATAGTCTCGAGATTAGTCTCCGAAACCAGGAAGTGGAAGAAAATCTGCTCTGGACAAAGCGAATGCTGCAGAATCGAATGAACGGCGGCGATTGAACCGCGGAGGTAAATGACGTCGAGCGTAATCGCAACGTGAACCAAATTAGGATCGCAGACAACGGAATTCCCTGAAACTTTCGAGTCGCCGGAGCCACATACATCGACATTCCGGAACGTACCGGACTTTCGGAAAGAGAACCGGTTCAGCCGGTTGGAGGTCGGCATCTGGCCTGCTAAACGGAGATAGGAGTCGAGGTGAGACGATCTGATAGCTTCAGCGGGAGGGAAAGATTGCAGAGATGGAGAGAAGATAATCATCAACATTGCAGCTGAAAAAAATCCCGAAAACCTTAATATCCAGAGCATCTTCACTCTGTAAATCCTCCTCCTCCACTTCCTCGACTTGAAATAGAAAAGGTCCCCTAGCGACAACAGAGTGGAACGAAGGCACGCTAAGGTTCCTTTGATGTCCGCCAGAGCTCTACACTAAAGAGAAAAAACGCACTAATGAATTCTGAACGAAATACGAAACCGAATCGATATTTTTCTCTCTCCGTGTGTCAATCGAAATAACAAGAATGCCTAGGCAACGAAGCGACCTCACATAGGAGAGAGAAGCAGGGTAGCATGAAGAAGAAGAATGCATTGAACCAAACCAAGGGAGCAAATTAATGGCGCCCTGTTACTGTGCGCCACCACGCGCTACAGTAGAGCCTCTGCCTTGGCCCTTCTCCCTCAATCGGTTCTCGGGAGAATGTGAATGGAAAAGAATCAACTCTACAGGAACAGACAACCAGCAGTAGCAGAACTGAGAAATTTCTCTCTCCTCGTTTTCTTTTTTGAGACAGACTTTTCTCGGAATTTCAAATTTCTTTAATTTTAGTAATGTTTTTTTGTTACTTACAGAGCCGTGATTTTGTTAATTAGGAACTAATATACATCTTTTAAGCAATTATTATACGAATTGTTTCGTATTGATTAAATTACCATTTTCAGACGAAAGTGAAGTTGGTTTATGATTTGACTATCTAAAGTGAAATATGTTTTGCAATAATTAAATCTTATTCGTGATTCAGAAAATTAATTGAAGGGTTCGGAAAATTAATTGAAGGAATAATTTCTGCCACAATGAAATCCAACTTTTGGTAATTTTTACATCCATTTGGATGTAATTTACATTTCTTCAAGTATAATATATTATTAAAATGTTAATGTATACATATATCAATCTTTTTTAAGTAGCTTTTTTAAGGTTACCATAAATCATATCTTTAAAATCGAATTTCTTTCTTTATCATTTTAATTCTTAAAAAGTTTTAGTTATGTTTTTTAATTTATAGTTCAAGTTGTTGTAATATTTCTCAACTTTAATTGTCATTAAATTTTCGTAGAATCATCTGAATGGCACGCGTTTGATAATGCAACTATATATGTCGTTTAATTATTATCAACGACATTTATCCTTTAGTTATTATCAAACACATGCGGATCATTGTGATATGAGAAACTTTTATAAAAATTAAAGAGAATATTAAATTGACAAACATTTATAACTTGAAGACTAAAATGATAGAAATGTAAGAAAAAAATATGGTAGATTTTAATAGGGTAATTTATATTTTATGCTAGCTTTTATCAACAATGGTTAGGCATTGTTATGAACATTCTATAACTCCCAGTAGCATGGCGTCGCGTGTCATGTTATGTTGAGAGATCCACGACAGAAAAAAGGTGTTAGGTCTTGACCACTCTAAAGAAGGAAACTAACCTAGCCTTGTCAGTTTTCTGGAAGCTCGGGTTACACCGACCAAAGCAGGTGAAAAACTTGAGGATGAGGACCGCAAAAGAAGCTTGGCTGACTCTCAGCATCAGCGTTATCATTGCTCGCTGAAAGTAAAGTCCCACATGGCGTCCTCCTATTTCGCCTGTATGCCCAACAAATCTAATCGTCATGATGAAGCACCATATCAACCATCATTCAGTCACTTTAAGGACACATCAACATTTAATAATCATCCCTTCATGTCAGCTCGAGAGACAACGACATTAAGTGTCGCCTCCCACCTATCCAATCAGGGTCAGACGTCGCATCACTTGAACTTCTCCTACACGATTCTTCCCAAGGGACCTCAGGTATAAAAACCCGCCTACTCTAGAAAAATGTAAACTATTCTCTCCTTAAGAAAACTCTGCCAATTTTTACAAAGAAACTGACTTAAGCATCGAAGGCCCATGGGCGAGGAAATCACATTGCTTCTCCTCGTTCTTTAGGTTCCTTGTTTGCCTTTTACAGATTTCCATGCCAAGAGGGAGCATATGTACTGTTGAGATTTTACAGCATCAACAGTTGGCGCCGTTTGTGGGAAACGACATCAAAACCGTTACTCTTTCCAAAATGCTTAAAACTATTTCTCCTCCACAAAGAAAAATGAGTTCATCATCCTCATCCTAATCCGATGAGGTCCATGACGAGAGAGGGGATCCACCCTCCTCCTTGATGAGAGAAGAACTCCCAACCGTTGTGGCGATCACACAAAAAAGACACACAGTGGCCTCATTCTTTAAAGTGGCCAGGAGAATGAAGGAGGACATGCTAGCCCTACCTCAAGTCGTGGTGGCCTTTTACACACAAAGACCCCCCCCCCCCCGGTAAAAAGGCTCGCCAGCGGGACCATCACGTGCCCGAAGAGCCAAGGAGGAAGACCATCTGAGAAGGGGTGGGACGACCCTTGACGTGGACAAACTGTGACCTTTTGAGGAAATCGGGACCAAAGCGGAGACAAGCTTTGAGTGGTCAAGCTTCCACTTAGCGTTGGATGCTTTGGTAAGAATCAACCAAAGAATGTAAAAAAGGAGGGTTCCTAAGGAGGACACCACACTATGACCCTCATAGTGTACCTCTGGCCACCGACAATACTGCGAGACGAAGGGGGAGAACAAGATTATCGAAGAATGAATGAAGGCAAAGAATTTTAAAGAATATTTTGGTGATAACATGTGAGTAGCTGCAGAAGATGAAGGAAAACATTGTCAGGCCGCTCTAAACATGGTAGTTGCTTGGCTTTCGTTCAACCTCCGGGCGTTCCTTTGGCCATCAGTAGTTTTGCAGAGTTGTCGTGCAAATAAAAATCATAATAGACAGATAAACATGTTCGGTATCATTCATAGTTGAAATACAAAGGCTTGTATAAGATTTTCTTTTCCAAAATACATATTCTTAGCCAATTAAAAGAATCAGATCAAGCGCTTATCTTATTTCACAAGATGTTCTCTGTAATATGTACATTTTGACAAGTAACAAAAATGTGCATTCACCATGAATCTAAGCTATTGTAGTCTCCAGCTCTCGAGTTCCACCTCGAGTTAAACAAGGAGAAGTAGACTGGGTCAAATTTGACACACCAGCTCACGGGTCGAGTATAATCTAATACTATTATCAGAAGATAAGAGAATAATCACAAGGCTTCTTACACAAGTTTTGCCCAAGGAGACCAAGCTTCTCAAGGTGGAACAGGTGAGCATCTTTTTCCTAAGCAACAACATGGGGCTTATAGACCTACAAGACTATAGGCAACCGGAAAAAGGCCATGATTGGCGAACCACTCAAAGAGAAGGTTAGGGAACAACCTGCAGAACTAGTGGGGTCAATTGTTGTCTCACCAGAGAAACTAAAAAGGATATTCAAGATGAGTCGATGCTTACTCACGAGCAGAATAAAGAGCTCATGGGCTTCCTTCAAGAAAACAAAGATCTTAGGAACCCAACACGTGAGGTTCCAACGACCATTAGTGCTCCGTCTCGGCCCCCGAATCAGAGCAGAGGAGTTAGTCTCCACTTTAACAACCAACATCGAGGCGTGGCAGAACTTGATAGGCTGTGTAATCTGAGCAGCATTTGCAAATAAAAATTTGATTCTTCCAGGAAGTACAACGAAGGAAAAAGTTATGTCAGGCTTGCATTATAGCTTGCCAGGCAGGAAAAAAAGTTATGTTTGGCTTGCATTTTAATTCACTAGACAGGAAAAAAAGTGATGTATGGCTTGCATGCTAGCTCACCAAGTAGAAAAAAATTAATGTATGGCTTGTATTCTAGCTCACCAGACAGGAAAAAATGATGTCTGACTTGCATTCTAGCTCGACAGACAGGAAAAAAAGTGATGTTAGGCTTGCACTTTAGCTCACCATATGGGAAAAGAGACTCTAGCCTGATCATAAATTCATGGTTAAACGTCAAAAGAAAAAAATGATGTCAGGCTTGCGTTCTGGCTCGCTAGATGGAAAATAGTGGTGTTTTGCTTGCACCTTAGCTCGCTAATAGGAAAAAGGGCTCTAGCTTGAGCAGAAATATCTAGTTGGACATCAAAAGAAAAAAATGATGTCTTGCTTACATTCTAGCTCGCCATATGGGTAAAACATGATGTTTGGTTTGTGGTCTAGCTTGAGCGATGGGAAAAAGGCTCTAGCCAGAAAATGAACTTATGGCTGGACACTTAAGGGAAAAAAAGTCTAGCTTGCACTCTAGCTCACCAGCCTAGAAAAACATTCTAGCTAGAACAGGAATGCCTAGCGAAAACCCCTCAAGATTGAAGCAGGTCCGCCCGAACAGGTCTACTGCAAGGGGCAATACCCAAAAACAATTCCAAGGTTATGGCAGCACTATACGACCAGACCTCCTTCGAAGGGGTCAACCCACTAGATAGGAATTAATAAAGGCTTTTTCAAGCATGAGATCAGGATAACTTCACAACTCAAGTCAACGATCATTAGTACTTAGAACATTCACAACCTGAGGCAACACAGGAAAGATAAAGGTTTCATCCGGACCAAATTAAAGCTCGGTAGAAGTAAAAGTGAAGCTTCATTTTATTTACTTAAGGATCAATTATTTTAAAGGATCGAGTTCATTACTTAACGTTCATTCAAGCTCGGGACCGACGACCAAGTTTATATAAATACGAAGGTTATAACAGACAAGAAATAAACAAGAGTAGAACCAAAGCAAGAAAAGAGTCAAAGCTATTAAAGAAAACACATTCTTATTAATGAGAAGGAAATATTACAAGTAGAGGAGATAAAAAAGTTACAGGAATTCCCTCCCCAAGCAGGGGACGAACCCCATCCTCAAGTTGACTCGAAGGTAAAACAGACCCCCTACCCAACATCTGGGCCGCTTGTCGTAGAATTTCCACAGCTTTCATGAACTCTTTAAAGTCTTGGGGGTTCTGGTCACTTTTTGGCTGGAGGTTAAGAAGTTGCATCCTTCCGAATAGGAACTTGCCAATCTATGGGTATTCTTGTTCCTATATAATTCTCATGTATGTGAATACGAACATATTTTCCTTTTTCTACTTAAACAATCTTCTCATTTAGGATTAACATCTTATAGCGTCCTTTTTGAGCGAATCTATTTCTATGAAAAAGTAGAACATGTTGTAGACGTATTTATAGGATCACGATGACTTGGTCTGATGCTTTCACTGAGTCAAGCCAAAAGGGAACTCAATCTGCGTTGTCGCGTTACACTCATTCTAGCGTGATATGTCCATCTGCACAGAAGGCGAAAATACTTCAATCTCTCCCACAGAGTGAGCAAGAGAAGGAAGCAGACGTGCTCAGGCTTGACATCACCCTGAAGGTTGCAAGTGAAAGAGTTATTACACCCACTTCGGCCATCCAAAGTTTCCCCTAAGAGGAGCTCCTTTGAAGCACCAAGCGTGACCTTCTACGCCTATCGATTTTTGCTAGTAAGCATTTAGTAAAATGATGGGAATGGTGATGTGGAAAGCGATAGATAGATTGTGACCGGTAAAGTTGCTTAGTTTCGGATAAAATGTCAAGACTACCTGCTGGGTGGTGAACATTTCCTAAATATGGCTCTTCATAACAAGGGGACACTGTAACTTTAAACTGGTAACCAACATAGACAAAGGGCTTAACACACAAAATGATCGAGATGAGAGAGCCACAGTAGACTGTAAATCGGCGACCTTGAGGCACAGTGTTTAAATGGCAACGGGGAGGGAGGCAAAGACCACTGAGAGGAAAATAAAAAAATGTTCGAAAGGAAGCCTCCAAAATAATGGCGCCCTGGAAAGAGGGGAACTTCTGTTCTCACAAAAAGGAAAGAAGAATTTAGGGAAAAAATGGAGGTTAGCAAGGATCACATCTCTCTCGGAAAAGAAAAGGTAAAGGAAATGAAGGAGGAAACTGCTCATTTATAGGCCTTGAAGAAGGAAACCACTCATTTATGGGCCGTGAAACAAACAACGATCAGGGCCATTGAGGCAACCCACGCCCAAGGAGCTACCATTTCGTGAACCAATGAGATAGTTTTAGGAAACCAAACGTCACTCACGCGTCCGCAGAAGCGAGGCTAAGCATCAATAAATCAGCCATCACGATTCTCACCCTCTTTTTCACACACCCACGTGCCATCATTGTCACCACTCTTAAAGAATGAATGATAAAGAATCTCAATAAGGTGAGTGTATGCATGCACGCGGGCAAATCATGTTAAAGGACTGCCATACAGGTAATTCGACGAAACATGGACCTCCTAACTGAACAATATTCAAACAAAAGTCTAGATTGCTCAAGACAACAATAGCTCTTAGCATCTCACCACATGCAACCATATCAGACAAAGAATTCGAATAAAGGAGTCTTCATACCTAGGCGGACATGACCCCCCCCCCAAATCCTCAACTAGGGACAACTGTTATAGATACTCTAACTACCAGTAACATGAAGACATGTGTCATGGTATGTTGAGAGGTTCACGACAGGTAAAGTCACTAGGGCTCGACCACTCAGAAGGAGTAAGCTGATCTAGCCTGATCAGTTTCTACGAAGCTCAGGTTACGCTAACCAGTGCGTGTGAAAACTTCTAAGGATGAGGCCCGCTAAATAAGCATGATTGACTCTTTGCGTCATCATCATCATTGCTCGCCGAAAGTAAATTTCTAGGTGGCGTCCTCCTATTCGGCTCGAACGTCCAACAAATCCAATCATCATGATGAGAAGACAACGACATTAAATGCCGCCTCCCATCCATCCAATCAGGGTCAGACCTCGAATCACTTAACCTTTTCCTACACGATTCTTCCTAAAGGACCTCAGTTATAAAAACCCCCGCCTACTCTAGAAGAAGGTAAGTTATTCTCCCGTTAGGAAAATCTGCCAATTCCTACTTGGACACTGACTTAGGCATCGGAGACCCCTCACCCCTCCCGGTTCTCCTCGTTCTTTGGATTCCTTGTATGTCTTTTACAGATTTTCAGGCCAGGAGGTGAACATATGTACCGTTGAGATTTCACGGCATCAAAAATTATTAATAGGCCGCCCTTGTATAAGTTAAACCTAATAATAAGTCATCATTTAAACAGAGACATTCTACAATATTAGAATCGGAGTGGTACGTAAAAAGATTACACACAAAGGAAGTGATTCTACAGTGCTAGTAATGCGTTGATGTTATCCTTCAATCATCCTACCGAGGAGCCACAAGGGGTGATCCTAGGGAAGGATCACCCGCAAACCAGTATTATGCTAGTACATTACATTTTTTCAACACATACTTCATGTGATGTGATTTTCATTTTTTTTTTCATTTTTTCTATTTGATTTAAGTTTGATGAATGTGTGTGATTTTGACCCAATATGATCATTTCGATTTAGATTAACATATTAATGTTGCCAAAACAATTTTTATGGTTGTTAAGATAGAGTAACATATTATGATTTGGAGTTTTTATGTCAAAATTGAAAATTTTATGAGAATTAAGATATCATGACTCAATCTATAATTTCAGGAAATGAATGTGTGAGTTTAGCCATTGTTTTGATTATGATGTCTGATTTTGAGAAATTGACCTGCCAATTTGTGATGGTACAAAAAATTTGTAATGTATCAATTGATTTGTCTACTTCACCTAAAAATTGAAATTAGGTTGGTTTCTTTTTCATATTTTGTACCAAAGCAAAATTAAAGAAATTTTCTGCGTGGATTTTATCGATTAGTAAAAATTCATAATGGCGTAGAAAGGCAATATTTGAATTTTTCAATTTATTTTAGGTTCGGGAATCATGTCTTAATGGTTCTATTATTGAAATTGAAATCATGACAATTTATTTATTTAACCTGAATTTAAGAAATGATTCAATTAATTATCTTGTGTAAATAGTCAATTTTGAGATGAGCTCGTTTGCACTTAATATTAGAACGTTGTTATTTAATGAACTATATAAATTGAGATTTTTGATTAATTCACATCTCACTAATATATTATATCACTTAGGTAATTTTTACAGTATCATATTATGTTGTATCCACCGTTAAATCTTATGTGACATGATGTGAATTGATTTAATTATGTATAAATCTCAATATTAGCAGCATAAAGGTATCATCCCAGTATTAGTAGTACAACAATATCGTAGTTTTATGCAATTATCCTAGTAGAACATTAAGTTTTCAGTTTGAGAAGATAATATTTGGATGAAAAGAAATGCATTTAACAAAAAAGAAAAGAAAAAGAATTGGCTTTGTTTCTTTGGATTTTTCTTAATGAACGACGTGATTCTCAACAATTTACATATATAATACAATCTTGTACAGTTGTATTGCTGGAAGGGGCCTTGCAGAATCTGTGGACTCCATTTGTTATGATATTATTTTCACTTAGCAAACATTCGATAATGTCATCTATAAAGCTTTGCAATCTGCACATAACTTGAGTCCAGACAGGAAATATCTCCTGTGAGCTCGGGACAGAAAACATCAATGACTTTTGTCGATGCCTAACGCATCCAACCTATACGAGTTACCACGTGGAGTAATCAGAAACAAGGTGATGTCAAATCCTATTTAGAGCAATGCAGGCGTACGTGCTCGTGAGTCCTGTCAATCCAGCCAAGCAATCAAAATGAACGCATGAACTAGTGGGACTAGCCCGGCACCCCACAATGAAAACAATAACGGGTCGGGTTGGGGTTAAAATACGTTCAAATAATCAACCCATCACCCAGTTCGGTTTCAAATGATAATAAATTATCGCTTTGGTTTTTTTAAGAGAATTATCGCTTTGGTTGGAAGAACGAATAACTTTTTTTTAATACTTGTTAGAAGGCATTGTTCAACCACTAATGCATACATACGATGGATTAAGAAAATAAATAAATTACTTTTTGCTGTTTTTGCTAGGGAAGAAATTATATTTCAGCAAATTTAGCACTGATACTAATTTCGGAAAGTGAAGTAATGTGTAGTTATCCGAAAATAATAAATGAATGATGACAGGAGAAAAGAAAGCATAATAACAAGGATAAGGATTCTCTCCTATTCCAAGTAACCAAGTAACAAGAAGGGATACCGTTGAATATAGACCATCCATTTCAAGATCCTCTCTTGTTTACCGTCCATTTCAAGATCCTTTCCTATACCAAGAAACAGGAGAGGATAATGTTGAATCTAGACCGTCCATTTCAAAAATGGATGGTCCAGATTTAATATCACAAAAAGACAAAACAAGAATAAAGAAAAAAAAGTTATCACACCTTCTTAGTAGACGTATCAAGATGACGGACGACCACGATTTTAGAAACATAACTTTTCTGTAGGGATCCCCAACAGGAGGAGATATGTTTCCTGATAATAATTGCTCGTTCGTAACGGATAGAGAAAGAGTATGGTTAGTACACAATGACAATGACATTCGATGTGTACGGACATTAATAGAAGTAGCAGTTGTAATTGTTAATTTGAACTATTCAAATACAAAAAATTATTTCTCAATTCTTAAGTTACAAGTTCTGCTATGAAATCTGTTATGGGCATTTCCTGACTACTAGCAATATGGCACCACGTGTCACATCGCGCAAAAAGGCTTACGCCAGGAAAAGACATTGGGGCCAGAGCCCTCAAATGGAGGAGACCGACCTGCCATGCCAGTTTCCAAGTAACTTAGGCTGCACCAACCTGAGCATAAGAAGAATAACATGAATGAGGTCTGATGAAAGAGCTCGACTAACCCTGTGTTAGCATTATCATTACTCGTTAAAAGTGATACTCCACCCCCGCAAGTGTGGGACTGGTAAGAAGAGACTGAAATATGTCGAGGGAGTGTTATGTAACAACCCTCAAGTAGAAGGAATCAACCATAATGAAGGAATCGATAAGAGCAGCTACTTCAGCCCTTGGATAACAAAAAAGGGAAAGAGAAGGAAGCCATGTAATCAAGTGAAAATTATCGATAAAAAGTCCAATCCTCCCACGAAGCAAGATCAAGAAAAAAGGTTATGTCTGACTTGCATTCTAGCTCTTCATATGAGAAAATGAGCTCTAGTCAGAGCAAAAATGCCAAGCTAGACTCCACAATGAAAAAAGTGATATTTGGCTTACATTCTAGCTCGCCAGACGAAAAAATGAGCTCTAGTTTTCTAGTTAGAGCATAAATGTATGGTTAGACTCCACAAGAAAAAAAGTGATGTGTGTCTTGCATTTTAGCTCGCCAGACGGGAAAAAAGCTCTAGTCAGAGCAGAAATGTCTGGTTAGACTCCACAAAGAAAAAAAAATGATGTTTGACTTGCATTCTAGCTCATTAGATGGGAAAAGAAGCTCTAGTTAAAGCAAAAATGTCTGACTAGACTCCAAAACAAACAAATGACGTATGATTTGCATTCAGGCTCGGTGAATGGTAGAAAGTACTAGCCCGAGTAAAGATGCCTGATTAGATATTAAAGGAAAAGGGAAGTCTTGCTCGCTCTCAAGAGAATAATTTTGACTAGAGTTTGAGTAGCAGGCGGCTCTAGTTGCGAAGTTCTCTCTAGGCTATAAGAGTTGTTAGGATGAGGTCATTGATACTCATACTGAGTGGGACTTGGGCTTTCTTAGTTGTCCTTTGGATTCTCCGCCTACTCCTCTGGCCTTAGCCTATGAGAGACTGATAGTGCCTGGTGCTTGTGAGGCACATAAAGATATCGGGATGCTACATTCTCCTCTTGTTCAGTCAGATAGGCCGAGGTCCCCACCTATCTCATCTAGGCTCCCCATTCTATTGGGCTCACCTACTTCCAACGAGCTGGAAGTGGAGGTCTTTTATCCTTTACCGATGGGTCAAACTAAGGAAGGGATTCCTCCTCCGCTGCTAGACCAGTAAGGGCTCCTGATGCTGCTAGAAGTTAGGCATTAAGGTCTCTCCTCTTGTACCCTTGGGTAAACCTAAGGATGAAAGACTTCCCCCCTCCGCCAAAGGAAGCCAAGGCTCCAACAACCCCTTAGCTTATTACTTTTCCTGTTATTTGTCGTTTTCCCTTTTTCCTTTATATGTAATCTTCTTTTTTCCTTCGCCTTGTAAATTTTTCTACTCTTTTTTTATAAGGATGTGTTTTCTTCAACGGCTCTATTTCTTTACTCGCCTTGATCCTGCTTCTTGTTTATTGCTTATCCGTTATAACCTTCATTTTGAAATAGATTTGGTCATCGATCTCAAACTTGGGTTAGCCTTAAGTGACAAACTTGATCCTTATGTAAATGAGGCTTCACATTTCCTTCCATCGAGTATTAATTTGATCAGTATGTGACTTTAATACTTGTCCTGATCTTGCTACTTCATAGCTTTCAGTCCTGAACATTTTAACTAGCAGTACCTACTGACCTAAATCAAGGAGTTGTCCCCTTAAGGGTATTTTAATAATTACATTTATCCTGAGATGAATACGAAGCTTGACTTAGTTACTTGGGGTCTTTGATATGCCAAATGAGTGAGTTTGAATTTCTGGACAATACATCAGCTGTTGGGATTATAATTCAACTATGTTGAAATTGTGTGATTCACAGATATGGAAACCGTGGTTAGATTATGAAAACAATAATATCACCTTATGTTTTATTGACGGGTGTGTGAATAAATTAACTTGATTGAGTATTCAATGAAATCAGTCATTAAATAATACTTGTGAATTGTATGAAACAATTCACAATCAATAAAGGAGTTAAGGAAATAATATCAAGAGCGGTAAAATGGTAATTTTGCATCCCACTATTGTTACTGATATTCACGAAGGGTAATATATTCAAATATTTTATGGACCGTGAAATAAAAGTGTTTATTTGCATCAATAGAAAATGTAGCACGCATGAATTGAGAGTCGATTCGTCATCGAACCTATAATAGAGTCGTACGATATCAGAATTATATAGGTCGAGAATTTATGGAGATAAATTCACCGAGTATTCGAATCCTATAATTTTATTCATGTGGATCCATTCGGTCTTAGGAGTAGCTTATGAGGACAGGAATAGAAGAAACAATATCAGTTAGACCAAAATATGTTTTGAGACAAGATGTATTTTCTGAACCCATATGTGATGAGTGTTTTCATTTTATTATTGAAGAGCAATTATTTGATGTTTAAATTAATTAATTTGTTATTTGATAATTAGTAAATAAGAAAAATTAATTAATTGATGGATGGAGATCAATTTAAATTTATTAATTTGGATTGATGAATTTGGACACAACATTGACGCTAGGGAGATATATAATTTTCAGAAATAGTAAAGAATAAGGAGGTGAATTTCAAAAATTACAAATATATGGGGTATATGTGAAAATCCCAAAGTTATTATATAAGGGATGACATTAGGGTTGCTTCTCTAACCTAAGTGTGTTGACACAACCCTAATCAGACAGAACAGAAAAATGTTTCTCTCTCCTGTCATACTACTTGGCGCTGAAATCATTAGAGGAAGAGAAAATTTTGATTTTTCTTCCTCAGTTATTTTAAGAGCCCGCACTCAGTTCCTAACAACGTCCATGCGAGATATACTTCTGAATTTAATGAGTGGTTGTTGGTGCGAAGACTAATTGAAGTTCTTGGATTTGAAATAAAAAAACTCAAAGCATTTAATAAGGATTCCACCAATTCAAAAAGTCTCCAATACAACAAAAATGTATAAGTTGTTTCTATTGCTTTTGAATAAGTTTAAATTTGTATGCATAATCAGATGTATGATTTTAATATTTAATATGATTAAATTTGGTTGATGTAATATTTTTTGATATTCCGCCTACGAACTGTTCATGGTTTAATGATTTTTTCTCAAATTTTGAAAATCGATCCAACAATTGGTATCAGAGCCTTGATTTCTTGATTATGCATATTCTGTGATTAAACGTATGTATCGTTGGATGTTCTGAAATTGGGAATTTTTTATGGTAGATTCAAAATTATTTTGAATGTGTTTTATGAATGGATCTCGTTCTATTGGCTCTAGGAGTTTTGTTTTTCAATTATAAAATTGATGTACGCCGAAATTGAGGCATAATATTTTATATAATTTATTTTCTTGCAAAAGTTATAATTTTTTAAAATTCCATGTAACTCGTCGCTGCCACGAAAAGCCGCCATCAAAACCATTGTCGTCGCCATCGGACCCCTAGACAGACTGTTAGTTCATGGCAACATTTAAAGTCGATGCCTTGGTTAAACACTTAGACAGAAGGACTAAAGTGACCAAAACCATTGGTGATTGGTTAAGTAAGATGTAGTGACATCTTGATGAGCTTTAACCAAATGAGAGGAGTCTCAATGCGATATGAGGTAGCTTGGACGTTGTCCTTAGATGAGACAAGCTATCGTTGTTGATCGTAACATCATGGAAGAAATATTTTTATTGAATTTTTAAATATTTAAATATTTACATCATGCATCATACTTTCATAAATGATTGAGTATTTATTTACACCGCTTTATTTATTTTATTCAGGAATCATGTAGCTATCATCTTTCTCAACTAACTAAAACGTGAATGAACCTACTGGTGAAAATTATGTGGATTGAAAATGTAATCTTGATATCGTACTGGCTATAGAAAAGCATAATTTAATGCTCATCACCCTTTGTGCCCTTAAGCCTATTGTTGAATCGACTCAAGAGGAAAACGATGCTAATGCTTCTTGGCTGCATTCTGATGAGATAGCAAGATGTCACACCTTGGCTTTTATTAGCAATGTGTTTCAACAACAACATCAAAACATGGAAACTGTCGTTGATATGATGTTAAACATCACTGAAATGTTCAGAGATCAGGGTCGTCAAGCCAAACAGACTGTTGTGCAAAACTCTATGAACTGCAAGATGAAACCTGAAACTCTTGTCAGAGAACATATGATGTTGATCGTTAGTTATTTGAATGGATGATGATCATGAGTGTTGAGGTAGATGGCGAGACATAAGTTGATATGATCCTTGAGACTCTGATGACTACTCATGTTTTGGACATATTTATCTCATGCAATAAAAGTCTGAATCCTTTGAAAAGTTCAAAGAGTATAAGGTTATGGTCGAAAAGAAATTAGAGAAACAAATCAAAACATTACGATATGATTGTGGTGGAGAGTACTTGCTAGGAGAGTTTGAAGACTTTCTTAAGGAAGAAGGTATTCTTTCTTAGCTTACAGCACTTGGCACTCCAAAACAGAATGGTGTGTCAGAGAGAAGGAATCAAACTCTGATGAATATGGTTAGATCCATGATGAGTTACTCAACCCTCCTAGATTCATTATGAGAATATGCCTTGAAAATAACAACATACATTATAAACCAAGATCCGTCGAATATGGTGCCTAGCACTCCAGAACAGAATGGTGTGTTAGAGAGAAGGAATCAAACTCTGATGGATATGGTTAGATCCATGATGAGTTACTCATCCCTCCCATAATCATTTTGGGGATATACATCTGAAACAACGACATACATTCTAAACCAAATAAAAGATGGAATGGACGAAAGTCATCCGTTAAACACTTTAGAATATGAAGGTGTCCAACACATGTTCCGAAACAGAAGACATACAAGTTGACCATCGATCATAATTATAGATGTTTGTAAGATATCTCAAAGGAATGAAGGGGTATGTCTTTTATAGTCCGATTGACAAAAAAACATTCATTAGCACGAATGAACTTTTTCTCGAAGAAGACTATATAAAAAAGTGAAGCTGAGAAGCAATCTTGTGCTAGAGTTACTATTGAGTGGGAAGACGCGAACTCCCCAATCATAAATTTTTTCTAATCAAATAATGGAAGAACCATCGCTGGGGAGAGAGCCTATAGGGACTAGTGGGAGGCTTGTGAGACAACCTCACATGTACACGGAGATGCCTTAACAGTAGTCTCAAAGGCCATGGCTGGTCCTGAAGTAAACTTATGGCAAGAAGCCATGAATGTTGAAATACATTCTATGTACTCAAATGGAGTTTAAAAACTTATAGATCCTCTTGATGGGGTAAAACCTAAAGGGTGTAAATGGATCTATAAGAAAAAGAGAAGTCTGGATGGAAATGTGAAGACATTTAAAGCCAGGCTAATAGTCAAAGGCTACACTTAAAATGAAGGTATAGACTATGAGGATACCTTCTCGCCGGTAGCCATACTTAAATCCATTTGAATCCTTTTATCCATTGTTGCTGCCCTCGATTATGAAATCTGGCATATGGATGTCGATACTGCTTTTCTGAATGGAAATCTTGAAAAGCGCATTTATATGGCTCAACCAGATAAGTTTGTGGAGAAAGGCCAAGAGGTCAAGATTTATGTTTTGTTGAAGTCTATTTATGGACTTATGCAAGCGTCACAGTCGTGGAATATTAGATTTGATGAAACTCTTAAGAGCTTTAGTTTTGAATAGTCAGTAGATGAATCATGTGTGTATAAGCTGATACACGAAGGCAAAGTGGTTTTGCTAGTCTTGTACATAAATACTATTCTACTAATTAGGAATGATGTAGAAATTTTATTTGATGTAAAGATTTGGCTTGCAAAGCAATTTGATATGAAAGATCTTGGAGAAGTTAGTTTTGTCCTAGATATTCAAATCTTTCGGGATCGGAAGAACAGACTATTGGCATTGTCTGAAGCATCTTATATTGATAAGGTGATGGATCGTTTCAGTATGTAAGACTTCAAGAAAGAATATCCTTTCAGGCATGGAGTCAGCCTCTCCAAGGAGCAGTCTCCCAAGACTCCTCAAGAAGAGGAAGACATGAGAAAGATTCTCTATGCCTCAGTCGTAGGAAGTCTTATGTATGCAATGCTTTACACTAGGCCATACATTTGCTATGCCGTGGGCGTGGTGAGTCGTTTCCAATCTAAGCCTGGAATCGAGCATTAGAATGATGTAAAGCATATCCTTAAGTATCCTAGGAGAACAAGGAGTAACATGCTTGTGTATTCAGGTACTGACCTGAATATAACAGGGTATCGATTCTAATTTTCAAGCAGATAAGGATTCTAAAAGATCCACTTTAGGATTGGTGTTTATCCTAAACGGTGGAGCAGTTGTATGGAGAGGTATCAAGCAATCTTGCATTGCTAATTCTACCATGGATGTTGAATATGTGGCAGCTTGTGAAGCTGTAAAGGAGGTTGTATTGCTTAGAAAGTTTTTGAAGACTCTAGAAGTTGTTCCAGAAATCGAGAAGCACATGGCTCTTTCTTTCCCGGGTCTCCTTTCGAAGGAGAAAGGGTTTCAACGAGAACACCAAAAAAACCTAATTCAGCTCGCAATTACTAGAGCACGGGAGAATGAATAGTAATGATTTCAACACGGCTCTACCAAAAAGCATGCAACGACACAATCAACAGGTGAGCCCTTACCCCCTTGCGATAACAATGAGGCTGTGGTGAATTCGAAGGAAATAAGGAGCCACAAAAGATCCGAACATATAGAGCGTGAGTATCACCTGATAAGAGAGATTGTTCAGCGTGAAGATGTTATAGTTACACACATATCGACGGTCAATAACCTCAAAGATCTATTCACGAAGACTTTAAATAGTAAAGTCTTTGATGGTCATTTGGAGGGCATGCGGATACAGTATTGTAAACGCCCACTTTAGTCCAAGTGGGAGATTGTTGGAATTATGCCCATAAAGAAGGGTGTAATAATTGTTTATGAGTATTTAATTATTTCTCAGACATTTTGTATTACTGAATTTAATGAATGAATGGAAATTTTTATATTAATTAAAGTGTATTTATAATTTACTCAAGCCCTAGAACTATTTTCAATGTAAGAAGAGTAAAGACAAAGGGGTCTTTCAAATAAAGTCTTCCGAAATAGTTCAAAATGAGATTCACAGTCTTAGGATCGACTAGGCAATCGAGTTCGATTAATGACTGTTAGGTTGAACCCAAGGATGCCATTCTAAGGGCATGGGAGTGGAGACTCTAACGGTTGATCCAGGCATGTTATGGAACATGTTGAATAGACATGTAATAAATTTGTTTAGAGCAAAACTGTTTACCTAACTCTAAATCTAATGGTTATACCTTAATGATATTTTCATAATTACCTTTAGCCTGAGGTGAATACGAAGCTTGACTTAGTTACTTGCGGTCTTTGATATGCCTAAAAAGTGAGTTCGAATTACCAGACAATATCTCAGCTATTGGGATCGTAATTCAACTATGTTGTAGTTACGTGATTCACATATATGAAAATTCATCGTTAGATTGTGAAAGTAACAATATCACCTCATGATTTATTGATGGGTGTGTGAATAAATTAACTTGGCCAAGTATTCAATGAAATGAGTCATTGAATAAGACTTGTGAATTGTATGAAACAATTCATTGTTATATATTTCTTATTCACAATTAATAAATGAGTTAAACAAATAACAATAAGAGGGGTAAAATGGTAATATTACATCCCGGTATTGTTACTGATATTAACGAAGGGTATTATGTTAAAATATTTTGTGCACCGTGAAATAAAAGTTTATTTACAAAAATGTAGCGCGCATGAATCTCGAGTTGATTGGCATCGAACTTATAATGGAGTCGTATGATGTTAGGATTAAATAAGTCGAGAATTTATGAAAAAAAATTTATTGGGTATTTGAATCTTATAGTTTTATTCATGTGGATCCATACGGTCCCAGGAGTAGCTCATGAGTACATGAATAGAAGAAACAACATCAATTGGACCAAAATGTGTTTCGAGCCAATGTGTATATTTTGAACCCATATGTGATGGGTGTTATCACTTTATTAGTGAAAAGTAATTAATTGATGTTCAAATTAATTAATTTATTATTTTTTAATTATTAAATAATTAGTAAATAAGAAAATTTAATTAATTAATTGATGATAATCAATTCAAATTTATCAATGTGGATTGATGAATTCAGACAGAACATTGAATCTAGAGAGATATGCATTTGTCGACAATAGTAAAGAATAATAGGGTTAATTTTAGAAATTACACATATATGAGGTATATGTGAAAATTTCAAAATTATTATATAAGGGATGACATTAGGGTTGCCTCCCTAACCTAAGTGTGTTGACACACCCCTAATCAGACAGAACAGAAAAATGTTTCTCTCTCCCCGCCTACTACTTGCCGCCGAAATCACCAAAGGAGGAGAAAAATTTGATTTTTCTTCATCATTTATTTTGAGAGCCCACACTCAGATCTAACGACGTCCTTATGAGATATACTTCTAAGTCCAAAGAGTGGTTGTTGGTGCTAAAATTATTCGAAGATCGAAGAACGCGAAGCATTTAATAAGGATTCCACCAATTCAGAAAGTCTCTGATACAACGAAAATGTATAAATCATTTCTACCTATTTTGAATAGGTTTAACTTTGTATGCATAATCATATGTATGGTTTTTATATTTAATATGATCAAATTGGTTGATGTACATTATTTTGATATTCTGCCCACGAACCGTTCGTGGTTTAATGATTTTGATATTCCAACATTTTGTCCTCACAACGACCTAGATGCGTCAGCATCACTGCATTGAAGGTCATGATCTGCAAAAAAGGCTTCAAGTCAAGAACCAGATGAAGCATAAGGAATAAAAGAAGTGTTGAACAAGAATTAGTACTTACGTCATAAAGCCATCAGAACCCCCCCCCCCACGAGCCACTAGAGAAGACTAACTCCCCCATCGGGATCAGTGTGCTTGGACCACCAATCCAACACCTTAGCTACCTCATTTTATGCCCCATCCTCGGTGTCAGGCTGATCGTCCCCCTTTGGACACATCATGGCCTTACGTTTTTTGCCAGAATGAGACCTCTACTGACTAGGGCCCAATGCGGCAGGACCGCGAACCTGAAGAGAGACAAACTTATTTGGAAAAATCCCAATGGACTCAGGAAGAGGTGGAGGAATGGGCCTAGGCAAAGCAGAGGCCGAGGATGGAAGGAGAGGTGGAGGTGGTGGTAATGTACCTGACATCTTAGGTGAAGAATAAAGGATGAGTTGTAGAGGGAATATTAGTTTGAAACGCGACGCTCCGACGATGGAAGTGTGAGGCTTTTAAATTTTTTTTTTTATAAAAATGAATCTTTTTTATAAAAGAAAATAAACACGATGCAACAATTTTCAGAAAAAAACTTCTATCGAAAAACTTTTTTCAATCAGCATCCATTATATATTTATATATTAAATCTAAAATATACACGAATAGGAATCATATACCTCTTGATGTCTATATCAAGCGTCCTCACAAACCAATGATCATGCATTCTCATTAATAACGGACTTCGAGATCCACACCAAGATCTTCCAAGCCAATCTTCAAAAACACTAGGGCGCGTGTGGGTACATAGAATAATTCAAAGATACTTTTTCTATCTGTAGATATAATCAACACATGTGATCTAGATATTTATTTAGAATGATTAATTCAATGAGACAATCCTCTGAGAGAATACGATGATTTTTATTTTAGAATTTTTTAATAACTTTTAATCAAAGCGAAAGTTCACCCTGATAGCAAATTACAATCTAGAGGGCATGGGGATATGAGATTGTACACGCCTACTTTAGTCCAAGTGAGAGATTTGTTAGAATTATGTCCATAAAGTAAGATATAATAACAATTTATGAGTATTTAGTTATTTCTCAGACATTTTGTATAACTGAATTGAATGAATGAATGAAAGTTTTTCTATTAATTAAAATGTGTTTATAATTGAATGAATCAAAGTTAGAAGAATAAAGACAGAGGGGTCTTCTGAACAAACTCTTCTGAAATATTTCAGAATGTTATTTGCAGTTTTATGATCGACTACGCAATCGAGTCTGATTACGACTAATAGGTTAAACCAAAGGATGCCGGTCTTGAGGCATGGGAGTGGAGACTCTAACGGTTGACCTAGGCATGTTATGTAACATGTTGAATAGACAAGTAACAAATTAGTTTGGAATAAAACTGTTTATCTAGCTCTAAATCTAACTGTTACACCTTAAGGGTATTTTTATAATTATCTTAATCTTGACGAGAATACGAAACTTGACCTTGTAGGTTATGATATTTGATACGTCAAAAGAGTGAGTTCGAATTGTTTGACTATACCTCAGCTGTTAGGATAGTAATTCAACTATGTTGGAGTTGCGTGATTCACAGATATGAAAATTCGTGGCTAGATTGCAATATGGAATAATATCACCTTATGCTTTATTGATGCATATGTGAATAAATCAAAATGGCTAGGTACTCAATGAAATGAATCATTGAATAATGCACGAGGAATTGTACGAGATGATTCACTATTATGTCTTTTTCATTACAGTCAGTAAATGAGTTAAGGAAAAAATAACAAGAGGGGTAAAATGATAATTTCACATCCCCAATTGTTACTGATATTCACGAAGGATATTCTGTTAAAATATTATGTGGACCGTGAAATAAAAGTGTTTATTTGCATCATATAAAATGTAGTGTGCATGAATCGAAAGTTGATTCGACATCGAACTTATAGTGGAGTCTTACGATGGCATGATTAAATAGGTCAGAAATTTATAGAGATAAATTCACTGGGTTTTTTAATCCTATAAAGTGGTGAGGCAGGATCATTTCTAGACGGACTGTTAGTTCATGGTAACCTTTAAAGCCGATATTTTGGTTAAACACTTAGACCGAGACATATTGGAATCCCTCATAGGGGCTAGTATAGTTTTAATACTTAATTTGATTAAATTAAATTATGTAAACTAATTTGATATTCTTCCCACGAACCGTTCGTGGTTCAATGATTTTTCCTCAAATTTTTAAAATCCGATCCAACAATTGGTATCAGAGCCTTGGTTTCTTGATTATACACATATTCTGTGATTAAACGTATGTACCGTTGGATGTTGTCATATTGGCATATTTTTGTATGGTTGATTCAAAAAAGTTTTGAATGTGTTTTATGATTGGATCCCGATGTATTGGCTCTAAGCATTTTGTTTTTCAATTTAGAATTGATGTACGCCGATATTGAGGCTAGGATTTTATGTAATTTATTTTCTTGCAAAAATTACATTTTTTTAAATTCCATGTAATCAGTCCCGCCTCGAAAAGTCATCGTCGAAACCGTTGCCATCATCTTCACCGCCGCCCCAGTTCCGTACCACCTCCTGCTAACCACTGTCTTGCCTTGCGTGCTAACTCGGGTTTGTGAAACCCTAGGCGATAACAATTAAGTTTTAGAAAATTCTGTAATATTTCGCAAAAACGCTAATCTCATCTTTTATGTTTAAAATTTTGAATTTTGAATTTTAAACGGATAATTTCGAGACTATTCCCTATGTATTAGATAATTTAAAAGATAATTATCTAATTTTATCTATTTATCATTTAAATTTTTAATTCAAAATATAATTATCTATTTTATCCTTTTATCTTTTAGATTTTGAATTCAAAAAATAATTATCTATATTATCTACTTTATGTTTTGGATTTAAAAGATAATTACAATTTTCCTTTTATCTTTTGAATTTAAAATTTTAAAAAGATTTTCAATGGGATTATCTTTTTAGGAAAATAATTTTCCTTAATTAAAGAGTTTTTATCAGAATTTTGAATTTTGATAATGGGACTTCACTGTTGTAAGGTGTTACAAAATTGGTGGAACTTCCTGAAGTACAAAAACCGTGAAAACTAGTATTTTAATTAATTGCAATTTATTTATTATTGTTTTATGATTTGTAATTAGAAATGTGTCAATAGGGAGATTAATTTTAAACGGATGATTTACTATTAATCTCGCATCATCATATAACATGCCAATAGAAATAGGGATATGCCAATATTAAAATGCCATATGCCATGTACATGCATCATTATAGTTTAATTTATAATGGATTAGAATTTAAATACAATGTGAATTTTACAAAAAGTTATAAATTTTAAATTGGGATTTAAATTTCATAGAAGTTTATAATTTTTGAAAATTGTTTTTTCCTAAGTTATAAAGAATTATAATTTCTGAAAACAACGAAAAATCTATTTTTCCAAAAACTACGTGGGAGGATTGTTTACGTTGAAACATTCCCAAGGTCCCCAACGCAGTAGCACGAGGGATTGTTTAGAACCACCCTAGCGGTCCTCTCTTCAGCGGGATAAACTTAGGAATCATGTCGCTTTGAGTCATTGAGTTGCTTAAGAAGCTAAAGCTTGTAAAGGAAGTGGTGAGGCATGACCATTCCTAGACGAACTGTAAGTTAATGGCAACCTTTAAATTCGATGTTTTGGTTAAACACTTAGATCGAGGCACAATGGAATCCCTTATAGGGGCTAGTCAGTGGGGCTAAGGTGATCAGAACCATTGTTGATTGGTTAAGCTAGATGTAATGACCTCTTGAAAAATGTTAACCAAGCGAGAGGAGTCTCGATGTGATAGGAGGTAACTTGCACGTTGTCCTTAGATGAGTCAAGTTATCGTTGTTGACTGTAACATCATGGAAGAAATATATTTTATTGGATTTTTAAAAATTTGAGTATTTGCATTATGCATCATACTTTCCTAAATGATCGAGTATTTATTTACACCACTTTATTTATCTTTTTAGTAATCATGCCGCTATCTTCACTCTCAACTATCTTAAACGCGAGCAAACTTACTAGTGAAAATTACGTGGATTGAAAATGTAATCTTGATATTATGTTGACAGTAGAAAAGCACAAGTTCGTTCTGATGAGATTGTCAGGTGTTACATATTGGATTCTGTTAGGAATGTGTTACGACAATAACATTAGAACACGGTAATTACCGCTGATATCATGTTGAACATGACCGAAATGTTCGGAGATTAGGGTCGTCAAGCCAAACAGGCATTTGTACGAAGCTTCATGAACTGCAGGATGAAACCTAAAACTCTTGTCGGAGAACATACGATGCCAATCATTAGTTATCTGAATGAGATGAAGATCATGGATGCTGAGGTATATGGCAAGACACAAGTTGATATGATTATTGAGACTCCTCCTGACACTTTTGACAACTTCGAACTTAACAATTCGATGAATAAGTTGAGGTACCCACTTCATGAGCTGATAAAGGAACTACAAGCTGCTGAGACCCTATTTTCGAAGGGCAAGAGGAAGACTGAGAGGAAAAATTTGCTAAAAGCAAGCTTTCCGCTTCTAACACCAAAAAGGAACACACGAGAGGTCCAAAGAAGGCTAAGAAGCAGAACTTGAAAGCTACGAAAGGTAAGGGCACCACAAAAGTGGACAAGTCGAAAGAAAAGTGTCATCATTGTGGAGCCGCTGGCCATTAGAAACGCAATTGCCCAGACTATCTCAAGGAGTTGAGATCTAAAGGTATAGTACTTGTTACTGAGGCTTGTTATGTGATTTACTCTACTTTTTCATGGATTATAGACTTTGTAGAGACTAACCATATATGTTGTTCCTTGCAAGGGTTCAGGGAAATCAGAAAGCTTGATGAGGGCAAGTTCAGCTTCCATTGGAGAAATGGAGTACTAATATCAGTCAGATCTGTGGGACCTATTAGAATTTTCATTTGATAATAGTTTAATGATTTTACATGATATTTATTATATCCCAATTTTTGGGAAGAACCTTATTTCAATTGCTAGTTGAATTGAGCAAGGATTCAATTTGAATTTTATTGATAAAGATATTGATATTTTTAGAAATGACTGCTTAATTATTACTGCACGTTTGATAAATAAAGTGTTTTACGTAAAAACAATAGTTCCAATGATATGTGACACTGAAGTAAATACTGATTTAGAAAGGGATAGTAAAAGGTTGAAGTTTGACTCAATCGATCTAACTATTTCAGACACTTACGTCTTGGACACATTAGCCTAGACAAGATTAAAAGACTTGTAAATGATGTTCAATTGCAAACTTTAAGTATGAGATCACTACCTACATATGAATCATGTATAGAATGAAAAATGACCAAGAGACCCTTTTCAGTGAAGGGTGAAATAGCCATTCAATGCCTCGAACTCTACATAGTGATGTATATAAGCCATTTAATATCCAAGTAAGAGCATGTTATGAATACTTTGTAACCTTCACTAGTGACTACTCACGTTTTGGACATGTTTATCTGATACACTAAATGTCTAAAACCTTTGAAAAGTTTAAAGAGTACAAGGCTATAGTCGAAAATCTATTAGAGAAACAAATCAAAATGCTACGATCTGATCATGGTAGAGAGTACTTGCTAGGAGAGTTCGAAGACTTTCTTAAGGAATAAGGTATTCTTTCTCAGCTTATAACACATGATACTCCAGAACAGAATGGTGTGTCAGAGAGAAAGAATCGATCTCTGATGAATATAATTAGATCCATAATGAGTTACTTATCCCTCGCTGATTCGTTCTGGGGATATGCCTTGGAAATAATAGTATACATTCTAAACCAAGTTTCATCGAAGATGATGTCTTGCACGCCATATGAAAGATGGGATGGATGATAGTCATCCGTTAAGCACTTTAGACTATGGGGGTGCGAAGCACATGCTCTAAAACAAAAGACAAGAAAGTTGGCCAGTCGATCATAATTATGCATGTTTGTAGGATATCCCGAAAGAATGAAGGGATATGTTTTTTATTGTCTTACTGACAAGAAAACAGTCAAAAGCACGAATGCACATTTTCTTGAAGAAGACTATATAAGAAGTGTGAAGCCGAGAAGCATTCTTGTGCTAAAGGAATTATTAAGTGGGAGGACAGTGACTCCCCAATCAGGAACTGTTTCTGATTCAATAATGGAACAACTACAGCTGAGACGAGAGCTTATGGAGCCTCAACGTAGTAGGAGGGTTGTGAGACAGCCTGACAGGTACATGTCTTATGGAGATTCCTTAACAACAGTCTCATATAAGGATCATGATAAACATGTTTCCTACTCTCAGGCCCTGGCTAGTCCTGAAGTAAACTTATGGCAAGAAGCCATGAATGTTGAGATGCACTCAATGTATTCGAACGGATTTTTGAAACTTGTAGATCCTCTTGGAGGAGTAAAACCTGTAGGGTGTAAATGGATCTATAAGAAAAAGAAAGGTCCTGATGGGAATGTGGAGACATTCAAAACTAGGCTAGTAGCCAAGAGTTACACCCAAAAGGAAGGTATAGACTATAATGATAACTTCTCACCGGTAGCCATGCTTAAATCCATATGAGTCTTCTTGTCCATTGCTACTTCCCTCAATTATGAAATCTCACATATGGACATCATGACTTCTTTTCTGAATTGCAATCTTGAAGAGCACATTTATATGGCTCAACAAGACAAGTTCATGGAGAAAGGTCAAGAGGGCAATGTTTATGAACTGTTGACGTCCATTTATGGACTTAAGCAAGCGTCACGGTCGTGGAATATTAGATTCGATAAAACTGTTAAGAAATTTGGTTTTGAACAGTTAGTGGACGAACGCTTTGTGTATAAGCTGATACAATGAGGGAAAATATTTTTTCTAGTCTTTTATGTAGATGATATTCTACTCATTGGGAATGACGTAGAAAAATTATCTAATGTCAAGATTTGGCTTGCAAAGCAATTTGATATGAAGGATCTTGTAGAAGCTATCTTTGTCCTAAGCATTCAGATCTTTCGGGATCAGAAGAATAGATAGTTGGCACTGTCTCAAGCATCTTATATTGATAAGGTGAGGGAACATTTCAGTATGTAAGATTCTAAGAAGGGATATCTTCCTTTCAGGCATGGAATCAGCCTCTCCAAGGAGCAGTCTCCCAAGACTCCTCAAGAATTGGAAGATATGAGAAAGAATCCCTATGTCTCATGTATGTGATGTTTTGCACTAGGCCAGACATTTGCTATGCGGTGTGTGTGGTGAGTCATTTCCAATATAATCCTAGAGTTGAACATTGGAATACTGTCAAGCATATCCTTAAGTATATTAGGAGAAGAAGGAACTACATGCTTGTGTATTCAGGCACTGACTTGAATATGATGCGGTATACTTATTCTAATTTCCAAGTAGACAAGGATTATAGGAGGTCCACTTCAGGATCGGTGTTCATCTTGAATGGCGGAGAAGTTATATGGAGAAGTATCTAGCAATATTTCATTGTTGATTCTACCATGGAAGCTGAATATGTGGTAGCTTGTAAAACTGCTAAGGAGGTTGTATGGTTTAGAAATTTCTTGAAGACTCTGAAAGCTGTTCCAGAAGCTGACAAGCCCATGACACTTTAATGCGATAAAAGTGGGGCAGTAGTAAACTTGAAGGAACGAAGGAGCCATAAAAGATCCAAGCTCTTCTAAAATAGTTCAGAATGTTATTCACAGTCTTAGGATCGATTGGGCAATCGAGTCCGATTACGACTGTTAGATTGAACCAAATGATGCCAGTCTTAAGGCATGAGAGTGGAGACTCTAACGGTTGACCTAGACATGTTAAAACATGTTGAATAGACCAGTAATGAATTAGTTTGGAATAAAATCGTTTATCTAGCTCTAAATCTAATTGTGGCACCTTAAGGGTATTATCATAATTGCCTTAATCCTGAGGTGAATACGAAACATGACCTCGTTAGTTACGATCTTTGATACGTCAAATGAGATGCCTCAGCTGTTGGGATCGTGATTCAACTATGTTGGGGTTACGTGATTCACAGATATGGAAATTCGTGGTTAGATTACAATATACAACAATATCATCTTATGCTCTATTGATGCGTATGTGAATAAATCAACCTTGCCTGTTACTCGATGAAATGAATCATTGAATAAGACATGGGAAATTGTACGAGATAATTCACTATTATGTCTTTCTTATTCACAATCAATAAAGGAGTTAATGAAACAATAACAAGAGGGGTAAAATGGTATTTTTACATCCTGCAATTGTTACTGATTTTCATGAAGGTTAATATGTTAAAATATTATGTGGAGTGTAAAATAAAAGTGTTTATCTGTATCAACAGAAAATATAGCACGCATGAATCGAAAGTTGACTCGACATCGAACCTATAGTGGAGTCGAATGTCAGGATTAAATAGGTCAAGAATTTATATGGATAAATTTTCTGGGTATTTGAATCTATTCGATCTCAGGAGTAGCTCATGATGGCATGAATAGAAGAAACACCATCAGTTAGACCAATATGTGTTTTTAGCCAATGTGTATTTCTTGAACCCATATGTGATAGGTGTTGTCACTTTATTAGTGAAGAGCAATTAGGCGATGTTCAAATTAAATAATTTATTATTGGATAATTAGTAAATAAGAGAAATTAATTAATTAACTGATGGAAATCAATTTAAATTTATCAATTTTGGATTGATGAATTTGGACACAATAATGACTTCAATAGAAGATGCAATTTTCGGCAACTATAGATTATGTGATGAATATCAGAAATTGCACATATATAGGTATATGTGAAAATTTCAAAATTATTATATGAGGGATGACATTAGGCTTGCCTCCCTAAGTGTGTTGGCATATCCCTAATCACACAGAGCAGAAAAAAGGTTTATATCTCCCCCTCCTATTGTTGCTGCCGAAATTATCAGAGGAAGAGAAATTTTTATTTTTCTTCCTCAGTTGTTTTGAGAGCCCATACTTAGTTCCTAAAAACATCCTCTAGAGATATACTTGTGAATCCAACGAGTGGTTGTTGGTGCGAAGACTAATTTAAGTTCTTGGATTTGAAGATCAGAGAACGTGAAGTATTTATTAAGGATTCCACCAATTCAGAAAGTCCCCGATACAACAAAAATGTATAAATTGTTTCTACCTCTTTTGAATACGTTTAATTTTATATGCATAATCGGATGTATGATTTTAATACTTAATTTGATTAAATTTGTTGATGCAATTTTTTTTAATATTTTACCCATGAACCGTTCATGATTCAATGATTTTCCCTCAAATTTTTAAAACTCGATCCAACAATTGGTATCAGAGCCTTGATTTGTTTATTATGTATATTCAATGATTAAACGTGTGTATCGTTGGATGTTGTGATATTGGCATTTTTTGGTGTGGTTGATTCAAAATAGTTTTGAATGTGTTTTATGAATGGATCATGATGTATTGGCTCTAAGCGTTTTGTTTTTCAATTTTAGAATTGATGTAGACTGATATTATGGCGTAAGATTCTATGTAATTTATTTTCTTGCAAAATTTATATTTTTTTAAACTCCAAGTAATGCGTCGCCACCTCAAAAAGTCACTGTCAATTTAATTGTTATTCTTTAATGGGTTGTAATTAGAAACGATTCCACACTCAGTTCCTAAAAACATCATCTAGGTATACTTCTGAATCCAACGAGTGTTTGTTGGTAAGAAGACTAATTGAAATTTTTAGATTTGAAGATCGAAAAACGCAAAGCATTCAATAAGGATTCCACCAATTCAGAAAGCCTATGTTACAATGCAAATGTATAAATCGTTTCTACCTCTTTTGAATACGTTTAACTTTGTATGCATAAATAGATGTATGATTTTAATATTTAATCTGATTAAATTGATTGATTTAAAAAAAATTTACATTCCACCCACGAAAAGTTAGTGGTTCAATGATTTTTTGTCAAATTTTTAAAACCCGATCCAACAGTGCCACGGCATTATTGTAGTATTGTGTGGCACTACAGTATTGCACGCCCACTACTGTAGTGCCACGTGACACTACAGTAGTTCATGTCAATCTTCGATTTCCAATCAGTGATTGACACATGGAAATTACTGCAAATTAAATATTTAATCAGATAAATATTCACATTTCAGTTAACTCAAAATTAACTTATCTGATACTCACAATCAACTAGCTTATCTGTTAGCTCACAAATAACATATGTAGTTATTTTAATTATTATCTAATAATAAATTATTATCTGCTTTCACAAATAAGATATTATGTCTCACTTATAGATAATTAAAAATTTAATCGATATAATTATTTATATATAATTTTTAAAAATTAATATAAATAATTTAATTAACTAATCACACATTATTATCTCATAATTATGTACTTACCCCAGAATAAAAACTCATTTTACAAGTCAATACTTTTCTCATATCCTGAAATATTAACACCCTAAAGTGCGTAGTACAGATGTTACTTGGGGATCATGGACCTATAATCCTAAGCTCCAATAAATTAAATTATTAATTGAACTCTTGAATAAAATAATCTTATTTATTAATTCGATTATTACTCCACTATAAATATGGAATTGCACTATTAGATATTATAGAATGTATTTACAGAGTATTCTCGTGTAGTCCATTGATATAATCATTTTATGTAGTTCTGTCCTTCAATTATTGGTTCATAAATTAGAACTGGTCAAATCACCGCTTTACCCTTCTAATTATCTCTTTATCCTTAAGTACCATTAATTCACTAGGCATGACTAATTTATAATCGTATTATAAATTTGAGTTCAATAACCATCGAGTTCCAGAATTAAGATTTAAGAGAACCAATATAAGCTCCGTTAGGAAAGCTTGAATTTCAAATCTTGTAAGATCATGTTCCTAGTCATCCATATCACTGAATCTCTAAAAAAAAAGTCACTAGCATGTTTAACAAACAAACCTTAACGAGTGAATCAAAAGATCCAGTAGACATGCATATGAGTTAATGACTACGCATGATTCAGACTGATCTACATATGATCAACAGATTTATGTGCATTAAATCTTTATGATAAACAGTAAGTTAATGAATATATTAATTCGCATCGGGCCTGACATATATGATCTTATTATATAAAGTACATTCACTAAGATGTCTATCAACATTATTGATCCGGATCTAGATCACATGTATTCATAATGCTTAGTGAATCGTACTAGCAACCATTCATTAAATATTTCATACTTTAATATGTTGCTGATAATTTGATTCATAATCTATAATCTATAATCTTAATCCTATCGTACTAATACGAGATCATAGTCTCATTAATGAATATAAAATTTTTCAGATATTTATATAAATTATTCAACGATAACTAAAAGAATAATTATAAGAAAAATGTAATTCCATTAAATTTCATATTAAACTGTTAATACACATATTTTGAGGGTATTACCTCTAACAATCTCCCACTTGCCCTAAAGCATATGTGGCATCTCTCTAAACTCCATGTGTCGCACATGACCCTCAAATGATTTCGTAATAAGTGTCTTAGTAAAAGGATCAGTAAGGTTTGATTTGACACTATCTTCATAATAGTCACATCTCTTTGATGCACGATCTATCTTAAAAGATGATATTTCATCTCTATGCCCTTGCCCCTCTTGTGACTCATCAGTTCTTTGGAATTAGCTACTGCCCCAGTGTTGTCACTGTATAAGATCAGTGGCTTATCCATATCTGAAACTACTTCCAGATCAGTATAAAACTTTCTAAGTCATACTGTTTCTTTCACCACTTCACAAGTTGATATATATTCGGATTTCATAGTGGATCTGCAATGCTGGATTGTTTAATACTTCTCTAGACTATAGCTCCTCCACCTAAGGTGAATACTGATACAAACGTTGATGTTCGACTCTCTTTGTCTGATTGAAAATCAGAATTAGTATATGCAGTGGGGTTCAAGTCTCCATATGAATAAACAAGCATAAAATTTATCGTTCTCCTAAGATACTTAAAAATGTGTTTTATTGCAATCCAATATTCTAAACCAGGATTTGATTGATAACGACTGAATTCTCATCACATAATATATGTCTGGTCTCGTACACAACATGCCATACATGAGACTACCAACAACTGAAGCATAAGAAATCTTTCTCATATCCTCTTTCTCCTGAGTTGTCTTAGGATATTTCTCCCTGGAAAAACAATTCCATTTGTGGTCGGTAGTTGAACTTTTTTGGAAATCTCCATAGAGAATCTCTTCAGCACCTTATCATTATAAGATGCCTGAGAAAGTGCCAATAGCTTGTTCTTTCTATCCCTTAGGATTTGGATGCCTAGAAGATAGCTCGCATCTCCCAAATTTTTCATTTGAAATTTCTCAGCTAACCATTTCTTTACTTTTGACAAAGTTTCTAGATCATTCCCAATGAGTAGAATATCAGCAACATTAAGAACTAAGAAAATCATTATATTGTCTTTGATGTATTTATAAACACAAGTTTCATCAACATTTTATTCGAACCCATATGATTTAATAATCTCATCAAAGGAAAGATTCCAAGATTTATATGCTTTCTTTAATCCATAAATAGATTTAAGCAACTTGCATACTTTCTGATCTTACACATTTTTCACGAACCCTTTTGGTTGTTTCATAAAGATTTTTTCTTCAAGAGAGCCATTCAGAAAAGTTTTCTTGACATCCATTTGCCATACTTCATAGTCTAAACTAGCGGCAATGGACGAAAGGATATGAATGGATTTTAGCATGGCAACATAGGAGAATGTCTCTTCATAATCGACTCAATCCTTTTTTGTATAGCCCTTGGTAACCACCCGTGCCTTGAAAGTCTCTACTTTCCCATTTGCACCTCTTTCCTTCTTGAAGATTCATTTACATCCAATGGGCCTGACATCTTTAGGTGAATCTACAAGTTTGCAGATGAAATTGGCATCTTGCCATTTGTCCTTTTCAGGATCATCCATCACCTCTTTAAAGGTTAATGGATCGTCCTTATCAGTGTCATACACTAGGACATGTACCTCTAGTTCATAGCGAATAGAGTGTCTTACGACCCTCCAACTATGACATTGCACCTCAAGAACTACTTTACTTCGAGGTTTGTAGTCTTCCATATAATCGTGTTCAAGGAGTGTGACATTTGTCGATACAAATATCTTTTGATCCTTATAACTATAAACGTAACCACCTCTATCTCTAGAACATAGCCAACAAATATATACACTTTAGACCTTGAGTCTAACTTTACAGTCTTAGGTCTAAGAACATGAGCTGGACACCCCCCATATACGAAAATGATGCAAAGTGGCTTTGGAGCCATTCCATAACTCTAAATGTATCTTGCTTACAGACTTATAGGCACTACATTCAAAATGTAAGTTGTTGTTTGAAGTGCATATCCCCCAAAAGTGGGTGGTAGTGATCAGTAGCTTAATATCGATCTAACCATAATTAAATAAGGTTCGGTTTCTCCTTTTTAATACACTATTTTGCTGTGGCGTTCAGGTGTTGTGAGTTGGGATAGGATATCATACTCCAGCATGTAATCCTTGAATTCTAAATCCAAGTATTCACCACCTCGATCTGATCTAAGTCTTTTTAATGATTTACTTAATTGCTTTTCAGCTTCAACTTTGAAGTTCTTAAACTTTCCAAAAGTTTCAGACTTTCTATGCATTAGGTAAGTATAACCATATCATGAGTAATCGTCAATACAAGTGATGAAATACTCATACCCACCTCTAGTTTGTACATTGATCATTCCACATACATCACTATGTACTAGTTCAAGTGGTTTCTTGGCTCTTTGACCCTTTCCAATGAAAGGTCTCTTAGTCATTTTACCCTCTACACAAGATTCACAAACATGAAGAGTTCTAACTTTCAGTTCTCTCAAAGCACCATGATTTGTTAATATGTCCCAACCTAAGATGTCATAGATATGTGTTATCATCACCATGAGAAACTCTTTGTCGTTTGTTACTTTTCAGATTTGCTCCTTTAAATAATTCAAAATTATTGTACGTGCGTTCAGTCAGTTTAATCATATATAGTCTCTTCAATACTTTTGCATGAAAAATATTGAAACCATTCTTAAAAATACCAAACTCATAATTAATTAAAGAAACTTCAAAAAATTGTTCATGCAGTAAAGAAAGAGAAATCAAATTTCTCAAAAATCGAGGAATATAATGAACATCATTCAAAACTAAATAATTATTTCCAAAATTAAGGTGAATTGTCCCCAATGCTTTTGGTGACACGAGCGCACTGCTGCCAACTCTCACAATGACCTATCCATCCGCCAGCTCCTTAACGAATCAAGCATCTGCAAAGAATAACATATATGGTTAGTGGCTCCTCAATCCAGTATCCAAGATGACAAACTATATTCCACTAAACAAGTTTCAAGTCTAAGTAAATCATGTTTACCTTTCTTTTTCAGCTCGAAGATATACTTGTTATATTTTTTATTCCAATGACCTTCAACCCCATAATGGAAACATTTTCTCTTGGGCTTGTTGTCGTTTTCTTATTCTTCTTAACTTTCAGTGATGCCTTGGCTTTCTTCCCTTTCTTGTTCTTACTTTTTCCCTTACCATTGATCTTCTTCCTCTTATTACTTTTAACAAAAATAGAAGAAGGCTTTTGCTCGGAAACATTTTCCTTAGCCTCGTTGATCATACTCTTATTGAGTGATTCAAAAGTCTATAGTTTATTCAACAATTGGGTCAGATTCAATTGTAACTTGTACATAACATAGTTTGTGATGAATAAAGAAAAAGTAGGTGTGGGCGATTCAAGTATAATGCTGACTTGATTTTATTCACCAATGGTCGCTCGATGTACTTCTACCTCATGTATTATGCTGATCATGTTCAAAACATGTTCACACATAGAAGTAACTTTCTTCATCTTGGTCGTCATTTAGCTCCTAGTAGCCTCATGACGACTTTGATCAAACTGCTGCCCAAACATCCTCTTTAAAGATTCCATAATCTCATAGGCAGACTCCATGCTCTCATGCTTGGTTCTTAGAACATCATTCATGCTCACAAGCATGTAGCACTTCGCTTTGTTGTTAGATTGAATCCAAACATCAAACTTATCCCTAGCATTCTTAGGGGCATTGACAGCGGGCTCCTTAGGACATTCCCAATAACAAATTAGCATCAAGTTTAAATTTGATTTCCATCTTATGAAATTATGACCATTGAATTTCTTGAGTACAAGTAAAACAGTAATAGGTTTGCCCATGGTAGACATAATAATAACTAAAAAAATAAAACATACATAAAGTGAATATAATTGAAATAAATATCCAGAACTCAGAGAGTAAACGTGATGCATGTATGCAACATATTAAACACATAAATTTATCATTTACTAATCCATCATAAGACAACCTAACAACTAATGTGCCACATTAGAGTTAGTCAGATTAATTTTAGACTATTTCTGAGACATTCTCATCATTATTAATTAAAACTAAAAATATCTCATATTTTTTTTAACAATAATGTATCGCTTATTTGGTAAGTCATAATTATCCACTCAAAGCTTAATTGCGACTTTGTGAGTGTAACTCATTATTTCAGATTTCATGACTTGATTTAGAATATGTGGCCTTAATGTCTGTCAAAACTAAACTATATGACTTAGTCATATATTCTTAAGAAGTCAAACCTTGATATTGATACAGTTCGAAACCCTCCTTGTGGGATGAAAAAAAATCCATCTTGAGGCTCTCATTGTAAATCACGGTTGTGTACTAATAATGGAGAGCATATGTAACATTGACATGTTAACCTTCTCTCATTCACTATTTTAGGATAATGTGTTTCTATTTTAACTAATCAATTAATTCTAAATTAATTCTTAGTTAAAATAATAACCCTATGAATGTTAAATTAACAGTCAATCCAATCTCATTGGTCTAAATTTATTTAACATTCTAAAAGCTTAAGTAGTAATTAGGTGAGCATAGATTAACTAATTAATTACATTCATCAAACTTTAATAAAATTCTTTTACTAGAGTTGGTTATCCTAAATGTTACAATAGCCTTTAGAGTGGTGTGATTACCAAGTTTTAAGTAATTTAAACCTAATAGTTTACATGCAATTGATTTCTCAAAACAATTCATATAAATATATTAGGACAATTCTAACAAATCATGTTTCTACTGATGAGATGCATGATTACATAAAATTGTGTGGGGTTTCATGTATGACATGTGATTGACTAATGCATGGCCATATTATCAATCGTAACTATAAATATTTATTTAACAATTAAATAAAATAAAAATGGACTGAGTGACTATTGGGTATTTCTAAATTATAACCACTGAAATAAAGAAATAAAATTACAAAGAGTACGTCAAGATTACATATCTCCAATATATCACCTTCTCCACCTGATGTCCATATTCATAATCTTTTGAACAAAACCCTTTTAATTAAGAAAAACTATTTTTCTTAATTAAAAATTATCTCTATATTTATTTTTAAAAATTATTAAATTTGACTTAGTCAAAAAATAATTTATTAACTTGGTCAAATTTGGGTGAAACTCAATCAATCAATTAATCTTTTATTTTCATAAAATTAAAAACTAAAAATTAATTTCAAAATTTAAAAGATAAAAGAGAGAGCTAGGGTTTCCATAAAACTCTCCAGTGATAGGATAAGATTTTACTAGGATTTCTGTGAAACTTCCCTAGTTGTGACAATAGTTGTCATCGGTGATAGAACTCTCCTACCACCACCCATCACCGTCAACCAACCGCAGCTGCCGCCGGCCTTCGTCAATCACAAAGGTGTCACCGTCGGTGTCAATTTTCCGGTGAGCTCGCCAGCGAAGCCAATTTTTCCGGTGGCGTTACTCACGTTGGAATACCAGCAGTGCCAGTGCTAAAAATCATATTTATGATGTCGGTGCCGGAATTCCCTAGGAATTCCAATTTCTTTTCTTTTTTCTCCACGTTTGTCTCGTGCATTTTTTGTCTTCTCGTGATCGGAATATTTATAATTTAATAGTCAAAACAAAATTATAAAAATTGCTACGTCTCAAAATGGCATACACAAGATCTAAGGAAAAATTGAAGAACAAAGCTTAACTCAATAATCACTATATAATTAACGATACATTATTTAACCATACATTCAAAAAAATAAAACCATCCATTCATTCATACATATCAAGTATATTATGAATAATGCAAGAAAACATACACAATATTTAATATACGAATATATAATGAGCGCTCTGATATCACTTGTTGGAAACGTGATGCTCGCGCGGTAGAAAAGTGGGGTTTTAAATATTTTTTTACAAAAATGAATCTTTTTTTATTAAACAAAATAAAGGCGACGCAATGATTTTCAAAACAAATTTTTATACGAAAATCTTTTCAATCAGTATCAATTATATATTTATATATAAAATCTACGACATACATGGATAAATATTATATATCTTGTAGTCTATATCAATTGTCCTGCGTTCCGACGAACAACGGACTTCGAGATCTACACCAAAATAGTCCAAGCCAATCCTCAAACGCACTAGGATGTGTGCGGGCACGTAGAATAATTCAAAGGCACATTTTCAATCTCTAGATGTACTCAACACATGAGATTTAGAGATTTACTGAGAATGACTAATTCGGTGAAACAAAAGTCACTAACCTATTTTATAAACAAACCTTAACGAGTGAATTAAAAGATCATGTAAACATGTATAAGAGTTTGTGACTACTCAGAATTCAGATTAATCTACATATAATCATCAGATTGATGTTTATTAGATCTTTATGATAAACAGTAAGTTAATAAAGATATTAATTCACATCGATCCTGTCATATATAATCTTATTATATAAAGTACATTCACTAAAAATTACATACTTTAATATGTACTAGCAACCATTCATTAAAAATTACATACTTTAATATGTTACTGATAATTTTATTCATTATCTATTAACTTAATCCTCTCGTACTAATACAAGATCTTAGTCTCATTAATGAATATATAACTTTCACATAATTATATAAATATTCAACAATAATTTAAAAGAACAATTATAAGAAAAATGTAAATCCATTAAATTTCGTATTAAAATGTCAACACACATGCTTTGAGGACATTACCCCAACACTATCTTCCATTTCAATCGCTCCGGTTTCTTGGCTCGGAGCTCCTCCATCTTCTGAACCTTTGAGGCATCAACCTCTTTTCTCTGACTCTTCAAGGAAGGATCATCTTAGGACATTCGTACATAGACGGATCCATGTTACAAAGGAAAAAAAGTAATAACAATAACAACGATAGCAGGAGAATGATTGGGGATCAAACTCATACGATCAAGGAAACCTTTAAGCCCTTCAGAATTTGCACTCCCCGAGCTAGAATCGTTCGAGCAGACCTTGACGGGAAGATCGGTCATAACATCCTATGGAGGATCCAAGTACACACACGCTTGAAACAGAGATTCATTCCTAACAAGGATGTCGAAAGTAAGAGCCTTAATAGTTTGCTAAGCCAGGTAAGAAATGCGAGGCTGGAGATGGGTTGGAAATCCTTCTCGCCTATTCCTAATCATGATAATAGAAACAATAGAAGTTAGCACCCAAATTAAAGACAAGCATACCTCCCCCTTTGGAAATGCGAGCTCACTTACGGTCCTGAAGATCCGAGGGACAGCGTGCAGCCGCTCTAAGTCGCTAGGAAAACCATCCCAGAACCTAGAGATCAAGAGCCAACTATCCTTCTAATTCTTATACCAGGTCAGGATTCCAGTCACGATTCCCATCACTCCTCCAGTATGGTTACTAATATAGTAACAACCCTGATCGTGAGGAGGCTCCCCCTCTGAGCTTGCTATTCGGAGGAGACTTTATCTCAAACATAAAGTCAAGTTCATCCAGTGTGAGATCCCCGTGATGCGATCTCCAAAACACCCTACAGCCGACCAAAGCCCTCAATGAGTTAGGTTGAAGTTGGGCGAGAGCGATACTCATCATAGAAAACCACTCCCTCAGGAAATGGTGTAAGGGAAGCCTCAGTCCATACTCTAGTGAGGCCAAAATACAACCCAGTTCAACCGTACTATGGGCTTATCTTCTCACCCACCTCCGGTAACCACTCCCTCAGGAAATGGTGTAAGGGAAGCCTCAGCCCATACTCTAGTGAGGCCAAAATATAATCCAGTTCCCCGTACCGCGGGACACTTATCTTCTCACCCACCTCTGGAAACTATAGCAGAATATAGTCTCAGAATGGATTAGCCCTCTAAATTACGCCTAAGTCAACCCCAGTCATGGAGGAAGGATATTCGTCAGCCTTTCACTGGTCGGCGACCTCGCTCAGACCTACATGGGTCTCAAAATTGACACATGGATCAGTGGACTTTGTTGACGCGTCAACAACACCCATCCAGTCTATGAACCCCCTAGAACCCCAGATATGGTGAAAATTCTGAGGAAAGGCAGAAAGAAAAAAAACCCTATGCGAAGGAAGAGCAACTTACCATAGTAAAATGACGGCGTGAATGAGTGAGTATCGGAACAAGAACCGGAAACCTTCCAGAAACCTTTCGAGACAACAGAACGGGAGAATGCATGCCCAAACTAACGAAATACATAATGAAAACCCGAGGGAAACTGGAATGGTAGGAAAAGAATAAGAAAGAAACTGAGGGATGAACCAACATGAAGAGAAGAGTTTTCTGGTTTTGAAAGAATGAAGGAAGTTTTTGCTAAGGGTTTCAGTATCTCACTAAGAGTAAAATGGCTGAAGGAAGATAGGAAACCACCCATTTATAGGCACTGGCCAATACGACGATTGGAACTGTTGCATCGATCCAACGACCAAGAATGTTCTTGTCTCGGCCTAATGGAGCGAGCTCGGGCACTCAAGTGTCACTCACGAATATATCGAGGTGACATATGACACATCAAGGATTCAAGCTTTGTGACTCTGGATCTTCCCTTCATGCGTTCGCACTTCATCAGTACCACCGCCCCAAAGAATAGTTGATTACGAAGTTCAAAAAAGGTGAAGATATGCGCGCATGAGAAGGAAAATCACGCCAAAGGACTGCTAAGTACCTGATTCAATTAATCGTGGGGCATCCAACCAAACTAGGGCCGAACACAAGAGAATCTCGCTCGAGACAAACAGAGCCCTTTCACCCCACATGTAACTAGCTTGGAGGAGAAACCTGAAAAAAGAATTCTTCAGACCCTTCATATAGAACCCCCAAATCCTCTACTGGGGGCAATTTTTACGGGCATTTCCCAACTACTAGTAACATGGCACCACGTGTCGCCCCACATAAATAGGTTTACGCCAGGAAAAAATATTGGGAGCCCAAGCCCCCATTTGGAGGAGACTGACCTACCCAGTCAATTTTCTAGCTAGCTTGGGCTGCACCGACTTAAGCAAAATAGGAACGACAAGAATGAGGTTCGCTGAAAGAGCTAGGCTAGCCCTGCTTCAACGTTATCCTTACTAGTTGAAAGCGATACTCCACATGGCGTTCTCCTTTTTTACCCGAATGACAGTTTGTTGGTCGTCGTAGCACGTGCGAGGCAGAATCGTGTGGCCCGTGGCCATGTTAAAAATTAAATTTTTAACAAAAATCAAATCTTTTAATAAAACAAAAGCGTGCATCGCTACGATAACCAAAAAAACTTTTTATTGAAAACTCTTTTCAATGAGTCAAGATCCATCATATATTTATATATTAAATTAACAACATACTAGGTTAAGAATCATATACATCTTGTAGTCTAAATCAAGCATCCTCGTGAAACTAATCGACTCTCCGTTCCCACAAAATCGTTCCAACGATCAGCAGACTCAGATATCCACACCAAGATCTTTCAAGTCAATCATCAACGCACTAGGACTTATGTGGGCATGTAGAATATAACGAAGACACTTTCCGTCTCTAGATGTACTCAACACATGAGATCTAGAGAGTTTACTGAGAAGGACTTTTGTGATATGATTCTCTAAAAGAACATGACGATGATTCATTTAGAGATTTGATTAACTCTTAAACGTCAAAAAATCATTCCTTGAGAATTGTGTTCATCTCTCAACTGTTGATTGATGAACTGATTATTTTATTCAACTGATTGAATTGATTCCTTATCTTAGGCCATGAGGATAATATATGTATATTTTTATTGAAAATGACGTATCAGATATTTTGAGAAAATTAAAATTATATTTAATTATAAAATTACCAACAGTAATGGGACACACTACTATTATGCACAACTGCAGTTTCACGTGGCACTACAGTAGTCCATATCAATCTCTGACATACAATCAATGATTGACACGTGACAATTACTGCGTATTAAATATTTATTTCAATCAAATTAATTATCTAAATTTTTGTTAATTCAAAATTAACATATATGATTATCCCTATCAACTAAATAATCTGTTATTTCATAAATAACAGATTTAGTTGATCCAAATTATTATCTAAGAACAATTTAATTATCTAATTTCATAAATTAGATAGTTTGTCTCACTTATCGTCAATTAAAAAAATTGATAATAATTTATATCTATTAATTCAGAGAATTATATATAATTCAATTAATTAATCACACATAAATTATCTCATGATTATGTACTTGCCCCTAAATAATCATTTTTTGCAAGTTAGTACTTTTCTCATGTCCTGAAATATTTACACCCAAGACTGCGTAGTATAGAGATGACTTGGGGACCATGGACCTATAATCCTAAGCTCCAATTAATCAGATTATTAATTATATTTTTTCATTAAATAATCTTATTTAATAATCTCATTATTACTCCACTATAAATATGAAATTGTACTCTTAGATATTACAGATTGTATTTACAGGGTATTCTCATGTAATACACTGATATAATCATTTCACGTAGTTCTATCATCCAATTATTGGTTCATAAATTAAAATTGATCAAAATTATCATTTTACCCTTCTAATTATCTTTTAATCCTTACGTACTATTAATCTACTAGTGAATGGCTAATTTATAATCTTATTATAAATTTGAGCTCAAAAACCATTCAGTTCTAGAATTAACACTTAAGGGAACTAGTATACGATCCGTTAGGAAAGCTTGGATTCAAAATCTTTGTAAGATCTTGTTCACAGCCATCCATATCATTGAATCTCCAAAATAAAAGTCACCAGCCTATTTTACAAACAAACTTTAACGAGTGAATCAGAAGATCCAGTAGACTTGCATAGGAGTTCACGACTACTCAAGATTCAGACTTATCTATATATTATCATTGAATTGATGTGTATTAAATCTTTATGATAAACATCACGTTGATAAATATATTAATTCACATTGGTCCAGTCATATATAATCTCATTATACAAAGCACTTGCACTAAGATGTCTATCCACATCAATGATCTGAATCTAGATTACATGCATTCAAAATACTTGGTGAATCGTACTAGCAACAATTCATTAAAGATTCCATACTTTAATACGTTGCTGACAATTTTATTCATTATCTATGATCTTAATCATCTCGTACTAATACAAGATCATAGTCTCATTAATGAATATGAAATTTTTAAATATTTATATAAATTATTCAACAATAATTTAAAAGAACAATTATAAGAAAAATGTAATCCTTATTAAATTTTATATCAAAATGTCAATACACATGTTTTGAGGACATAACCCCCAACAATCTCCCACTTGCCCTAAAGAAAGTGTGGCATTTCTCTCAATTCCATGTTACACATGTGACATTCAAATGACCTCGCAGGAAGTGTCTTTGTAAAAGGATCAGCCAGGTTCTCTTCCGACGTTATCTTCAAAACAGTCGCATTCCCTCAATGCACGATCTCTCTCAGAAGATGATATTTCCTCTCTATGTGCTTTCCCCTCTTATGACTCCTCGGTTCCTTGAAATTCGGTACCACCTCACTGTTGTCACAGTACAGGATCAATAACTTTTCCATATCTGGAACTACTTCTAAATCAGTATAGAACTTCTTGAGCCATACCGCTTCTTTCACAGCTTCACAAGCCGCTATATATTTAGCTTCCATAGTGGAATCTGCAATGATGGATTGTTTAATACTTCTTCAAACCACAGTTCCTCCACCCATGATGAATACTGATTCAGATGTCGACTTTTGACTGTCTTTGTCTAATTAAAAATGAGAATCAATATATCCAGTGGGGTTCAAGTCTTCATTTGAATAAACATGCATAAAGTTTCTTGTTCTCCTAAAATACTTGATAATGTGCTTTACTGCAACCAATGTTCCAAACATGGATTCGATTGATAACGACTGACAATTCCCAATGCATAACAGATGTCTAATCTCATATACAACATGGCATATATGAAACTTTCAACTGTTGAAGCATAGAGAACCTTTCCAATATCCTCTTCCTCCTCAAATGTCTTAGGACATTGTTCCTTGGAATGGACAATTCCATGTCTGCTCGGTAGTTGACATGTCTTGGAATTCTCAATAGAGAATCTCTCCAGCACCTTATCAATATAAGATGCCTCAGAAAGAGCCAGACTTTGTTCATTCTATCCCTTAGGATTTGGATGTCCAGAACATAGCTCGTTTCTCTCAAATCTTTCATTTGAAATTTCTCAGTTAACAATTTCTTTACTTTCGACAGAGTTTCTATATCATTTCCAATAAGTAAAATATCATCAACATAAGGAACTAAGAAAACCACTATCTTATCTTTGATGTATTTATGAACACAGGTTTCGTCAATATTTTGCTCGAAGCCATAAGACTTTAAAATCTCATTAAATGTAAGAGCCATTCAGAAAGGTTGTCTTGACGTCTATTTACCATATCTCATTGTCAAAACTAGCGGCTATGGACAAAAAGATGCAAATGGATTTCAGCATGGCCACATGGGAGAATGTCTCTTCATAATAGACTATCTCCCTTTGTGTATAGACCTTGGCTACTAACCGTGCCTTGAAAGTCTTTGCTTTCCCATCTACACCTATTTTCTTCTTAAGATCCCTTTACATCCAATGGGCTTGACATCTTCAGGTGGATCTACAAGTTTCAAGACGAAATTGGAATACATCTCAATTTCCTAGTTCATGGCTTCTTGCCATTTCTCCCTTTCAGGATCATCCATTACTTCTTCATAAGATAATGGATCATCTTTATCGGTGTCTGACACTAGGACATGTGCTTCTAGTGCATAGCGAATTGGTTATCTCACAATCCTCCTACTACGACGTTGCATTGGAATTTCCTTTGCAGGAAATGTGGTTTCTCTGGTTTGTCGTTTATAAAAGTACTCATTCTAGTCTCTGGAGTATAGCCTATGAATATGCGTACCTCAGACCTTGTCTAACTTTCAGGTCTTAGGTCTAAGAACGTCAGCTAGACACCCCTATATACAGATTTGACGTAAGCTGGGTTTGGAGCCATTTCATAACTCTAAAGGCGTCTTGCTTACAAACTTAGAGACACTACATTCAAAATATAAGTTGTCGTCTGTAGTGCATAGCCCCAAAATGTAAGTGACAGTGATGAGTGGCTTAACATCGACCTAACCATATTCAATAAAGTTCAGTTTCTTCTCTCTGCAACACCAATTTATTGTGGTGTTCCAGGTGCTGTGAGTTGGGATAGAATTCCACACTCCAGCAAATAATCCTTGAATTCTAATCCTTGTTCCAGGTGTTGTGAGTTGCGAAGGGTTTTCAATGATTTACTTAATTACTTTTCAGCTTCAGCTTTGAAGTCTTTAAACTTTCTGAAGGTTTCAGTATTTCTTTGCATTAGATAAGTATAACCATATCTTGAGTAATCGTCAATAAAGTGATGAAAAACTCATACCCACCTCTAACTTGTACATTGATTGGTTCACTGACATCACTATGTACTAGATCAAGTGGTTCTTTGGCTCTTTGGCCATTTCCTGTGAAATGTCTCTTGATCATTTTATCCTCAAGACAGGATTCATAAACATAAAGAGTTCCAACTTTTAGTTCTTTCAAAGCACCATGATTTGTTAACCTATTTATCCTATCTAGATTAATATGTCCCAACCTAAGATACCAAGATATGTGTTATCATCATCGTGAGAAACTCCTTGTCGTTTGTTACTTTTAAGTTTTTCTACATTAAATAATTCAGAACTATTTAATGCACGTTCAGTCAGTTTAAACATATATAGTCCGTTTATAACTTTTGCATAACAAATATCAAATCCATTTTTAGAAATATTAAACTATTTATTAATAAAAGAAATTTTGAATAATGGTTCTTGGAAAAAGAAAGAGAAATCAAATTTCTCAAAAAATTAGGAATATAATAAACATTGTTCAAAACTAAATAATTATATTCAAAAAGTAAACGGACTGTCCATAATACTTTAGCTGACATGAGCGCACCACTGTCAACTCTCAAAACAACATCGTCATCAGCCAGCTCCCTTGACGAATCAAGCATTTGTAAATAAGAACATACATGGTTCGTGGTACCTGAATCAAGTATCTAGGATGACAAATCATATACCACTAAACAAGCTTCAAGTACAAGTAAATTATATTTACCTTTCTTTTTCAACTCGGAGAGATACTTGTTACAGCTTCTCTTCCAACGAATTTCAACCTCATTGTGGAAACATTTTTTTTAGCTTGTTGTCTTTCTTATTTTTCTTGGCTTTTGGTGATGTCTTGGCTTTCATTCATTTCTTGTTCTTACTTTTTCCCTTTCCATTGATCTTCTTCCTCTTGTTACTTTTAACAATGGAAGAAGGCTTTTACTTGACAACATTTACCTCGCCCTCTTTGGTCATTCTGAGGTTGAGTTACTCAAAAGTTTGTAGTTCATTCAACAATTGGGTGTTGAATTACAACTTGTTCATAACATAGTTGGTCGTGAACACAGAAAAAGCTGGTGTGAACGACTCAAGTATAATGCTAACTTCAGTCCGCTCATCAATAATCTCCCCATGTATGTATGCCTCGTACTTTATGTTGATCATGTTCAAAACATCTTCTCACATAGAAGTACCCATTCTCATCCTAGTCGTCACATAGCTCCTAGTGGCCTCATAACAACTTTTATCAGACTGCTGCCCAAACATCGCCTGTAGAGTTTTGATAATCTCATAGGCAGTCTTCATGCTTTCATGTTTGGTTCTCAGAACATCTTCCATGCTCACAAGCATATAGCACTTCGTCGTATTATTTGATATGATCCAAGCATCATATTTGTCCTTAACATTCTTAGGGTCATTAGCAGGGGGCTCTTAGAGACATTCCTCAGTAAGAACGAACTTATGACTCTCACAAATTAGCATTAAGTTCATATTTGATTTCCAACGTACGAAATTATTACCATTCATTTTCTCGAGAGCGAGTAAAGTAGTAACATGGTTGTCCATGGTAGACATAATAATGATAACTGAAATTTAAAACATACAAGATTCAATATATTTGATAAATATCTAGAATTCAAAAAGTAAACGTGATAAATGAATGCAACATAATGATTAATGTGTTGCCTCAGGGTCAGTCAGATTAACCTCAGACTGTCCATGAGACATTCTCATCTTTACTAATCACGAAAAAATAACTCAATGATTAATGTGTTACCTCAGGGTCAGTCAGATTAACCTCAGACTGTCCATAAGACATTCTCATCCATATTAATTAAAACTTAAAATATATCACATTTTCTCTTTTAACAATAAAGTATCGTTTGTTTGGTCAAGTCACAACTATTCACATAAAAGCTTAATTGTGACTTTGTGATTGTAACCCATTATTTCAGATTCCATGACTTGATTTAGAATATGCCGCCTTAAGATCGGTCAAAACTAAACTACATCACTTCCTCCTATCTTTTTAAGAAGTCCAACGTTGGTAGTGGTACAGCTCGAACTCATTGGTCTAAGTTCATTTAACCTTTTAAAGCGCCTAAGTCATAATTAGGTGAGCTTAGATTAACTATTAAGTATATTCATCAAACTTTACCAGAACTCTTTAACTAGAGTTGGTTATCTTAAAGGTTATTATAGCCCTTAGTGTGGTGTGATTATTGAGTTTTAACTAATTAAAACCTAGCAGTTTACATGCAATTGATTTCATAAAATAATACATATAAACATATTAGGACAATCCTAATAAATCATGTTTCTATAGATGGGAAGCATGATTAAACAAAACTGTGTGAGATTTTCATGTATGGCATGTGTTCGAGTAATGCGTGTACATGTTATCAAACATAACAATTAAAATAATTAAATAAAATAATAATGGACCGAGTGACTATTAAGTATTTCTAAATTACAACCCTTGAAATAAATAAATAAAATTACGAAGCAGACTTCAAGAATACATATTTCCCAAATATTGTCTTCGCCTCTTGATTTCCAGCTTCATAATATCCAAGCTTTGAAAAAAATTCTATTTAATTAAGAAAAATAAATTTTCTTAATTAGAATTAATTTTTATAATTATCTTTTTTAAATAGTTGACTTTGACTTAATCGTATAAACACTTTTTTTGATTTGGTCAAACTTGGGTCAAACCCAATCAACCTTTTAATTTCTAATTTTCATAAAATAAAAAATTAATAATTTATTTCTAATTTTCATAAAATTAAAAATTAATTTTAAAATTATATTAATTTTAAAATTATATTAATTTTAAAATTTAAAAAGATAATTGATAGATTGAGGATTATCACCAAACTCTTGTGATGGGGTTGATTGGTATCAAGGTTTGTACAAAACTTCCCTAAAAGTGACAACAGTTGCCACCGATGAGAGGATTCCCCTATCGCCACCCCATCATTGCTGGCCACCGTTGCCACCACCAGTCCCATTGCCGGTAGCCGCCGGAACAAATTCTGGTGTGAACAGTAAATTTTACGTTGCGGATAGTAATTTTGTATACCACTTGTTGGTCGTCACGGCCCATGCGCAGCGGAAGCGCGAGGCCATTTTGAAAATTAAATTTTTAATAAAACAACGCGCAACGCTACGATAACCAAAAAATACTTTTATTGAAAACTATTTTCAATCAGTTATGATCCATTATATATTTATAAATTAAATTAACAACATACATTGCAGAAATCATATATTTCTTGTAGTCTAAATCAAGCGTCCTCGCGAAACCAATTGATTATATGTTCCCGCTAAATCACCAAGATCTTCTAAATCAATCATCAACACATTAAGACGTGTGCAGACATGTAGAATATAACGAAGACACTTCTCTGTCCCTAGATGTACTCAACACGTGGGATCTAGAAATTTTACTGAGAATGACTTTTGTGAGACGATTCTCTAAAAGAACGTGGCGATGATTCTTTTAGAGATTTGATTAACTCTTAATCGCAGAAAAATCACTCCTTGAGAATTGTGCTCTTCTCTCAACTCGTAATTGATGAACTGATTCTGTTATTCAATTGATTGATTGAACTGATTCCTTATCTTAGGCCATCAGAATAATATATGTATATTTTTCTTCATAATGTTGTATCAAATATTTTGAGATAATTGAAATAATACATAATTATAAAATTGTCAATAGCAATGAGATTCACTACTAATGTGCACAACTGCAGTGTCGTGTGACACTACAATAGTCCATGTCAATCTCTGATATTCAATCAGTGATTGACACGTGGCAATTACTGTGTATTAAATATTTATTTTAATCAAATTACATATCTAGATATTTGGTAGTTCAAAATTAGCATATTTGATTATCCATATCAACTAAATTTTTTGTTATTTCATAAATAATAGATTAAGTTGATCCAAATTAATATCTAATATTAATTTAATTATTTAATTTCATAAATTAGATATTTGTCTCACTTATCGATAATTATTAAAATTATATATATATTTATATAATTTAATTAATTAATCACATATAATTATCTTATTATTATGTACTTGCCACAGAATAAAAATTCATTTGCAAGTAAGTCATTTTCTCATGTCCTGAAATATTCACCACTTAGATTGCGTAGTACAGAGGTGACGTGGGGACTATGAACCCATAATCCTAAGCTCTAATAAATCAGATTATTAATTAAATAATATTATTTATTAATTCTATTATTACTCCACTCTAAATATGAAATTGCACTTTTAGAGATTACAGATTGTATTTACAGATTATTCATATGTAGTCCATTGATATAATAGATTCACGTAGTTCTGACTTCCAATTATTGGTTTGTAAATTAGAACTAATCAAAATTACCGTTTTATCCTTATAATTACCTATTATTCCTTAAGTACCATTAATCCACCAGTGAATGATTATTTTATAATCTTATTATAAATTTGAGCTCAATAACCATTTACTTCTAGAATTAACACTTAAATGAACCAATATACGATTCGTTAGAAAAGTTTAGATACCACCCCAGGTTCTCCTTGTTCTTTAGGTTCTTTGTTTGTGTTTTACAGATTTTCAAGCCAAGTGGATTCCCAACCAAATGAGGGTGCACATGTATTTTTACTATTGAGATTTTCAGCATCAACAGAGTCTAACACATAATCTCGTGATGTGAATATGAGACTTAAACGATGAATTAACTAAAGTTAGTTAGTAAGAGACTCAATGTTTTAATCAAGAGATTTAAATGATGAATCTAACACATAATCTGGTGCATGTTAAATGTTTTAAGTTCTAAAGATAGTGGCTAATAACATGCACCTAAACGACTTTAACTCAGTCATGAGGTCATGTTTGATTCACGTTATTCTCATTTGTAATTTTATTGCAATCATCTTATAATTAAATTACCCCGTTTATTTGGAGTAATCATTAAATTGGGATTCAATCCTAGTTTTCATGCAATCTTAGTTTACAACATTTTGATTGCAACAGAAAATGAGAACATTCCTAATTTAGGATATAATTGCAACTCTAATATAAAACAAAATTATTTTTGTACCTTCATATGAAATAAAATAAATGTCGCTTATTTCTTTCAGGGTCTTTCTCATTTTATTAAAATAATTAAAATTTAGTCTAACATTTTTAATTTATTGGAATATTAATCAGACATAATGAAAACTAATATTAAAATTGCACGTCAAAATATTTTTTTTGCATAATATAACAAGATTGGCATTTAAGTAGATTCATATTATTCACACAAATTTACAACAAAATTTAACCTTATTGCACGACAATCCTTAATTGCTACTTATTATTTCATAGATTTCAATACACAATTAAACATGACAATCGTATTTTATCAACAATTGAACAATAAGCCATTAAATTATTAGTAATTAAATTACAATAATCATTATAGATTACACGAACTAAATGACTCCTAAATTGTCAATAACAATTTGACAGTTGCTCATTGACATAATTTTTTAATGGATAAATGCAAAAGGGAGATTACATTTTGAAAGGATAACTGCAAAAATGATCACTTTCCTAGTTGAAATTGCAAAAATGTCTAGAAATTTTTTTATTATAAAAATGACCAAAATATGATAAATAATCATTTACCACTGTGTAATTTTAGTATATTATTTACCATGATCATAATTTCGGTTATTTTACAAATAAAATAACTTTTCGACCATTTTTTATAACTCTACCTCAAAATTTGTGTTTCCCTGGTATTTCTCTCATTTTAAAATACTAATAGTGCAGGGACACAAATAACGTTAGAGTCAGGGAGAACCCTCACCGTCCATCAAATAACTTGAATTGGATTTTTTTAAAATTAAATTTTCAATCTCTTCATATCTAAGCTGATGGTTCATTTGAGTCAAATTACTTATAGGCTCATTTCCGCCGTACTACTTATAAGGGCAGCTACAACCACTAAAAGGACTCGACAGTTTTTTGAAAGGTGGCCCTATATTTGTTTTAGTAGCTTGTTTTATTGTTATAAAATCTATAAAGACTATGCTAAATCAAAATTAGTTATAGACATATTTTAATTCTTTGCTAAAAGTAAATTTGAGTACTTTTAAATATTAGAGTACGCCAAGAAAATATTTGTTCAGAGTAAGTCATTTAGAAATGGTCCTAGACTTTTTACTTTTTAAATATTTTATTTTTACGCATTTTTCGAATATGATTTTTGCTTGGAGTCTCGCCAATTTACAAAAGATCCCTAATTTTTTAACTTTTAAACCTTTTGATACATTAAAACCATCATCTCTAATATCTGTAAGTCATATATATTAAAAATATTAATTTCTCTTAACAATATAACAAAAACTCTTTTTACACATTTGAACTCTTGCTTTTCACGAATTTACTTAAACATGATATGTTCTATAAGTCGTACATCTAAATCCTGGAGTTCTAAGAAGACAAGAAGAACCTCAACCTTTGGTTATAAATTTTTACTCTTATCACTAATCTTATGAATGATGTAAAAAAAATTATTCTTTTAATTTACAATATTAAAACAGTTATATAATCATGCATACCAAAACTATTAAGAATTTTAAAATAAGCGAAATATTACCATAACTAAAATAAGTTTGGATGAAAAAATTTAGTATTTAAACTTGATTATCGCTTGTTCACAAATAATCATGTCACAAGAAGACTTAAACAAATTAATAAAACTATACGTTAAACGGATACATTAACTAAACTTTAATTAATAATTTTACGTTCTAAAAATTAAGTAAATTATTTTTGAAATTGTTGCTCAAAACCTCGATATTTATCGCTGCCCTTGCTATTTATGCCGTTGGCTTATGACAAACAATCTGAATCATTCGAGTCATATATGTAAAAGAAATCATAAGTAAATATTTTTTAGTTTAATCATAAAAAGTAACAAGGTTTATGAAAACCTCAAGAATTACACAAATTTATAAAAATAGAAACATGCCAGTTGCTAAAGTGGTTATAACGATTTTTGGAAATTGCGGATTTCGAAATTCAGGGACATTCAAAATCTGCATGTTTTGAGTGTATGTATTATTTTTACGTATATTTACAGTACACAATATTAACACTTATGTATTACATTTACATAGTGTATATAAATATTTCTTTTATGCATTAGTTTATTTATATTATATATTTTAATATAAATATTTAAGGTTTGTTAAGGGAAGAGAAGTCTTAAGGTTCAAATCAAGAAGATGAGCAGAGAAGGAAAGAAAAGTCGTGAACAAACATGAAGGAATAATATAAAACTTTATCTTAACTCGTTCTAAATACATCTACCACTTAAAAAACTGAAAAAATTATTTGAAATACACTCTATCAAATAATTCAATATAGAATCTGATACAATTGACAGTAAAAAATTATAGATTTGAGTTATTTGTCCAATCCATCTTTCAATGGTCCACATTAAATTCTAAAATGGTTCTGGGCCTAGCCCAAGTTGTTCAGCAGGTCCCATAAAATCAAGGGAGAATTCGGGATGCCAGTTTTTAAGACTGTTAAGTAAATGACAGATAATTAAAAATTAGCAAAAAATATTAAATTAATAAGTTACATTAAATCACTAGCGGCTCTTTATGTAAATTCTGAAAACTCTTGAAGTCCCCACGTCTTCAACTAAATTATTCTCTCAAATAAATAAAAAAAAAATGACTTTAGAGTGTATGTTACGACAACAAGTCTTAAGAAAAATATTAATCAAAACCAGACACGTTAAATCACGTACGACATCATTAAAAAGTCCTTATCAGATTAAACAAATCATTAATTAAACCTTACATCTTCAACCTTTTTTTTTTCTTTCATTATTTTTTTAAAACACACATGCTCGGTTTTTGTCTCACATGAAGCTGTTCCTAAATAACAACAAATTAGGACAAAAAATCAATTAAAATTTTCATTCCTATCTTATATGAGAAGGCTGTCCCAAAAAGAATGCATGATTAAGGTTCTTCAATTTTTTAAGCTAATAAATCAAATTACCAATTCTTTATTAAGGTATGCTTTACATATCGAAACATAGATTTATGGCAGCAATATAGCATGGTTTTCAATAATTAATCTTTTTTTTTTTTACAAAGAACAGCTAATTAACCCCTTAAAGACTCCCCTTTGGCCTTTGGTCCTGTCCTATTTCACAAGCAATTACAGGATAGCTTGAAAGACTCAGAAAATATGTATGAAGATAAAAAATGGGTTTAAGCAATCTCTCTCTCTATTTTTCAATGGTAAATAAATTAGCCTTATGAATCCACTCCTTACTCGTGAAATAATTGAAATATTAATACACAATAATTAGTGTCGTTGATTACACTTGAAAGATATAAATTTGACTAAAAAATTAACGATCACCAAGTTCATTCTCCCTCGTGGCTTACGCTTTTGCTAATTAAGAACTTGATTGCATAATTTTATTTTTTAAGATAGCGATAATAATGTTTAAACAGTGGATAAGTCCAAATTTGCAAACGAAGTGAAACAAAGTAATTCTTGATATAAGAATGTTGAAACCAAATATAAAAATAAAAGATAGGTTGAGATTTAATTACGGAAATCAATAATGACCATGTTCATTTATGACTCTTTGGACAAGCATATTGGTTATGAATCATGATGAATTTTAATGCTATATAAACCACCCACTTGAAATACAACTCAGCTTGCCAATATCTTAGTTAAAGATTAGTGCTATATAACTATTTGGGATAGGAATCCTCCTCAAAAAAAAGAGCAAATTGAGGGGCTCAATTATTATTAATCAGACTATTACCCAACTGACAAATTACGACTTATTAACTGTAAATGGCGATTACGTAAAGTTTATTACATTCCCCACATGATTAATCTAATTATTACAATTAATAATAACATTAAACCTTAAATTATAAAAAAGTAAGAAAAATATAAGAACAATTTTGAAAAAAAAAAGAAGAATAGAGAGACTAATCTTCCTTTTTCCTTTCTTGAAAGGTTAATTAATCTCTATTCCCAGCTTGTTTTGCATGATTTAGCTGCAATAAACAACTCTAATAAATCTAAAATCAAACCCAACAAAATTAATTAATTGTGGGAACCACACAGCAATGAAATGAACCGCTGCGATTGAGTTTCCGGTGAATGCTAACATTGAGTGGATATATGCTTACCGTCGGCAGACGATCTGAGAGCCAAGTCTGGCTGCGTCATGGGGCATCAACTGACCCTGCGCCATCACCAGCGTTTTATAGATCTCAACGATCATCTTCTCATCATACTCTTTAAGTGGGCCCTTTCCAAAAGCTGCAAAACTTTCGCTACCAATAGTGCCGCCGTATCCAGCAGCAGTGAACACCCTCGAATTAGCGAATCCCTGCATCATTTTCACGTACGCGTCACGCAGCCATAGCAGGAGTTTCTTAGGCGATGGCATTCGCCTTAGAAGCCGGAGCTTCGGGTTGATCTTGATCCGCCAGAACCGCTTTCTCGTTCGGGTCGAATTGCCCAACTCCACTTTCGTACTCCGCCTCCGACCTGACAACCCGTTTAATTTCTCGTAGTTCTTCCTCCGCCAGTACCCTCTTATCCCCCTGTACATGCTCGCCGATACTCCTTCCATTATTATTTTACTGAAATTTCTCTTCTTCCTCTTTAGAGAGAGAGAGAGAGAGAGAGACAGGGAGGCGTTAAGAGTGAGTTGGTATTTAAGCACACAAACCTAAATTCCAACCAGAGATAGACAAGCACAGATTTTGTATTTATTAAAATCGTTAATTATATGATTCAAAGGTTATAAAATTAAGTTTTATAAACGAAAAATAAGAAACAAAAAATGTGATTTGTCTATGTCATTAGTGATGTCAAAGAGAGAAAGTATATTTCCAAATATAAAGTTATGAAGGTGTGCGTCGGTTTTCTTTACAATGAGTTTTGATGTTTTGTGAGTATTTATATTTATAGAAGTTTTAATTTTCGTGTTTATACTGACTGTCATTTTAATATTTGATTACTCAAAAATTTCATAAAATGGATTTTTTAAAAATTCCTAAATACCAATCTTTGTATGAATTGTTAATGATCCAATAAGTTCAACATTAATTTCTTCAGATTTGTCAATTGGACAAAATGCATCTATAATGACTAGAATGGGTAACCACAATAAATTCAATTGTGTAATAAGAGTATAATTAAAAAAAATTAAAATGTATAACGAATTCAGCTAAATGAATTATAAAGGATGTGAAAACAAAACAACAAAAACAAAAAATAAATAAATGTTTCACTATGATTTTTGTTATTTTTGATAAAATAATAATTATTTAACTTACAGAGTAATTATCCAATTGATAAAGAGAAGGTGGGGTGGTGGTGGATATTATAATGAATGAAAGACTATCTAGTACCTATATTTCCCACAAACTTTGCTGTCCAAATTGAATGAAGACAGGCTCTGCCGATCCCTATCAAAGATGGAAGATCGCCACCGTTGGATTACAATTTGGATAAATATTCTCTCAAAAAGAGAACAAGAAAAAGGACAATCACTTACGATTTACGATAACTCAACAGTAAATTCGGAAAGAAATACTATAATGTTTTTCTTTGACTCGTTAATTTCTAAAATAAAAAAAAATCCAAATACAACGACCAACTAAACGAAAAACTCAGTTCCATTTCATTTGAGGCTTTAATAACTCACAGAATTACCATTTCCGTACAACATAAAAGAAAATTAGAAGTTGGGAATTTGTCATTTTCCTTTGATGTCGCATCCATGCAGAAAATTAAATATATAAATAAATTCTAAAAAATAAAATAACATGTCAAGCCCTTAAATACGAGAGAAACAAAAAGAAAAAGAACTCTTAATAGATAGATGTAATCTAACAAAGCATATTAATTCTTTAAATAAAATATTTAAAGCTCAGTACTCATTTTATAATAAGCTCATAAAATTTTAAATAAAATATATTATTCATATTTCAAGAAAGAAAGAGAGAAAGAATGAGCTCACCAAATTTAAAATCATTACCCACAGTACATAATATCAAATGATGTGATTTTTTTTATTTTTAGAAAAATCAGATTTCAATGCAAAGAAGAAGAAAATACATTTTTCTTTTACCTCTTCTAATTTAGATCTCAATCTAAATATATTAAAATAGCATCAACAACGGAATTGAGTTTTCTATTGATACAAAAAATTGAACAAGTTATTGTTATTGAATATACATTTTTCGTTTATAGTTAGCATCTTAAACCTCCAGTGTATAATTGCTATTAAAATTTTAAGACTCTGATCATTCTTGATTTCTTGAAACTGAACATTCGTGATTTCTTGGAGAGTATTCACGAGTGCAAGTATATCAATTGTCAACTTTGGACTAGTGAAAATGTGAATATCTTATTTACAAAATAACAGAAACACCTTGAAACCTCTACAATTATTTTGGAATAAAACTAATCGCGTCATTAAAGAACGGATTATGGATTGTGAAAACTCATTAACAATTGTGTTATAGAACTCAATAACAAAAGTAAGACTATGAATCATGAAAATGTGATGTATTAGTGTAGAATAAGGCTAGAAGACGAGATTAAGGTAAATTAAAGATTTATGTTCATATTGAATTTTTGAAGAATTCAATTTTAAACTAAAAAGGAAATCAAATAATGTAAATGAGTAGTGAGCTCTATAACTGTTTTGTTTCAATTTAGATGGGTGTCACCAGCTTCGGTGTAGATCTTTTAATTTACAATCTTTAGATTATTTTATGAAGGCTTAATCTAGAACAGAGGGGGAGAGAGAGCAGACCAGACACTAATGATATCTAAAATATGATATGGCATGGGTGGTAGTTGGCTGGACCTCAAGTTTCATGCCTAGGGATTGGATTAAAAAGGTTGGAGGGGTTTGGGTCCTCACGCTTGAACCACGTTTAGGTGTGGATTGCTACCTTTTTTCCTACATGCATCTTTTTGAGATTTTTTTTCTTCTTCTTTATTTTATGTTTTCCTCATGTACCAAATGACACACAGAAGAGTATCCATCAATCCAATTACCCTATAATAATTTTTTTGGTTTGTTTATGGGTATTGATAAAAAAAAAGTACCCTATAATAAAGATTTGAATCCTCATATCTAATTTAAACAATATCATATATATGAGGATTAAGTATTCAAGTAGTCTTTAACTTTCCTAATTATAATGCCTAACATTTTGATTATGACATTATTACTCTTTTACATTTAATTATGATCGGTTTTTCAGTAATGACATAGTGAGCTAAATTTTAATTTTTTATAAGTTCTCCCGTGAAGATTTATAATTAGAAATTTTTAAATCTTAAAAACATATTTGTACGTCATGTGTGACTTCTAATTGTACTACTACTTAAAATATGAGAATGAAGATAGTCTATCGTTCCAATCTAATTTAAGTCTATAAATTATTAATAAAAAGCTTTGATTAATAGCATGCATAATGCCTTCAATTATATGCAGTCTTAGTGTAGTAGGATGGTAGGAGTTAGTAGTATAATGTCTAGGCTCTTGGGCAAATTAATATGAGGAATTCCTTTAATAAAGACTAAAGGGAGGCCGGGTATTTTAAAACCAAAAGGAAAGAGCAGCTAATATTATAGGGTATTACTTGGCAGGAAAAGAACAATCAGAGAATATCAATGAGGGGCGAAGGGCTACATGAGGAATGAGGCTAACTCAGTCTAGCTATTTTGTGGAAAAGCTATCTATAAATAGGAAATGGATTAGAATAAACACAATGTATCATACGTATTATACACATAAGACGAATAGATGTCATTCTATAATATAGTGAGTATATTATATATTAGGAAAGAGGAAGAGATTAGGTAGAGGAGAAATAATTTTCTTTTTCTTTTTCACTCTCATCCCATCTTTCAGATATAATGTATGATTTTGACTTGAGATAATGCTCTCAGCCTTGTTAGATTACCATATATCTCTTAAGCAAGTAAGTAAAATATGAACTTAATAGTTTCAATCATTTATATATTTGATAATACAAGAAAGATTAAGGAACACGTTTATTCGTGAGAGGGATAGATTTTGTCTATGGTACAGAGCATGTACTCTAGAATGACTCTTACTGAAAGATGAGGCTAAGAAATAGAGGAAATTTATGTTCGTGAGCAACAGAAGACTAATAGGTGGTGGGGATGACTTGAATGCTAGGCTACAAGTTGTGAAGAAAAGGCAGAAATTGAACAGAGACATTTCTTAATTGCAAACCATTCTTAACTCTCAAACCTGTCCTAATAAAACCTCACCCAACCAAACCGTTGAATGGGGTCTTTCTATAATAGTTTAGGGAAATTAGTTTCACTAGAAATTTAGGGGGAAAAAAACAAATTCTTTCCGAACATTGATCATGGCTACAATTTTTCATTTTTTTGGTACTTCGTTATTTAATCTGGTATTGATATATATAAGCAAGGAAGGATCCATAAATTTAGTTACAAAAAAAGATCCATATATAATGTAAACACATGTGAAAATTATCAATTTGATCATCATAATTTACATCATTTTTTAATTTAGTTATCATAATTTAAAAAGTCTCAATTTGATCATCGTAGTTCACTTATCATACTTTTTTTTAAACACAATGTGTATTCCGTGAGCTCGTATTAGGTTTTGATGTTAATGTAAGATCGTCTATTTGGTTACTTTAATTTTAATTTAATAGTTTAATTGTATTAAGACACATTTTTACGACTATAAAAGAAGAACATTAATAACTACTCTGTCCACGCATAACATTCTAGAATGCAAAGGTAAACAGATTTAAAGATCATATATCCCCAGTTAAAAATAATAACAATTTTTTTTTTCAGAATTTACTTTCAAACGAATAGAAATTGACAGTCAATTATAATGTTTTGTAAATTCTAGGATTGAATTGGTGAAGTTATATGTAGTTTAAAATAATAAACTCCATTGTAGTTATTAGACTAGTTAAGTTAGAAGCAGTAGAGTCAAAATAACAAAAAAAAATACATAAAACATTTTTTTAATTTAAAATTAAGAGCATTGATTTTGGACTACAGTAAAAAATAGGAAAAATTATATTGTTAAGTATTCTGGATTGCTAATGATAGAGCAAGCATAGCAGATAACTATGAATGCCCCAAAGTTAAAGATGGAATCTCCACATTAAAAGACTTTTTGTTAACAAATTTGTTTTCAAATTAAACTAAAATTTGAGAGACAAAAAAAAGTCAAACTTCATACATAAGCCCTTTCCTTACGGCTTTAACCGAATTCTCATGCATTAATGAGTACTCGAACTATTCACACCTCTCATTTTTATTGTCAAAAAGGATTGCCTTCCTTATAATTACATTGAGAAAGAATTACAGCCATTGAATAGCCGCTGAAGGAAAACCTCCATGAATAATACCCCCAATATATTGCATTTGCCTCAGCTGAAAAAACATCTCTACAGAAGTCCATGTTTTTGCAGCCCACCGAATGAACCAGCCCAGACGGATCTCGAGCAACAAAGCCCAAACTTGCCTTACCATTAATCCACGAAGCGACAAGTAAAGTCCAATTCCCCTTCTCGTTGTCTCTCTCCCCTTGTCTGCATAATTCCTTTTTGCAATCAACCTTCTCCTTTCCAGTAGCTGCCCCAAAAGCTTCTGCCTGCTTCTCAATTAAATCCAAAGCATCCAGCGGAGAAGGAAGATAATTTCTGAAACAAGCAGTGTTCCAGATCTTCCAAATTCGCCACAATCCAAAGGCAACCCACGCCAGAATCTCCTCCTCAGAGACTGAATCTTTCACAGCCAAACAAATCTCCTTCCAGCAAGCCAAAAAAATCGAAGCCATGAATCTTTTCATACCGAAGATTCAGGGGTCTGGCAAACCATAATTTCCGGAAAAAAGAGCAATGAAAGAAAAAAATGTTCACTAGATTCACCTTCTTCATTACACACGGGACATGTATCAGTTATCTTCATCCCTCTCTTGATTAAAATAGGCTTTAGGGCAAGGAAATTCTTATATGCCCTCCAAACGAAGGCTGCGATTTTTTGGGGAACCTTCAATTTCCATATTTTCTTCCAAAAATATGCATCTTTCCCTGTACTACTTGAAAGCCCTCCACCTCTTCTGTTTAAGTATCCATTTTGGAGCATATTGTAGGCTGTGTATCCAGATTTCACTGTATAGATGCCATCTCTTGTATGAAACCATACCAATCTGTCATAATTAATCACCGGATAGAGAAAATACACTGCATCTTCTTTACAGAAATTTGCTCAATTAAATGCTTATCCCAGTTGCCTGATTGGAGTGAGGAGATCTTCTTATGGCCTTCAAGCCACTCACCATTGTGGTCCATTAATCCAATTGGATTTTATTTTGCCTCCTTCACCCGTTGACCATACAGTGAAAGAATTTATTATTCTTATCACCCTCCTTTAACTAGCGTGTAAGCGGTTCGGTTCGACTCGATTTAAAAGGTTTTACCTAGCCGGATCGAGCATATCGGTTTACATAATTAGCAACCGAGCCGAACCGCTTAATGTTCAAAAATTGAACCGAACCGAACCGTAAGATGAAAAACAAAACAGAAAAATTCATCAAATCTCAACCTAATTTCTAACGAATCTCAACTAAATCGGCAATAGATACAAAATCGACATCAATCTCAACTAAGCCTTTGATAGATTTGCATTTCAACTAAGAATACAAAACATTTACAGAAACAACAGAGAATACATGAAAAAAAAAGATACAATTTAGGTCCTAGAGACACACTGAGATAGACAAAGAAAGTGAGAGACATTGAGAGAAAGAAACAGAGATAAAGAGAGGGACGAGGTTAACTGATAAAAATTAAACTTTAGGAAAGCTGAGACTTAAGATTTGGAAAGGTGATGAACTGAGATATAGAAAGTTGGGGGTTCTTCGCTGGCATTGCGATGACGATAAGTGGGTGAAAAACTTGTGGTTCTACGGCGATGGAAATCTGATGAGAGGTTGTTCGGGGGCCAGCGAGGTAGAGGAGGACCTAATCGTGACGGTTATAGTGATAAAAATGACGACGATGGTAGCCGTCACGCTGGGTCTCTGATGAAGTAACTCGACGACTACGAGATGTTATTTTTGAAAGAGAGAGAAAGACAGAGAGAGGGAGAGAGAGAGGGAGGGAGGGAGGGAACCTCTAGGCCTGTTGTCTCCATGATTTTGCGATGAGGGTAGGTCTGTTTCTCCGTGATTTTGCGATGAAGGAGGGAGGGAATGAGGCTGAAGGGTGAGGCTGCGTGAAGTGAATGGGGGAATTAAGACAAATTGGCTATATATAGAAGTGCGGTTCGGTGCGGTTTTTTCACAAAAATCTAATACCGAACCAAACCATCCTATTTTTCTACTTCTGGAACCGAACCGAACAGTCAGAAGTGACAAAACTGCCCAAACCGACGTGGTTTGGTCCGGTTCGGTCAGTTTTTGCTGTTTGGTCGGTTTTCGGTACACCCCTACCTTTAACCATACCACATTTGATCTATCTTTACAATATTTCTCCTCTTCAATAATAGCCCGCGCCAAATTGGCCTCAACTTCATTAATTTCATGTATATTCACGTTAGACAAGTTGTGATTATACATGTCCTTAATTTTACCTTTAACAACACTAACTAATATTTTTGAATTAGCCAGTGGTTCGAATTTCCTCCAATTAATCAACCCCGATTTCACATCTTGCAATTTATCGTGAAGAGCACGTTGATTAGAACCTGATCGAAGACAATTCTCCACAATTCCCCAGCATTTATCAAATTTCGCACACCTCCTATCATATCGAAAAATTCGTTTCTAATTCCTAAATGTCTTTGCAGTATCCACTAACATGACTACATGATCCGATCCTCCACACGGAATATGAATGGGTTTGCAATCCGATATTGGTCCAACCAAGTGTCACTACATAAGCACTGATCAAGTCTCTCCTGAATAAGATCACCCTCCTCCCTCTTGTTGGTTCATGTAAAAGGAACACTAGAAAACCCTATATCAACCAGGTTACAATCAGAAATGAACTGATTAAAATCTTCCATTGAACTCCAAGAGACATGGCTATCCCCCATTTTTTCAGTGGGAGACGTGTAAGCATTAAAATCACCATAGAGGATACAAGGCTCCGAATATCTAGAAATATGATCTTTTAAAATGTTCTATTACTTCTTACGAGACACCACATTTATACTAGCATAGATACTGAAAATTCTCCATTGTTTATTACATCCCACATCATTAATAATCGCTTCAATAAGAAATCTAGAATATTTGCTAAAAATAACACAACCCCCATCATTCCAAAATATAGCCAGACCACAAGGATTAACAGTTAACATAAAATTCATACTGAACATCTTTTTTATCGACTCCATCGGTTTCACTTCATTTTTGTGTTTTTCATAAAATGATGACATCAAGGGAGTAAAGCTTTAAAAACTTTTCTAGAAAATGAATTATTAGAAGACTCCCCACCCTCTACAATTCCAGCATAATATTTTCATTGATTAGGGTGGTGCCAGTTTAGGCTGGCTCCACCCTATCAGTAAAAGAATTGTTAGAGTTTAATTTTTTTCTGACTTCCCATGGTTGGATCACTCGAAGAAAAATCCTCGAGTTCTTGATTGGTCCGCTTGCCTCCCACCTTAGTCACATGCGTGGAGAACTGCCCTCAACTTCCACTATGTCCAAAATAGGCCCAAGCCTGAAGAGATCAACTACTACTTAAAACAGGCCTAGAATATCTTGGACAAAGTGGCCTCTCCTTTCCACAAGCAGGCCCACCTTTATATTAATCAGCCTTGTATTCTCCCTAGGCAAGCCTTCGCCACGTGATAGCTCCCCACCTTTTGCGACCTCAGCACACTTAACACCCATTTGGCTTGGGATACTTTTCCCTTTCCCAGCATTCTCAACATTAAATGCATCAAAATATATCTCAGCTTTCCTTTTATTGGATCATTCTCTTGGTTGTTTGAAGCTCCCATTACTGATTCCTCCACCATTTGATATTCTCTTTGATAAGTATGGTTCGGTTTAAACTTCTCCTTAAAAATGCGCCCCCATTAAATATTTTCCCTAAATATTAGGATTTCCAAAAACAACCTCCTTTGCCTGAAACTGATTCCGGTCACCTTCTTCCCCAAGATTCCGATCAAGATGCCCAACCAATGGAGAGTTTTCGACCATGACTGGTTCTGGGTTGGAATCATTTGATTTCAACGATTTCCCCCATCAGATTGTCGGAGCAGCCATTTCCTCCTAGATCTTCCTAAAATTTTGTCTTTTATCTCTTCCATCTCCATATTACTCTTTCGTTCATCTTGAGTCCTTGGATCATCTTTGAGACTGAGAGGAATAACAATCATCTCTTGTGAAATTATGCTTCCTTTCAACTCTGCGTTCTTCCTCAGAATCTGTCTCCCTTTAGGAATTCTAAAACTGGTAATTATTTGTCCCTCCATCTCCACCAAATCTCTTGTACCCCCTCCCCTACCTTGTCCATGTGAATTAAAGAAATTACCACCATGATTGTTTTGTCTATGAGTACCAAAACTTGATCTCCAAACCTGAGATGGGGCAGCCTAAATATTATCATCATAGTCTTCTCCATTCCTCCCAGCTTTAAGACATATTTCCTTTTCTTTACAGCCTAATGTCTCATGCACAATCCTCTCACAAAACTGACAAAATTGGGGAACTCTTTCATATTTGAAGTCGCATCACTGTTGTCCTCCAATCAAAATTAATAAAAGTTCCTCTCATCAGTGGCTCAATATTATCCATCTCCACTTTCACCCAAATGAAATGTTTGAGTTTGAATCCCTCTGTTAAAAAGATTTCATTAGTGTCATTCAACATTCTTATCTTCTTTCCAACAAGCCTACCCACCTTGCTATTTCTACACTCTAGAGGAAAGTTAAAGATTTGAATAAAAAAACTATCCTAATAAAGGGATTTAGATGTAACTCCAATGTTTGGGATCCACTTTTTAACTACAAATAATTGTTCCTGAAAAAGCCAAGAACCATTATCTGTAACGAATAACACAACAACTTTTGTTTTGAAAAAAGTTTGGAAGCAGTCTTTGTCAACTTCCACAAAGCGGATCTTTTCACCCATGCTCGCTGAAGCCCCAGAATATTGTATTTCAGCGTAGGTAAAAGTCTTCCAAGAACACTCCGTTCATATTCTTCTATATCGACAAACGCCTCTTCTCGAGGAATTAAAACTTCACCCTCCTCCTCTTCAGTCAATTTCCACTTGTTTAATCGGGCCGTAATATCATCTCCCTCACCTCCAAACTCCATTACAGAAAGAAAGAAGCACAAACCGATTGAATAACTCCAAAATCACTACAAGAAAAGACTCGCAGAACCCTAGGAAAACTAGGGGATGGAAACTTTGTTACACTCTCATTCCCATTCACATAATTAATTGTTAGACCGCCACTACTTTTGTCCACGTCTATATTACTTCTCCAAGAATTATCTAAGAATGCAATTTCATTTTCAATGTCTTTCTATCTTTTAGCCTTAGATCATACTAAGTGCTAATACATCTTCAAGAATTCTTCATTCTCACGTCACCTAGCATTTGATTAGAGCTAGTTGTTTCTAACTTCACGCTCTCTAGCCTTAGTGCTAATCATTTCTAAGTTGACGTCTTCTACCATTTGACTTCCCCTAGCATGTTTGAATGGTGCTACTTGGTAAAACAATTTCTGGCTACGTTGGATGAGAGTACAAGAAGCCAACAACAAAGTAAGAAAAAAGATATAATAGTTTGATATTCTCTTATTTCATGCAACTTTACAGCTTTCTTCATGTCGTAATATCTACTTTCTATCTTCGGAAATGCGAGCTATTGATACATTTCAAGATTTAAAGATTTCAAGAGTTTAAGTTTTCTAGAAAAGATGGGAGTTGATGTTAATTTTATCAAAGCAATTGTAGAAATATATCGAGTCAAGAACACTTACTTTATTAGGCAGTGGAATGGACTGGAATGATGAATTACTTTATTACGTAGTGGAATGGACCGGAATGATGAATTATGTGTCCGATCTTGTAGAAAATCACAAAAACAAACTTCTCATTTATTCCACAACCCAAGAGCCCTTGATTTTATAGGTGAAAACTTGATTTTGGTATTGGGGGAATGATTTTTTCTCTTTTTTATTAATATGTCCGAATTTCTTGATTAATTCTCTAGAAAATTGTCAATTGGTTTTCTTCCCTTATGGAAGTTAATTAAAGTTTCTTTTATTAACTTCCATTGGTAGTTTTCACATGAAAAATTATCAACCATTCATTTTAATAACCGGTTTTGATCGACCAATCATGGACGCTTGGATCCAAAATTTCCAACATCTCCCACTTGCACATGATGGGATTGAACGAATTTAATCAGACGATTAAACATTCACATACTAATGAATTCATACAGAAAAATGGATCATGCGACCAGCGAGCACATACAAGAGCTAGTTGCTATGAACTTGTTAGGGATAACATAACAACTTCAAAACTGAAGAATATCTACTTATCTCGCTATGCCCCAGACGTATTTGTTACATCAGTCCAAGCATCTCTATTCCCTCAAAGAGCAATACTTGACTTCACCAGAACATGTATTCACAATCATGTACTAGCCATTACGATGCGACATAATTGGTCGACAGGAAACACACTATAGATGTAGACAAAAAAAACATATTCCTTTCATATATATATATATATATATAGCTTAGCTTTAAAGTGGTTTAGAGGGCTTCATCTTTTTTACATTTAATCAGAGATTATCAACTGTAAAGATTGACCTTTTTTACCAAGATCTAGTAGAAACAACCTGCCAAATAGATCAGCAAGTCAATCGCATAAAGGATTAAAAAGCATCCATATGCTTTGACCCGCATATCTATTTGATATTGTTACGAGTTCAGATATATTTGACCACTTTCTTGCACTTATACACATTGCATAATTAAGGCCCCTACCTAATACTTCAGATTTTTATATTCTGCAATACAATAATTTTTATAATAAGAAGAAAAAAAGTAGAAAATCTATCAATAGATGGATAGGAAAAGTTCAACTAGCACTAACCAATAATCATCCTATGCTCCTCATGAAAGGAACCAAATCATGGTCATTGAGTTATGAAATTCATAAATTTCCATATTATTCGCCAGCACTATCTTCTTTTGTTCTCTAATCCCAAGGAATTCCAGACTCAATTAAGTACTCAACGTCATTTCTTACCACAAACTAATCAACGGGGATTTTATTTGCATCCCTTTATGAAAGAAAACCCCTAACTGGCTGTACAAAAGGAATTGCAAAAATTCAAGAGGAGACTAGATGTTAAAAGTATTGGCCTAAAAAAGGATCTTAAGCATCCATCCATTATTGATCTATTATGAATTTATTTGCTATAACTTTCTATCAGAATAAAATTTATAATAGTCATTTTGAAGAACCCAAAAAATTATTGACTAAAGCAAAACAATTCTTGACAATTCAAGTACACTAGTGCTATGGCAATCAATTCATTTTTCAAACAAAAAAAACAACTAAGTACATTATTTTCAAGATAATCAAAGCAGAAAGTTACACCGCATGCCTAGTAAATCAAATCTTTATCTAACCTCAAGCAAGTAAGTAATTCACATGCTTATTACATCTCTATGTATGTGCAAGTGTTTATATAAAAGCAACTAAATACCAATTTTGAGAACCAGCTTTCTAAGTTACACAGTAAACTCAAAATAAGTTACACACAAACATTTGCCAGAAAGAACATTCAACTTCCGTATGATCTGCATCAAACCAGCAGAACTCATTACCATCATTGACCAGTTAGCGTCTTTCAAATATTCTCATGGCTAATAACAAAGCAAATCTCTAATTTATTCTTTAGAACCAACTGTTGATCATCAAAAAGAGAAAAACACATTTTCTCAGGAAAAAGTAATGATAATCATCAAACCCTTACTTGCATTATTTTTGTTTTGAGGCAGACCAACCTTAATGAGGACCTCGAGATCAACTTGGCTAAAAGACAAGAGTCCTAGAACAAGACCAGATGTGATACCAACAAATGATACAAGTACCAAACTTACCATGTAAAACACCCAGAACTCAGGTTTACAGCAAGCAATGACATCTTCTTTCATTGTATATCAATCAAAACAATGCAAGAGGCTACAATATACACTTCAGACTTCAGTTATTCTACACAAGCTTAAATCATTGAACCAATTGGCTGGCGGTTCTAAGATAAAAAAAAAACAATTTACGATCGAACTATGATGCTTTATGGAACAATGTTTCCCATGAAGGTGGCAACAACATCATATGGTAAGAATGATCAAGTCTGGCCAATTTTCATGCATTAAACAATGAGTAAATGACAATAAGATCTTACAAAACAATTGCTTAATGTGATGTTAAGTTTATAAGTTTAATATTAAGTTTGATTACAACTTGATGAGTTTCTTCTTACAATTACAAGGGAAATATACATACATATAAGTAATTTTAGAAAATTTTATAATTAATTTACAAGAAACTTCTTTTAAGAAGATGCTTACTGTTGGGCCCATATCACGATTTACGAACGCAAGAATCACTTCTTTTAGAAGCTAGTGACTTGAATGCTGACAAAGCCCAATCCCTTAGAATATCTCGTTACACAATCTGTCACAACTCTAGCTGCAAACAAGGAAGATGTTTAACTTTAAAGATAACAACTAAAAATGAAGAGGAAAAGAAATCAAAGAAAAGGAAAGAGTTAGTTGTCTAGATATACCATTTTTATCGCATAATTTTTTGAATTGATCAGAAATATATTCACGGCCTCGGTCTATTCATAATGCTTTTATCTTTTGTCTATTTGATTCTCAACCAAATTCATAATTCGTTCAGATTTATGGGAGATTAAATAAACATAACCAAAACGTGTGAAATCATCAATAAAAGTGATGAAGTATGAAGCTTCACATCTCGTCTTCACATTCGTAGGACCACAAATACCAGAATGAATTAAATATAATGGATAGTCAATTCTTTTTGCCTTTCCAAATAATTTTCTAATTGTTTTTTGAGCAAGACAATGCTCACAAATGATTTTCTAATTGTTTGCCCAATATGACCTAATCTAGCATGTCATATATTAGCTTCAATCATAATATTAGTTAACGATGTTATTAAAGAAAAATAATAGTCACTACTTGCATCATTATGTTTTGTGTCTAGGACAACAAAATCATTCAAAAATTAATCAGATCCATAGTACTTATTATCTAAAAAGAAGTTTACACCACCTGAATAAAAATTAACATTGAAACCCAAATCAAGAAGAATAGTTACAGAGACTAAATTCCGCCTAATCTTAGGAGCATAAAGAACATAATGCAGGAGTAGATTTTGGCCATCATGCAACTTAAGCTTGTATGTGTCAATCCCTTTAACTTCTACTATAGAATCATCTTCCACAAAAAAAATCGATCTTGCTCCCACTGGGAGTCGGTGATACTCTATGAATGCTCCCCTTTCTCTAGCTACTTGGTCAGTGACACCCGAATTTATAGTCCACACAGGATAAGATTCAGCAAGGAACACACTGCAAGAGACATAACAATAATGATGTGTAATGTTAGAAAGTTCCTTTTCTTTCTAGGGTTCATTGGAAGGCAAAGTGCATACACGCGTAAAGTGACCTAAAATGCCACAATAATGATGTGTAATGTTAGAAAGTTCCTAATGTAGCTTTTAGGTTCAGTCATACTATTTTTAAGAAAATCTATAAAGTCTTGTTCCTCAAGAATATCTTGAATGTTTCGATACCCAATATTGAAATTATCATAATTCAGTTTATCACCATTGTTAAGTTCAGATATTATGCTTTTAGATATGGAAGTCTTATTAACTACAACATATAAACACAATGGTGTATATAATCACTAGCACTTCAAAAGAAAACACTCATTCACATCTTAAAGTTATGGCAAACTCGACTCAGTCAACGATGATGTGTTATTGAGTATGGGATCGAAAGTTCGCAGTGTTTACAATCATCTCTCACACAAAAGATCAGATCCCATTGCTTAGTTATATACCCAAAACTTAGCACATATGAGAATACACTAATCTCATTTATCATAACTCTCACTCAGTTAATATCATAACATGAAGAGCATATACACAAATTAAAGAACTATATTAAACATATCAACGTAATTAGTTAGAAAACAATGTTTAAAAACAATCATCATATGTACAAAAGAAATGGGACATCACAATGTGTTCATCATTTGAACATGAGACTACATTCAGTGTATGTTCCTTCTTGTATACGCCAAGGCCCAACCTTGCGTTCTGAAGATTTACGAATTACGATAATGCAGCTAATCAACGACTCCTAGAACGTATATTTCGTTTCTCTCTTGATATGAAATCTTCTACAATACTCCAGTATTGATTTAAGGAATATTTTTCCATGATCTCTTTTTTATCTGCATTTCATGAGTATGGCAAGGAATTGAGAGGAATTTTACATATATCTATCACAACTTCAATGCATCTTTTTCGCACTTTGTTGTACATTTTGCTCAAATATATTACATGTTCAACCATATTGTGACGTTGATTCATTTTGTACTCATAAAATTCATAGTACAAAGTATCTTTCATAATCTGGGTCTCAATCCATCTTTTGTACTGACATAACAAAGATATATCACTTTGCTAATGTAAAAATACTGGACAGAATAACTCAAAATTCAATTCACAGTCTGAAGCATATAAAATAATGAAACTAAAACCAAGATACATTTGGGCGTGATTTTTCAAAAAACCACAAAACTGATTTTCCTTAATATATAAAGCATCAAGAAATGAAAAATTTCATCGTCGGAAAATCATAAAATTTGGTTAAACGAAATGTGAAGCGGTACGGTTTGCTTCAAAAACACAAAATCTCATCCAGTTTCAAAAGTTTGATATCCACTCACAATAAAACTCAACAATGGGCAAAAGTCTCACTTGCAATATTAACACATACGGTGTCAATATGACTTTTGTTTTGAAAAAACCAAATTGAAATTGCCAATTATAGATACCATGTTAATGCCATAGATTTGAATACCAATAACTATTGGCTTTCATATGGTGAAATAACTATCGAATTCAAAGTAACATGTAGATATGCATATTGTCACTACTTTTTAATATTACTACCAATCACAACTCATTCTTAACTAGATTTCATAATCAACGTCAATATTCAATCTCAATTATAAAACTCAATTGAATTAGAAGCCATCCAAAATAAAGTCACGTAATACTAAGCAGAATAGCCACCAACGTCCAAATGGATAAAAGTAAAGTTGGCTAGTGGGCAAAAACTCATTCCGTTGACAAATTTACTCAAAACCATTTAGAAATCAGTTTTTACTGAATTGTTCACAACCATCCTTTAGTTAAATATCCATAAATCACAAAAAAGAGTGTGGGTTTATGAAGGAAAAAAATTGCTTCATATGTTTTATTTACTAAGCATCATATCTGCTCATTGACATATATAAGAGGACAACAAACGTGTGATTAAAATTCTGCAGAATACTTATGCTTTATGATTCAAAAACACACAAACAAACATACGATGATATATTATTGCATACAGTCAATGATATATGTTCAATTCTGAACAAATTTCACTAAGACTCATATAGGCACGAAAACTGTAGGGGAGAAAGAACACCTGTGTCAAAGTTCACTCATTAATATTTTTGAGCAAGACTCAATACTCCCATTTCTCGGATAGGGCTCATATTAAGTCCAAACCGATGACTCATCCGTGACCGAAGTCACTATGATAACCGAGGCACCCTCTACGACTAGATCAATGGACACAACTTCACCTCTACTTACTACCGAGGTCACACAGATGACAATGTAATCTCATACCTAAGATCGTGGCTACTCGAGATAGCCAATATCATTTTCATGTCACAATAAAATATAATAATCAAGCACACAAGGAAAAGATAGGCACATATTAAATCTATCAGGCAATCTCAATGGTTGTTAAACATGATAAGATGATAATCAAAATATCCTGATTAGAGATATTCTACATGAATATCTCCATTCCTTATCAGAATAAGGAAGAAGATACATTGGACATGGACGTTTCACTGATACAGAAAGTCATTATAATATATAATGATCTCCTTTAAATGGTAAGATTCTCCATACTGTTACTTTTCTCTAAATACTCTACTGACTTGATCGTCAGAGTGCATTAGGTGAGGCACCACCCGAGTGCCTTGCCTACTGCTTTTCACGATCGTTCTTGATTTTTGCAGACCCCTAGATGAATCACCGAGTGGCGTGTGGTGAACTCCTAGACAGTTGATGCAAGCATATTTTTCGCAACAAAACATCACATTTTGCCCTGATACCAATGTAGAAATATACTGAGTCAAGAATACTTAGTTAATTATGCAGCGAAATAGATCGAAATGATGAATTACGTGCCTAATCTTGTAAAAAATCACGAAAACAAACTCCCCACTTGTTCCACAACCCAAGAGTCATTGATTTTATATGTGAAAACTTGATTTTGGCATTGGAGGAATGATTTTTCCTCTTGTTTTTAAATAGGTTCGAATTTCTTGATTAATTCTCTAGAAACTGTCAGTTGGTTTTCTTCCCTTATGGAAGTTAATGAAAGTTTTTTTATTAACTTCCATTGGTAGTTTACACATGAAAAACTACCAATCATTCATTTTCATAATCGGTTCGGATCGACTCATCATGGGCGCCCTGATCCAAATTTTCCAACAGCAATTTTATTAGCTGAAAGAACTTGGATAAGTTTTTTATTTACTAAAGTTACTGCTTCTGGTAGAAGATTTATCTTTTCACATATTAACTTGTGAGATGATCACAATTGGAGACTACTTGATAATGGTTTGCTTTAAAGTAAATTGTGGTAGTTTTTTTTTTTTTTTTTGAAATATATGCAATTAGCCACCGGAAGTCAAGACTATGTTATATCAAACTATAGTTGGTTCATTTGTTAAGTTAATGAGAAATTAAACTGAGTCGTTAATGCTATTTTTAATATTAGCAAGATTAAAGTTATGGTTTCTTTTCTTGTTAGTCACAATATATTTAAAGTTTGATTGATGAGGATAGAATTATTATTGAAATAATGTTTGACCCCACATGATGTAAATATTGCTTTCATGTTGTACAATTATATTTTGATTAAAAAAAAGACAGTCACTACTTTCTCTCTCCTGTAAGGTGAAATGTTAAGTTGTTGATTAAGGTAAATTTTCCTAATACTTTCTCGTTTGTTGATTTGAAGTAAATTACAATATCCCCATTTGGCTTAATTATCCTGCTTTCTAAATGTTAAGTTGTTTATAGTTTGCACTTTCTTTTTTAAGAAGTAATGACATGTAATTACTATTTGTCATATTCCTAATATTATTTGATTGTATACTACTTCTTCACAGATAATATTCGAGCATATGAATTTTTTACAAAAAACTGTAAGTTGTTAAAGATATTTTATGAATTTTCTATGTGCGAACTTAGATAAAATTAAAAGAGAAAAGAGGGGATGTCGAGCGTCCGCATAGAATCCGAAACTAAAGAAAACGTTCTTGTAATTAAAGTAAACTAAATCAGAGTTAATGTAATTTATTCCCATTTCTTATTAGGCATTATTTATACTTAATCTTAAATGTGGAGAAAAATTATGAATTGATGATTTGAACTCAAGATTTCCTGTTACAATACCTTGTCAAATTGCCAATAATATGATTGCTGAAGTTGTTAGTTCAAAACAAATTTTTACATGAATTAATTCATTATTATACCTTCTTAAAGTGGAGAAGTAAAAGACAAACCATGCTTTCGCACTAGTAAAGAACAATGAACAGGATAATGTAGATCTGATTCTGGTCGAACATTATAACATCAGAGACTGTCAAACAAGGACGATAACGACATGATCAAATTGAGGACTAGCAAAACATAATAAGGCCTGATACATATATCTAATCACAATAAAACCATTCAAGAACAGCCACTCAATTTACATACATAATAATCCATCACTTCTTACCCTTCTTTACTGGCCTTGAAGAATTGCCCATTCTTTTATTCTTCGTCTTCATGGGCGTCAACTCCTTCTTCTTGAAAACATCAGGCGTCTTAATCTGACTCAGCTTCTTGATTCTCTCACCCACTCCCATTGACTTCTTCTTCTCTTTCACAGTCCTTTTTAGAACCTCTGGCGTCTTAACCTGACTCAGTCTCTTCGTCTTCACCCCCTTCTCTGCAACCTTCTTGTCAGCGCCATTTTCCTTACCCTTCGGGGGATTTTCGGTAACTATCTCCTTGTTCTTCTTAGTCTCGTTGACAGATAACTTGAGCTTCTCAGTTGAAGAAATCTTGAAGGAGTTCTTCACCTTCACTAACCTCTCTGATTTGACGAATTTCTTCAATTGAACTGATAAGAGCTTTTTGAAATTCGGGGGAAGAACTTTCTCGTACTTTTCCTCTATGAATTTCGCTATCGCTTGCTGACTTGATCCAGTCCGATCCTTCATCGTCAGTATTGCTTCGCTGATCATCTAACAAAAATCACAAAAAAAAACAGAGAAAGAATTAGAAGAGAGAAGACAGAAATTGAAATTGATGATTAAAAAGGACTCAGGGAATAACATCGAAATAAGGAGGGTGAAGAGAAGAGGTGGGATTTGAAGGCTTCATCCTATTTTTGGTAGAAGGAACAGTTTCTTTTCTCATTTTGTGAGATCTATTGGAAGAGACAGAGAATAATGTGTGTATGGAGGGAAGCGTCTGGTTTTCAATGAGATTTTTGAAATTCAATGTTTCCAGAAAACCTAATGGGCTTGGCGGTAAAATTTCAACCACGTGGAGCTTTGTTGTTGGACAAAGATTGATGAAAACTGTTTGGATGTGGATTGTTACAGACTATCGTAACCTCCCCTATTCGGACTTTGGACCCAACTGGTTTTAACAAGATTTCGTGGGTCCGTGGGCCACGTTGGATAGGAAAAATGGAGGAGAATGTTCACACTTTCCCATTTTCCAAATTTTTTTTAATAAACATTAGGATTCTACTTTTATTCTAATATGGATTTCTTTTAATATTATTTTAACAACAAATAGGTAAAATAGTCTACTTTTCAAACTAATTTAATAAATAATGCATTAGCCATGTCAGCGAAATCGACAGTTGAAGAGGCGATTTTGGGTGTTGAACATTGGGAAAATGATTTTTCAGAGTAAAATCGACTTAGAGTATACTAGTTTTTGTCTCTCATTTGCGGTTGTGAGGGACTCGCCCCTTCAAGCGACGAGTTCCCTTTCAAGACACAAGCTTTCATGATGTGGATAAAATTGAAATCGACTTTTGAATAGGTAATTTTCGACGTGACAAAAATATATCATTTTTTTAATAACTTTTAAAATTATATCATTTTAATAATATTTAAAAAAACATTACTCCCATAAAAATCCCAATCTACATTGGAGAGGAAAGTGCTAAGAGTGAACATGAATGGTTTCAAGCTTATGCCCTTTTTCTCAATGTGCATCAGATGCCTCGAAAAATATATCATCTTTGAAGTGTTAATATATCCCACTTTATTGTAGTGAAGTTTATTTGATTTTGTTTCGTTTTACCTAATTGTATTTTAGAAGTACTCTTATTTTTAACTTTGTACTACATTGTTTTCATAATATACGTCACACTCAATTGTTCTCGTTCAATTTAGTCTCCATTAGATTTTGTAAGTAACCCCTACATTTCCAAGAAATAAGGTGAATGTCATCATATCATACTGATCCTCTCTCTAATTTCAAAGTGATCTTGAATCTTTTTATCCATAACCTCTCTCAACGTCTTATGAATTTAAAAATCATTAACTTCCGCGAACCTTGTGATGCAAAAAAGATCTTCTTTTATTTGTAAAAACATCACAAAACATCTCAATGTAACAAAGGGCACATAATTTATGAAGGAAAAAAAATGTAACAAGGACACTCAATGATTACTCAAATGAGTGTTCAGCATCACTCTAATTTTGAGAACCAATAAAACCCAAATCTCCATGGAGTCAAATGCTTGTTAAAGCACATGGGGGTGATCTGTATATTAGAGTGTAGGTGCGAAGATGATGCCATATATATTCCTCCACTTTACACTTGTCTCACTACCAACCTTCTTCTTTACTCAAAGAAAACCCAAAAATAACTAATTCCCATTGACAACCAGAAATGTTATTATTGCCAACAAAGAAAAAAAGAAATCACAACTTGAATATATATATATATATATATATATATATATATATATATATATATATATATTGTATTGGTACACAAAATTCAACTATTCAACCACCTGATTGTTAGATATTTAAATTGCATGGGCCAAAGTTACTTACCCCACGTGACATTTAGCAACGGAAAAAATTGGGTTCAAATATCAACATTAATTACAACACAATTAGAACTGACTTAATTCATTTACATTCATCCTCCTAATTCTCTTCCTTCAACAATCTGGACAATAACGTAACCCCCAGTTATGAATGTAAATCTAAATTTGACTATAGAATTACAAAAGAAAATTAAATAATGTCACATTTCGATTAATTGGCGAATGCCAATTAAATGAAGCAAAGATAAGTGATGAAGAGAACAACGGCGAAAAATGTAGCCTGCATTTTCGAGGAAACAAAAATTGAATTGGAAGAAGACGACGGAGGAGTATGATAGTAAAATGGAAAGTAAGGCAATATGGGATCCGGTGGGGGAGGAGTTAATTGTGGATAGACTCCGTAATCTGGTGGCGGATAATACGAACCGCCGTAACCTCCTGGTGGTGGATATGGCTGAACTGATGATGGCGGCGGTGGCGTGTAATAGTTACAAGCATCACATGTAGGCGACGGTGGCAGCGGAGGAGACCGAGGGGGAGGGCATTCGACTACAGGAGGCGGTGGAGGCGGCGGCAAAGGTTGGCAGGGATTGTCGCATGTAGAGCACATTGTGCAAGTGGTTTGGTCTTTGACAACAATTCTGGTGGATGTGGTAAACAAAAAGTTGGTTAATGAAATGAGGAAGAAGAGAACGTAGAACGTAGATAGAACTTGAGGATCATAATTGGCCATTTCGTCTGAAAAAGAGGGAAGAGAATGAAGAAGATGAGAAATTATAAAGAGGAGGAGGAGGAGGAGGGAAAATGCGATTTGCGAGTGAGAAAAGAGGAGCGCATGTGTATTGGCGACTGCACCCATTAGTCGGTGCTTTATTTTCTACGCTACAATCAATAATCACATTTGAGAAGAAAACTAATAATCTATTCTGGCGTTGTATGTGGAATAGTTTTTTCTGCACTAAAATATCAAATTAAATGTGACATTTTACAACCAAATAATATATTATTTGAGTAATTCCAATCTAATTAAGATACAGATCATTCTTTTATCGATTAATTTAATAAATTATTTTGATAAGTAATTAAATATAACCTAGAATTTTTGTTCGTCAAAATATACATCCACTTCTAGACTGGTCACATCTGGGGTAAATTAGAAGTGGGACGCCTCAACTCAACCTCTGACTTTTTAAATGTGAAATTCTGAAAGAAGTCTTACCCCATAAAGACTCATCTCAAGAAATAATCTATTTCTTGAAAAATAAGAAAAAATGATAAAAAAAAAATTATAATGATGGATTTTTTCTAAATGAATTTTTATAAAATAAAAATTATGTACAGATGTGCTATAGTATATATAAATATGTCATTTATCTAGTAAAATATATTTTAATATACCATCAATATAACATAGTGTATTTTTAATATATTTTTATATGTCATCCGTGATATACTATGGTATATTTATACAACATAGTATATTTTTAGTATATTATCAATAGACCGTAATATATTTCATATGTTATAATCATACATCACGAAAAAAAATTACCAGTACCAATATCTTCCCACACTTAAACCCGTCTCCTCCTTCTATTCTTCACATCTCTCTCTCTGAAATCTCATAAATCCACAAATCAAAACACAAAATCAAAGATAGTCATGCAAACCGAAACTCACCGTTGACACAACCCGAAGCTCAACTCTCCATTCTGCCATCTTCCTCTTCACGAAGCTCGTCTATTAACTCTCCATGCGACATTTGAATTTTCCATGCAAAAGTGATAACTCAGATTGGCAAGCTCAATCAACATACAACCTATCCACATCATAAAAAATATTTCTTTCCAATGATTGGCCCTCAAAGAATCTAAGCAACCATAACAGATTCTCACAAGTTGCTCATTGATTGGCTGTTGAGGGAATAATACCGTTAGCCAATAATTGGATTCTCTCTAACAAATTTTCTATTATTCTTTTAATATTTTGTATTTAATTTTAATTCTCTTATTCTTGGTATATATACACTGTAAAGTTACTGTGATAATTAATGAGAAAAAAATCCTTTGTAAACCAACAGTGCTTCGTTTTCGTTTATACTCTATTAGCCTCTATGTTTAAAGCTGGTATCGGAGCTAGACTCCATGGCCAAATGAAAACACAGCAACCAATCCCAATGTCGCTCCCGCTGAAAATGAAAATCAAACAAATTAAACTCAAAATCAAGCTCTAAACACTCCAAGCTCCAGCAATACAACTGTCCAAAATCCTTTTCAAACTTCCCTACCCTCCCTGCCCAATATGCTACCTAACAACATGAATACTATCTATATTCATCTTGACAGGAATAACTACGTATTCTGGATGTCTTAAATCCTCTCAATCGTTTCCGCATACGAATTGGAACAATAAATTTATGGAATTCTCCATGTTCCAGAGGAATTTATTCAAAGTGGCATTGCTGCAATAAATAGACAACCAACCACTGAGTCCTCTTTATAATTTAATCCTGCTTTTATAAGCTGGAGGAGGAGTGACCAACATTTGATGAGCTGGCTACCTTCATCAATCATAGAAGCAATGTTTGGTCACGTTGTGCGCTATCAAAGCTCCCATGAAGTCCGGCGAGCTCTTGAACAAATCTTCACTTCCCAATCAAAGGCAAGGACCCTGCAATTACAGTATCAATTGAAAATAGTTGATAATGGCTTTATTTTAAAAATGAAATCAATCACAAATAGTCTCTCTACAAGCGGTCAGGTTATTGATGATGATGATTTACTTCTGTATATCTTAGGGGGCTTAGGGAGTGAATATGACTCTATTAAACTGCATCTAACATCTCGTTATGAATCGGTCTGCCTTCCAGAATCTCAATTCATACTTCAGAGCCATGACGTGATCAACTTAACAACCCCCTTACAGAAATTCACACTCACATTGCCCATGTTGCCAATTTTAATAGAAACACCTCAAAAAGAACTTCCTTCAAGCTCCGCACTCCAGGGGTCAAAACAAATATAGGGGTAGGAGCAGAGGAAGAGGAATAGGTAGACTGTCAAATATGCAGAAAATCCAGTCATTATGCTTCTACTTGTTACACTTGCTTTGACCATGATTTTCATCCTCAATCTCCAAACCAGCAACCAAAATAAGGGCCTCACTCTAACTATAAATTAACCCCACGTTCCACAGCTGCCTATGTTACCTCTTCAATCTCTCTGGATGACAACACTTCATGGTTTATGGATAGTGGTGCCAATGCCCACATTACATCAGAACTGGTAAATCTCTCTCTAAAGAAAGATTATAAGGGTAAACAGAAACATGCAGTGGGGAATGGTGAGATTTTAAGCATTTCTCATATTGGCAAAACAAGAATAAATAGTCAGAATCTCCTTGCTAGTTTAATCCTTGATGAACTCTTATGTGTTCCTTCAGCCACTAAGAACCTACTTAGTGTTTCACAGTTAACCAATTGCAATCCTATTTTTATTATCTTTGATGACACTTATTATTTTGTGTAAGACAAGAATACGAAGGAGGTTCAACTACAGGGTGTGCTTAAGGATTGGTTGTATCATTTTCTCTTGCCAACATCACACAGCTCATTCGCTCACTCCAAACTACCTAATCAAGCTGCTTTAATTTCTTAGTATTGCTACTATTTAACTACTTTCAATCAAAAGACAGATGCAACACTATGGTATCTTAGGCTAGTTCAACCTTCCATTCTCATACTTAAGCTAGTTTCTAAGTTAAAACCTAGCAAATTTTCAAATATTAATGCACTTTCTTTATGTGATGCATATTGTATGGGCAAACTACATCAGTGCTCATTTCCCCCCTTCACAACACACTACCAATTCTCCCTTTCAACTGGTGCATTCATATTTATAGGGACCCTCTCCCCTTCTCTCTAATACTGGTTTTAGGTATTACATTACATTTGTCGATGACTACACTGGGTATACCTGGATTTTCCCACTAAAGCTAAAATCAAAAGCAAAACAATCTTATATTCACTTTAACCAATATGTTGAAAAACAATTTAATCTCAAGATAAATGTTTACAAACAGGCTGGGGGAGAGTTCAGATCATTCACTCATATTCTCAAACAACTTGGCATATCATTTAGACATCATTATCCACACACTCATCAACAACGGACGTGTAAAAAGGAAGCATAGAGATATTGTTGAGAAATGATTATCTTTCTTAGCTCATACCCAATTACCACTATTTTTTTGGTGGGATGCTTTCATTACATCTACTTTCCTTATAAACCTCCTTCCCACCCCAACTCTCCAAAATAAATCTCGTCACCAAATGCTATTTCATCAAAATCTCAATTACAGCATGTTAAAAGCATTTGGATGCACATGCTTTCCCTTTCTTAGACCCTACAACCAACACATTCAACTTTCACACAACAAATTACATTTGTATTGGCTATAGCACATCTCACAAAGATTACATGTGTCTAGATCCCACAAGCGGTGAAATTTACATTGCAAGAAGTGTGACCTTCAATGAAAATGAATTCCCTTATCATAACTTAACCAAGACACCAGATTCATCCAAAATGTCACCCATTGTTATGCTTCTTGTTCCTTCTGGTTCTTTGCAGGTATCTGATACAATTCATCCTACACACTTTGAAGCAGCATCCTCTTCTACTTCTTGTTCAGAACAACCCAGAACACCTCAACCTCACTCCACTTCAGGTACTTCTTCTATTAATCACAGTTTCTGTAACACCCTAACTAATTTTACAAAAAACTGTGTTTAATTATTAATTTTTGCTCTTAATTATCCTATGATTATTTGACTTAATGTTTAGATTCAATTAATTAAATGTCTTGCAGAGAGACATTTCGAGGTGATCTAACGACTCAAATGTGACTAAGTTAGAATTTAAAATAATTGATATTTATTCTTCATAATTATTTATGTATTCTGTGAATTTGATGAGTTCATTGGGCTCTCTTAATCAAGGATAAGATGAGTGTTTCTAAGTGTTTCGGCTGTTTCCTTTCCTTTATTTCCAGCCCATGCGCCAAGGTACTTTTTTTTAAAAAAAAGTCTTGATAACTTTCTAAACTTCTCCAATTTATCGCCTCCACAAGTAAATCATTTTAAACCCTAAACCTAAAATATTTGTATTTAAGTACCTTAAAGTCTTTTGCTAGCCACATATAGTGGGCGGCAATAGAAATCAATTTTCGCTCAAATACATTGAGAACTCTTGGTTCCCTTTTGGCAGTGGCTTATAGAGAGCATATTATTCTTTCTTTCCTCCATGGTTTATCCTTGCTGGAATCTACGTATTTAGAGAAAGAATCATTTCTATCCTTTTGGTTATGCAGAGCTTTTGAAAAGTTTAAGGTAAGAAATGATATTCTCTTTATAAAAGCTTTGTTAGAATTTAGCATTTTAAAATTTAACTGTTTAGAATCCCATTGATTTAAACGTGCCATGAAAAGATATATTTGATGTGTCCTATAATTGATAAATTAAAGTTTGATGTTTGATAACGTTTTCTTTCCTTTAGCTTTTTTTAGTGTCTAAGCTCTAATTATACATACAAGTTTAAAGATTTATATGTTTCTATTATCAAATATATGTTCATGATTTATTATGTGTTATTATAAAAAAATTGTAATATTGATGTACAGAATATTGTGGGTTTCTTGATGAAGTAAAAACGTGACTTTTAAAGAGAGCGAGAATTCTAACTAAAAAGGGATTTTATATTTTTTTGTCCTTGCATCACATATTTGGATTAAATAGACTTGAGATTTTTTCGAGTGTGTGTTTACAAGTTATGAACTTGATATTATAATGGTTTAAGAACTTTTGCCGAGGACGTGTTTACAAGTTATGATCTTGATATTATAATAATTTAAGAACTTTTACCGAGTACGAATTTTTGGTATTCTAATGATTTGAGAATTTCTTGCCAAGTCAAGGCTTTAAGTAATTATTACGTATATTTTAATTATGTTTTCTTCAGTGTCTTTAATGATCATGTAAAGTTTATAAAAAATTTTAATGTGTAAAATTTAATATATAGGTTTGGCACTTTGAGCGTTGACAACTTGAAGCATTCTCTATTCAATTTGATCTTGCTAAGGGTACCAGGTAAGTAGAATTTTAAGCATACTTAAATGATTGACATACTCAGAAAAATTATTATGGGTGATTCTATGTCGTGATGCTCTTTTTCGTTTTCACTCATGTGATGATTTGATTGTGATTGAATTCTTGATTGTATATTATTATGTTATTTGTGATTCATATGTATTATAATTTTAATGAATGTGAATACTTACAAACTTACACATTAAGGTTTATTATATATTTATAAATAAATAATAATAAAATCTAAAAACAGATACTGTGTGTTTATGCCATGAAATGGGTGAGTGAGAAATGAGACGCGGAAGGGACCGGCGGACCCGATAATGTTTAATGTTAATGTTAATGAATGATCGCTTCGCTCGTCCAGTAATACAATGTGAAAGAATGATATTACCAAGGCTTGCTAGTCGAACAGGTTCCGTAATAATGGTCTACTGCGTCTGATTGGCTAAAAATTACATAAGTGAGCTTGCGATTAATGAAAGAAAATAATGCAATGAAGAATGCAAAAATGTCTTAAGTTTGCACGGAAGGACTTGAATGATAGATGTAATACTAATGCAATGAAGTTAATGTATTATAATGATTTATAACGGTATGTGTCAAACACAAAAGATTAAAATGGATTGGATGTGCATGTGTTGCTAAGTATGTGTAAGGTTTTATTTATTGGGCTTTAGCTCATTCCGTTTTTCCTTAAACTTTTTAGGTGAGGAGTAATTGCGAGACGACACATTGTGGGCGGACCGGACTCAATAAAATATTTTAATAAAGATTTCAGGCAAATACTTTATAATTAATTATTGTAGCTTAAAAATATTGATTGCTAATTGATTATGTTTCCCCTGCTAATTTTTTTATTTAAGTACTTTGAATTCAATGTTTGCAAAATTTGAATAAAGGATTTGATTAAGTTATGTTTTTTTAATTTAAGCTACATTTCATATTTAATATTTAATTAACATTAAAGATGTTAACACTTCCTAGAATTTAATCAATAAGGTATTTTTAGTATGAAGTGTTACAGTTTCACTCCTAACAATGATGTACCGTTTGTCACGGTTCCATTCACCTCCACTTCTACCTCATCTGTTGCACATTCTCCATCTCCCTTATCATTTGAACCCCCCTAGCACCAATTCAACCCACCCATCCAATGATTTCAAAATCCAAAGCAGGAATCATAAAACCCAAACTCTACAATGCCACACTCAATCCAAACACAGGACCCACATCAGTCTTAGAAGCACTTAAAGACCCATTTTGGAAAGCCCTAATGCAAACAGAATTTGATGCTTTAGTCCAAAATCAAACATGGACACTTGCTCCTGACACTCTTAACATGCCTCTTATAAAAAATAAATGGGTTTATAGAGCTAAATTCAATTATGATGGCTCCATATTCAAGCACAAAGTAAGCTTGGTAGCAAAATGTTTTCAACAGACACTTGGCGTGGATTACTTTGAAACCTACGGTCCTGTAATAAAAAACTGCACGATCAGTATAATTTTAACTCTTTTTGTTACATTTGGGTGGGATATTAAGCAATTGGACATTAATAATGTTTTCTTACATGGAAAACTCTAAGAAACCGTATTCATGAAGCAATCAGAAGGCTTTGAAGATCCAACCAAGTCTCACTTTGTGTGCAAACTTCAAAAGGCACCATTTGGCCTTAAACAAGCTACAAGAGCATGGTTTGACAAGCTGAAAGCTACTCTTCTTCAACATGGTTTCAGAAACTCATACTCAGACACATCATTATTTATTAGACACTTCTCCACTGATCTAACCTTGGTCCTAATATATGTTGATGATATTCTTGTAACAGGTTTCACTTCTAATCAGAGTTAAGCAAGTCATCACTCACCTCAGCTCCAATTTCACTTTAAAATAGTTAGGTACTCTCAGTTACTTTTTAGGCTTTGAAGCTCATAGGACTCCCACTGGCTTACATCTTACTCAAAGCAAGTATATTAGTGATATTCTCCAAAGATCACACATGACTCAATGCAAGAGTAGTCCCACTCCCGTCTATCCATCTCTTCAGGCCTTAACTTTTCAAACGAGCAACTTATGGCCAATTAGTGAGCAACTTATGGCAATCTGTTATGGCTGCTTAGAATCTTTGAGAGCCAATCATTGGAGAGAAATATTTTTGATGATGTGGGTAGGTTGTATGCTGACTGAGTTTGTAAATCTTAGTTGTCACTTTTGCATGGAAAATTCAAATGTCTGCATGGAGAGTTAATATACGAGCTTTAGAAGAGGAAGATGCCAGAATGGAGAGTTGAGATTCGGGTTGTGTAAAACTAATCTCTTCATGCCTTAACTTCTCCGATCCAACTCTTTTCAGAAGCATCTTAGGAGCTCTTTAATATCTCACCATGACAGGGCCATATATTACCTTTGCTGTCAATAATTTAAGCCAGTTCATGGCTTCACCTACCACAGACTACTGAAAAGTCTGTAGAAGGATACTACGTTACCTCAAACACACCATGTACCTTGGCGTACACTTTCATCCATCTTCTAGACTTAACCTTGATTGTTATTCAGACTGGGCAGGCTCCCTAGACGATCGAAAATCAATAAGTGGAATGTGTCTTTATCTTGGAGGTAACTTAATTAGCTGGAGCTATAAGAAACAACCATGGTTTCCAAATCCAGCATCGAATCAGAATATATGGATCTTGCTTTCAATCTTGTATTCCACTCCATGACTAAACATATTGAAGTTGACGTACATTTCATTTGTGACAAGGTTCTCTCCAAGCAAATTGATGTTCGCCACGTTCCCTCTCAGTCTCAAATTGTTGATGTTTTTACTAAAGCTTTAGCTCATTCTTCGTTCATGTCTCTTCGTGACAAGCTTCATCTGGTTCACACCCCATTACGCTTGATAGGGGATGTTAAAGATAATCTTGTAAATAGAAACTCTCCATTGACACAACCTGAAGCTCAACTCTCCATTCTGCCATCTTCCTCTTCACAAAGCTCGTTTATTAACTCTCCATGCATAAAAATTTGAATTTTCCCTATAAAAGTGACAACTCAAATTTACAAGCTAGTCAACATACAACCTATCCACATCATCAAAAATCTCTCTCCATTGATTGGCTCTCAAAGAATCTAAGCAACCATAACAGATTACCACAAGTTGCTCACTGATCGGCCATGGAGGGAATAATTAGCCAATGATTGGATTCTCTCTAAGAGATTTTCCATTATTCTTTTAATACTTTATATTTAAATTTAATTCACTTCTTCTTGGTATATATACATTGTAAAGTTACTGTGATAATTAATGAGAAAAAATCATTTACAACCAACACTGCTTCATCTTTGTTTATTCTATGTTAGCCTCTATATTTAAAGTCCATACAATGAATTGATGAGAAATCCACAAAATCAAGAAAACTAAAAATAAAAAACACATCAGGCTAGAAAAAAAGACTACGAGACCTAAAAATAGACCATGAACGGAGAGAGTGTAGAAGGGAGAGAAGACGAATGAAGAAGAAGAAAGAAGAAAGAGGCGCAGAAGAAAAAAGTAGGGAAGACGAAGAGAGAAGATGAAGATGAAGGGAGAGAAGAGGATGCAGAGACGAAGGGAGAAGACGAATGGAGACGAAGGGAGCAAAAATGAAGGAAAATTCACCCACTTGTACAAATATGAAACTTTTGGGTTATTTTCTGAAATAATAAAAAAATGACTTATAAACTTAGTTTTTCCTATAAACAATAATTTATTCTTTAACTCATATTGTGTGTGCTCGGTTATGGGGATTCATATGATATGATTTGTTATTCTCATAGAGTTGAGTTATATATTTTGTCATGTTTTAATTAGTTTTTATTAGGTACATCCAACTAGAAAAGTTGTAGAATGTAGGTCAAATTTTAAATCTTATTACCAAGAGTGTTAAAAAATGTCATCAAACCGTTCAAAATAATCCAAAATATCTGCTTTTGGTTGGTCACATTAGATCACTTTTCAAATTGTAAATCGAACCACCCCGTTCTGAAACCAACTAGTTTATTTGCAAAATAAATAATTAATGTTGTACAAAAAGAAATTAAATATAATTAATGAACACATAAAAGTAATAAGTTTTGGAGAAATTATAAACCTCCCGATAGGTTTCTCGAAGAAGTCTTGTGTCCGAAATGCTCAATTAAGATACAACTGTTCATCTCTATTAATTATTAGAGGATAAGTGCAGTTCTAACCGTAGTCAAGTATTTTGACTATGGTTATGTTAATGTAATTTCAAGCTTACAATTTATTAGTTGTTATTAAACTGATTTGTTAGGTAGTTAAGCTAACTCTTTTCTTGTATTTAAATTGAGCTAGTTGCTCATTTCAGTTAATGAAAGATTACTTCCTGTTTCTTTCTTCTCGAGCACTTCTCTCTCTCTTTGAATTTCTCCGTGCTATCAGAGCTACTAATGAGATAAACATCTTATGCGATCAACAATGACTACTATTGAGATAAACATCTTAGGCGATCAACAATGGCTACTATTGAGATAAACATCTAATGCGATCAACAATGGCTACTTTTGAGATAAACATCTTGTGCGATCAACAATGGCTACTATTGAGATAAACATCTTGTGCGATCAACAATGACTACTATTGAGATAAACATCTTGTGCGATCAACAATGGCTACTATTGAGATAAACATCTTGTGCGATCAACAATGGCTACACAATCTAGTCAAATTACTATCACCTCTTCTTTTAAAAATCCTCCTTCTCATTCTCTAATTCTCTTGATGTCCAACAGTTGTGACCTAATTTCTATTAGGCTAGTTTCCACAAATTTTATTTTATGAAAATTTCATATTCCTGCAATGGTGAGAGCTTACTCTCTTTTTGACTATATTGATGGATGTAGATATTGCATTTTGTTTGGTATAATACTTTAAATATATACACTTTTTTGTCATATAATAGTCTAATACAATATGTATGATTTGAAAAAGTAGCCTAAAAACTAAAATTAAGAAAAATGGTCAAAAGACGAAAAAAAATAAAAAATGAGCAAAATGACTAAAAGTAAAAAATGAAGCCTTAAATTTGTCTATAAATAGAGATGATGTCTTCACTTGAGGGGAGGTCATTTTGGGAGAGAGAAAGAGAAGTCTTGATAGAGAATGAGATGATATCTTTTTAGAGATAGAGTGTGTGTGAGAAATATGAGAGATCTTCCAAGATAAAAAAAAGAGTTTATAATTTTATTCACCAATTCATATTCTTTTTTTAAGGTAGTTTAAATTTCATGCACATTAACTAACAACATCATCTTATTAATTATTCTTCTTCATCATCTCTCATTCATACTCATGTAGTGTATAGTTTTTATTTCCTGTTCCATATATAAGTATTTGTTCATTCTTCTTCATCGTTTACTCTTAATCTTGAGGTTTATTTTGTGCATTGATGATTTTCTTACAAATTTGATGATGAGATATATTTGTCATCAACTCAATCAATGAGAATGATGATAAAATATTTGAGGGGTGCAAAATTAACTCAATATGAATCAACCATTTAATGGGTTGAAAGTGTACATTTGATGCAAAAAAATTTCTATGATAATTTCTCATACATAAAAATGCATAAAATAGAGAGTAAAACATCTATATAAAGATTATGCAAATATTTGAGTTTTGAAAATTTTTAATTTTCTCGCAAGTTTTTTCATTTTTTTAGATCTTGTTACTATTTTAGTGAGACTTGTTTGAACTAATTATCATTCATGATCATTCATTTGTTATTTGATTAGTAATGAATGAAGAAAAAAATGATAATTAGTGAACTAAGTAGTCTAAAATAAAATGGGTATATTTAGATCTAAAAAAATATTTTATTTTAAAATTTTATTAATCATTTTTTACATGACGTTCGATTCAACTAATTACCGTCCGTAATTTTTTATTATTTGAATAATAATTATTGAATAAGAAAAAATGATAATTAGTAGACTACTTAATAAAAAATAAAAGGGTATATTTATACCAATTATATATATATTTGTGAAATTTTATAATTCTAAATTATTTATATATAAAAAAATTTAATATAACTTTATTTTTAATATTATAATTATATTAAAAACATTATTAAAAGAAAAAAAAATTGAGGATGTACCCTCTGTTGAGGGTGTCACCCCTCCCCCTGTTTTGGCTAAGAAGTACATACATAATGGAGGATTAAAGAGAGATGTGCCATTTTTACAGGAGTTGGTTGTAATGGAGGGTGTTGGCCATTTTATCCAGGAAGAAAGGCCCGTGGAGATCACCAGACACATTTATGATTTCATAAACAAGTTTTAAAGATGAACGAGTGAAGTCGTTTAGCATTCTGCAGTACGGTCTTGTAAAATCCACTGTCCTGTAAACTTCAATGTACTTGTAATCAATTTTAAACAACAAGAAAAGTAATGCTAAATAGACAAGTTTAAAGATATTGATGCTATCTAATTATTGTATACTAACTGCTGCATCTATCTCCAATCCAATGACCATAGAGGACATACAGCCCCTTGAACAAATTATCATTGATATTTACGGATCATTTTATGATACTGGTAGTGTATCATATATGATGAGAGAGAATTAAGTTTCTCTGTTCTATCCTATCGCTTTCTCTCTTCAATACATTACCATTACAGTAAGAATTTTCCGATAACTGTATGACACTTTGTTCAGTTGATGAAGGCTCTGTTGAGGGTGTCACCCTCCAAATTTCTTTTCTCCACAGATAATTTTTGAATCGTCGCTTCGCATCGCATTCACGTTGCGAGAGTGAAGTTTGTTTGCAACGATAAGGGTGAAATAACAATACAAGTTATTTCGTAGTGTGAAATTTGGAATACACAAGACCAAGCTCTTATTACCTTCTTGATAAATACAACTCTAACTTTTTTCACGCTCTCCTGTTTATTGCATGTACACCCGCTTGGAAAATTTGGGAATCTTTAGAGAGACGTTTTTCTAATTTATCAAGATCTAATATCATTCAGTTGAAATGTGACTTACAATCTGTCACTAAGAAAGGAGATGAGAAAATTGATGATTAAATTCAACGCATTAAGAAGATTCAAGACAAGTTACTTGTTGCTTCTCATGATGAGAGATATTTTGATCTACACGATCAACAGTTTACCATCTTCCTGCAGTGCCTTTCTTATCTCAATATGAACAAGAGTTGCTCCATTATCTCTTCAAGATTTTCATGTTCTTTTGAATGCGAGGAGAAGTCCATTGATAATTCAACATAAAGTTCAAGATTCTCATATTACTTGGCCATGATGGCAACTCAAAAAAGTGGTAATTTTCCGAATGATAATTTTTAGGAAAAATTTAATGACACTCCCATCCTCTAAATTTAAAAATACTATTAATTTTTTTTATAATTTGTAAGTTAGTACACTCGTACACTTGCATCCTCCATGTGACAGTTAATTCTGTGACTTACTTCTTGACAAAAAAAATTCTGTTAACTTACTATTAAAATTACCCAAATGACCTCACATTCTTCTAAAATCTTCAAAAGTCAAAAACTTCTCCTCAGTTCATGAGAACCCCTTACCCCACCCATTTCCTCCGTAGCACCATAGGAGTGGCTGAGAAGTGATTTCGACATTATTGACGCGACAACGAACGAGATTTTATTGAAGAAAGGGAAGTTGAAGAAGGAAAAATAAAATTTAAAAAGTTATAAGAAAGAAAAACTCATTTTTTTTGTTCACTTTCCGTCCCCTTCATCTCCTTTTTTTCAGATCCCCCTTTATATTCAATCCTCCCGCGATGGAGGTAACCACTACAGAAAAACCCACGAAGTACAAACCCTCGCGACAGACGAATTCGTGACAGACGTACCCACGACAGATGAAGCCATACCGGAGACCCACTACAAACCTTGTCCTGGACAGACTCTTAAAAATTTAAATTTCTTCATTAGATGGTAGAAGGTCAGAAAGTCGATAGCGGAGGACGGTGGTGCAAGGTCTTGGGTGCTGTAAGGGTTGCGTTAATTGACATTCCTCGCTGGATGATGCAGAAGTGGATTCTGTTGGGGTATAGTTAATGAGTTTGTGGGTTTTCATCAGGGAAAAGTAGACGGACATCTCCTGAGTTTTGTAAGTAGACGGACATCTTCTGAGCAATCGGACCTGAAAAACATAAAACATGTAATTTCCCCGAAAAAAATCCAATTTCCCTTCAAACCCTCTCTCAGCACAACGCGAACACGAAGACTCCACGCCATTCATCGACTTCCTTCGTCGCCTTCCTCTGAGGTTTGGCAGCAACCTTTAGACCGCCTAGAAAAATCCAATACTAGCCAAGAAGTGCTCCATACCTTGCCAGATTGAAGCAGAATATACAACATATATTACCATTAGATACCCTTAGTTGCATTGCGCGATAAACTTAATTAACAAAGAAGAAACAATCATGATAAAAGGTTAAAACGCCTACAAAAGTCTAGATCTGTATTAAAAAAGATCAAGTTTTCATCTTTTCAACATTTTCTCTTTTTGATAATTACCGGAAATGATGGCTACAAATTCTTGCAAGGAGTGCATTCAACTGTTTCAGGGATCAGATTACATTTACAAAAGGGGGAAGCTCTCATATTTCACAGAACCGTTCACTGTGAAATGTTTAGAACCCAGAAAAGAAATAGAAAATGAAAAACAGAGGAACTCTCATCAGCTTCAATGGAGACCATAAGGCATTTTTGATATTTTAATAACAATTACCGCGGTTAGTATTTAAAAATAATGTTTTTAAATTGTTTTATCTATAAAATAAAAAGTGAAGAGAAGTTATCTTTTACACAGGGAGTCTCGTATATGTTTTCTTTTTCTTTAATCGAATGAGCTTGGGGTTGTTGTACGGAGGTTTTTCTCTCTTGTTTTTTTTAAAATGAATTACATATAATTATAACATTGTTACAGACTTGTTAAGAAGAAAGCTCATTTTTAGGCCAAAAATGGTGGTTGAAGCATATGTCTCTGTGATTCTTAACGAGGAACTTGAAGCGAGGGCCATCTTCACAGAGGAATTTTAGAGTTTTTAAAGGATGAAAGCACTTCACATGATGTTGGGTTTCTTGAACTTAAGTCTTCAAGTGTTATTTCATCATCATAACATATTGGGTTGAAGATTTTTTTTAAATAATTTGGGGATATTTAGGTCATTTTAGTAAAGTTAAAATATAAAATATACTCCTACACTTTGATGAAACTGTAAACTATATTCCTACATTTTTTACTTTCAATATATTTTTGAACTAAACTATAAAATATATCTCACAATGATTTTTTTTTGTTAAATTTAATAGAAAAATTAACTTCATTCATTTCCATCAATTTTCCCCAATTTCCTCAATTATTTCTCTCTATTTTCATCCATTTTCCTTTATTTTTATGCCCTCATTTTCACTTTCAATATATTTTTCAGATCTACTTTTTTACTTTCCATTAACGAATTTGTTTTTGCTTTATTCTTAAAAAAATCTTCTTTATTCTTAAAAAATAAAAAAATCTGCTACTGAAAAAATTTTCATTATAAAATTTCAATAAACTAAGTTATATTTTTTATTTTTTCCAATCATATCAATAATAAATTTGTAATTTATTTCTAATAGAAAATCATTGAGATTTTAGTTTCAGTTCAATAAAAAATTTAAAGGATGAATAAAAGATTTAAATTACATTTGCTGTGTAACAATCTTCACTAGCTGTCATGAATTTTTTGGAGAGTCAACTTCCGTCAAATCTTATAAAAAATGTCATTAAAAAAATTAAGAGTTTTGTTACATAATTTGAAAATAAAAACAAATTTTGGAGAAACGATGAAGAAGTTACAAACTTATAGTAAAAATGAATTCAAAATACAAAATCCTGCCACAAAAACTCTAGGATTGCAACGATCCAAAATAGAAGTAACTTGTAAGTAGAACTACCTACAAAAAAAACCTCCAAGTAATAGGGATTATGTTTTTAATCCTATGAATTAAGCAGATTTTTCTAAGAATTAAACAAAAAAAATTCATTACAGCATGAATGAAGGAGGTTTTTTTTAAGAATAAAGTATATTTTTTTAAGAAAAAATAAAAAAAAAATCATTTAAGGAAAACAAAAAATTAGATCTAGAAAATGTGTTGAAAGTGAAAATGAGGTTTAAAAATGAGGGAAAATTGATGAAAATGGAGGGAAATAATAGAGGAAATTGAGAGAAATTGATGAAAATGGAAAGAGTTAATTTTTCTATTAAATTTAACCAAAAGACGTCAGAAGAGTATATTTTACAATTTAGTCAAAGTGCATGCGTATAAAAATACAAAAAAAAGTGTAGGGGTATAGTTTGTAGTTTCATCAAAGTGTATGGGTGTATTTAACATTTTAGTCTTTTAATAACAAGTTAATGGAGTTTAATGGTCATAGAGAGTGTAGAGGGTGTGAGTGTAATAACTTAAAAATCATAGAGAGAGTTAGTGGTATTTTTAAATATAGAGTGTGAGTGTCATTTACTAAAATCACAGGGGGAATCGGTGAAATTTTTCCTAATTTTTAAAAAGGTAGAGGTCGGAGTGTACACGAAGATGGTGATAGATTTTCTTCCAACAGAAGTTCAAACATAGGTTGTGGATTTAGTTCTTTTCCCAACTCCTTTCAGAATAATCCAGTGTCACATTCTCAGAATAATCATGGTTGGACGAGTGATGGCAATTAGACTACTACTCAGAAAGCTCCCCATCATATTTGCTTCAAGACTCATCATAAAACTCTTGATTGTTACCATAACATGTACTACTCTTATCAAGGTAGACATCCACCACCTCAACTTGCAGTTGTGATAAAAACATTTACACTAAACACTGATATTGTTTCTTCAATTCCAAAATGGATTTGACATTGGATATAATGTTCTCCTCATCTGACTCAGTTAATTCAAATCTCTCATTTGAATATAATGGAGAGGAGAATATTGCTGTAGAAAACGGACATTTGTTACCAATATCTCATCCTAGTCGTGGAATATACCTACTCCTTCTCATATCTTTTCTTTAGATAGAATTTTTCATGTTCCCAACTTTACAAATCTTTTATATGTTCATCAATTCTGTCTGAATAGCAATTATCATTTTTGATTTGATGCTAACTCGGACAAAACTTCGAGATAAATCCTTTTTCAGTGACCTAGTGATAATGGTTTGTATCTCATTCCTAGTTTTTTACCGGCTCAATCATCTACCATTAAATTTGGCAAAATAAATTATGATACTTTTTACCACGTAATTATGTTCATTCTTTTACATCCTTTGTTGATTACAATAGTAGCAAGTTGTCAAATGCAATTTGGCATGATCTTCTAGGACATTCATCTTCAAATATAATTTCTTTACTAATGAATCAAGCTGGTATACCTTATTCTTCTTCAAGTAAATGTGTATGTCAAAACTGTTTGCATGGTTATATACACAAACTTCATTTTTCTTTATCTTCTTCACTTTCTTTATTTCCTTTATCAGTCATACACAGTAGTTTGGAGACCCTCTCTAATTACTTCCATTGATAATTTTAGATAGTATGTCTCATTTGTAAATGTAGATACATGTCAAAGTATACTTGATTTTCCTTTTAGTTAATAAGTTTGTTTTGTGGATGGATTTCGAACCACATCGGGTCATGAACGGAAAGTCGTCTAGTCGTCGAAAAAGCCTTAGGAACAGGGAGGTCTAACGTGGAGAAAAGGATGAGCATCCTTAGTGGCCTAAACGGTGACAACCGCTGGCAAAAGCACCTACTTGGGGTTGCCAATGAGAGGTAGAGGTAGAGGGAGAGAGAGCCCCCAAATTTCTGTATGAAATGTCAATGTCTATCCCCCTTAATAGGAGTGTTGAGCCTCTTTTATAGAAAGGAAGGGTAAACCCTAATTTTATGATGGTCAATCAATGGTTGTCAAGTGTATGTAAGACTAACGTATAAGACGATGTCACGTGTCTCTAAGTTCATCCTCAATGAGAGGACGACGCATCTAAAATCTACTGAGAAGGTCATGGCGGCAGACCGACACAACAGACCTCATCCTAAACCTACCAAGTCGTATGCCTCTAATTCATTTCTAAGTCTTGTCACTTGACTTGACGGTTGTAGGTAAATAATCACAGGGGTCCGATCAGAACGGTGGACCCATTGGGTATGTCCAGGATGGAAAATCATGTATAAACAAAATCTGATGTCTTATTTTTTAGAAAATTAAACCATTGTAGATTCGCCTATAGTATTCAAAGATCAAAGTTTTAGTTATTTTCTCATGGGATTCGACTATTCTAGGTTAAATATTTTTGTATGTGCTTGCTATCTCCTTTTAAAACCTTACAATGCCTATAAGCTCGAACCTAGAACATCTCAATGTATTTTTCTTGGGTATCATTTACAATGTAAAAGGATATATCTATTTCAATAGGCAATCACAAAAGTTTTATGTTTGAAGACATGTTCTTTTTTTTTTGTTCCTTCTAACTCCACTGCCACTTCTTCCATTCCTTCCTCTACCTATTCTGCTCCTCCTTCCTTTTCTCTTCCTTCTCCTCTTGTTTCTTTTTCAATTTCCTGACACTAGTGCTTCTCATCTACATTTTACGGCCAATGATTCTTAATCTTTTGGTTTACCTATACCTACATCAATATAGAATATTGGTTCAATAAATGCTCATTATGCTGAAAACTCATGTGAAATCTAGAATAAGTAAAAACAAGGCTGTTCTTACTAGTGCTGATCATGTAATTGAGCCAACTTCTTACACAACAATTTCTAAAATCACCTGAGTGGCGTACTGCTTCTATGTCTGTAGAGTTTTTAGCTCTTCAGAAATAAGGAACATGGTTTCTTCATCCATTACCCTCTGAAAATAATTTGATTGGAGGTAAATGGGTTTACAAGGTTAAATATCTTCCAGATGGTACTATTGAAAGGTATAATGCAAGATTAGTTTCCAAAGAGTTTTATTAAGAGGCTAGATTGGATTATGAGGAAGTATTTAGTCATGTTGTTAAACATTCAACTGTTACAATTATCTAAGCATTGGCAGCTCAGTTTCATTAGTCTTTGTGCCAATTGGATGTTAAGAATCCTTTTCTACTACAAGATGAGGTTTATATGGTTGGATCAATAATCCAAAGTTGGATTTATATGTAAATAATTATGTTTTACATACTGTCAAAAAAAGTTAAACCCAATTGAAAGTGATCAACTAAGATTTTGGATAATTGTGATTTTAATGTGTCTGATAGGTTGTGAACCTTTTAATGTGTAGAGATCTTGGGGTAATTCCTATTTTTATGATAGACTAAAATAGAAATACCAAAAGATAAATTATCTATAAGTGGTTATGGTCTCCAGGTCACACAATGTAGGAAAACCATTATATTCTCCCTACTATCTCATCGTTAAAGAGAAAACATAGAGACTTAATCAAAGAGGACTTTCTGATAGTGAATTGTGTAGATCTAGAAGGTCAACCGTTTATATCTAAACAATGATCTATCATCATAGATTTAGGTACGCTTCCGCAATACAATTATTTGATTCTTCATGTGTTCAACATGAGTTCTTGGTTTTTTAAGATACAGTTTATACCAATAAGAATTTTGAATATAGCAAGTGGTATCAGAGTTATTCATGCTGAATCATTGAGAATCGATCTATAAGTCTAGACCCATGATTATAGGTGAATCTATTTTTACGTTATGAAATTCTTGAATTTAATAATTATATGCTAGAATTATTAGATTTGAGAACGGTTTTTTGTTTCGATGGTTTTTTTATTGATGTTCTTGGATTAAGATTCAAGAACACTTTTTTGGCTAAATAATTAGGAATTTATTTGATTTTGGAATCACCGGCCAGTGGTTTCACCGTCGCTGGTGACCGGGGAGGCCGTCTGGCCGCGACGTCAAGAAGAAAGTCGCAGCCAAGAAAGGCCACGGCTTTGCCTACGGTTGATTGAGTAGAGCCATGACCATCGACTGTGGCACCAAGGAGGACTGCGACCATTGGCTGTGGTAATAAGGACTGGCAGTATGCCGCCAGTCCTTTAAGAAAACCCTACGGTTAATAGGTTCACGTGTCATGGCTCTTAGAACATCAATATAAAAGGGGTTCACAGGTTCACAGGTTTTCACCCTAGGTGATAATGACTTACGGCTATAGTCGCTAGTCCCTTAAGAAATCCCTAATGTTGACAGGTTCACGGGTCACTTGCCCATAGACAAAAAGGAAGGCTGTGGACTTTGCCCACAACCTTGTTTTGAAGGGCTGGGATTTCCCAACCCTTATACTATTTTAATATTTTTTTTCTTAAATCTGATATAAATTTTTTTAATTAAATTATTTAAGGTTAATTTTATGGATCAATTTATTAAATTAATTTTTTAAAGTGAATTTTAGGGATCGTAGAATTAATTTTAATTTAAGAATTTTTAAATAAATTGTTTTGATAGGTTAAATTTCAAAATAATTTCTAAGGATCGTAAAAATAATTGTTTATCAATTAATTTAAGGTTTAAATTCGGCACGATTTTAAATTCAAACATTAGTGTTTTATATATTTTAAGATGAATTAGTTGAAACAACATGTATTTAACGTGACCTCTCTTGTGAAAATTAAATTATCTTGAAATATAAAAGGTTGTGTGGTAACTTATGTGAATATTTAGCGACCCAAAAGAAGGAAAATATTTGATAGAATTACATATGCTTCTGTGATAATAAATACGTGATGCTTATTTGGTTTTACATGTGAACAATAAATCGGCCCAAAGGAAGGTTTCTTGTTCGATAGGTTCTTTATCATCAGAGTTTGATTACTACACCAATGCATTAGTTACGAGTTAATAATTTTGGTCAAAGTCAAAATATTAATGGAGTGTTCAGTGTTTTGAGATGTATTATTTTTTTATTTTTGTTTAAATTTATTATTGTTATTTGTGATTTATGTGAGCTTATTTTATTTCTTGTTCTCTGTTCAACTATAATTCTTACTAGTATCACGGCCAACATCAATTCGATTCCAATTATAAATGGTCAAACTTCATGTCCTAGAAAGATAATCTTTTGATAGTTTTGAGTCATGGATCTAGATTTTGCGTTAATGATTGATTCTCATGGACCCTTTACAGATAAGAGTGCCTCTGATTATAAGAGGGAGATGAAAATGTGGGAGAGATCAAATCACATGTGTATACTGATCATGAAGAAGGCCATTCTAGAAGCATTCAGAGGCACTATATATGAAAAAATAACTACTGGTAAGGATTTCCTTGTAGACATTGAAAAAATGTTTGTTAAAAATGAAAAGGCAGAAATTGGTACGCTCTTGTCAGACCTAATTTCAATGAGCTATAAAGGTAAATGTAATATCAGGGAATACATTATGGAAATGTCTCACATTGTTTCAAGGTTGAAATCATTGAGGCTTGAACTTTCTGAGGACTTACTTGTGTATCTGGTTTTGATATTACTCCCGTCATAGTTTAGTCAGTTTAAGGTGAGCTATAATTGTCAGAAAGAGACTTGGTCTCTGAATGAACTCATCTCAGAATGTGTTTAGGGAGAGAAAAGAGTGAAACATGATAGGATAGAGAGTGCTTACCTGGCCCCTACCTCTAAAGATAAGGGCAAGGAAAAGAAAATGAAGAAGAATAAGGAAGTTGCAGATACAACACCACATAAGAAACAACAAAAGAAACCGGTAAACCTGGAAGGTAATTGTTGTTTGTTTTGTGGAGTTGAAGGGCATATGAAGAAGCAATGCACCAACTATCACGCTTGACGGGCTAAGAAAGGTATGCTTCTTAATTTGGTTTATTCTGAGGTTAATTTAAGTTCAGTTCCTAGACAAATATGGTGGATAGATTCTTGTGCAACATCTCGCATCAGTGTGTCTAAACAAGGTTGTCTGAATTGCCGAAAGCCAAATGATGCTGATAGATTCATCTACGTGGGCGATGGTAAGACGGTTGAGGTTGGAGTAGTGGGAAAATTTAGATTATTATTAAGAACTTGATATTATTTGGATATTAATGAAACTTTTATTGTACCGTCTTTTAGACAGAATTCGATTTCTGTTTCTGTTTTAGACAAAGTTGGTTATGTTTGTTCTTTTGAAGATGAAAAATTTGATTTGTTTCGTGATTCAATTTTAGTTGGTTCTGATTTTTTATCTGGATATGATAATCTTTATTTACTTGAAAGAATTGATTCATGTAAAGAATCCATACAATTAAGTACACGAGGTACTACGAGAAAATTAACAAGTGAGAATTCGACTGTGTTATTGCACAAGAGATTAGGTCATATCACCAGATAGAGAATAGAGAGACTTGTGTCAGACAAAATTCCCAGTCCCTTAGATTTCACAGATTTTGACGTTTGTGTTAATTGCATAAAGGGTAAACAAGCTGATAAAAGGAGATTTGAAGCCAACAGGATCAGACGTTTTAGAACTTATTCATACGGATATTGGTCGGCCATTCCCTTCGATAGCTTGGAATGGTCAACAATACTTCATAACGTTCATAGACGATTATTCTAGATATGGCTACATATATCTTATTCATGAAAAGTCACAGTCATTGGACGTATTAAAAAATTTTAAGGCTGAAGTTGAGAACCAACTCAACAAAAGGATTAAAAGCGTCATATCTGACCGTGGTGGTGAGTACTATGGCAGATATGACGATTCAGGTGAACGACGTCCAGGACCGTTTGCTAAATTCCTAAAGGAATGCGGTATCGTCCCACAATAAACTATGCCGAGTTCTCCCACTATGAATGGTGTTGCTGAAAGACAAAATAGAACACTTATGGACATTGTCAGGAGTATAATTAGTCATTCTACCTTACTAGAATCACTCTGGGGTGAAGCACTCAAGGCTGCAGCATTTATCCTTAACAGAGTTTCAACTAAAGTGACTGCCAAAACCCTATATGAGATTTTGACCGGCGAAATCTAGTCTAAGGCATTTACACGTTTAAGGATGTCTAGCTAAGGCGAGGCCTTATAGGCCTAATGAAAAGAAATTAGACTAACGGACGATGGGTTGCTATTTTGTTTGATACTCTGAAAGATTTAAGGGGTATAAGTTTTATGATCCCACACTAGGATAATTTTTTAGATGGTAAATGACCGGTTCTTTGAGGATGTCAAGTTTACAGGAGGAGATACAGTTAGAAATTTTGTCTTTCAAGAGAAATATGCTGATATTCTTACATGTATTATTAGCATTGATCAGAACTGTGTTTTAGACCTTGCTCATGACACAACATAAGACAATATCAGAGAACCTCCCATTCAAGAGAATGTTCCGGAAGAACAAACTCTAGCACCTCAAGAACCTATGCCAATAAGGAGATCCGGTAGAGAGAGAAGAAGTGCAGTGCTAGATGATTACATTGTATTTCTCTAAGAACATGGGGTTGACATTGGTGTGAGGAAAGATGATCCGATCAATTTTTACCAAGCCATGGAAAGTTCTAACTCTCAAAAGTATACCGATGCCACGAATGAGGAGATTAGAGTCCATGAAGAACAATAACGTGTGGGATCTTGTTCCATTACCAGAAGGTGGGACATTCATTGGTTGTAAATGGATTTTTAAGACCAATATGGATTCAAAAGGTAATGTGAAAAGATACAAGTCTCGTCTTGTCGCAAAGGGCTTTACACAGAAAGAGGGCGTCGACTATAAAGAGACTTTCTCTCTGGTTTCTATGAAAGACTCTTTCAGGTTATAATGACATTGGTGGTACATTTAAATCTTTAGCTGCATCATATGGATGTAAAGATGGTATTTCTAAATGGTGACATTGAATAGACGATCTATATAGGTAACCAGAAAAATTTATGTCGGGAGACTAAAAGAATATGGTTTGCAAACTTATGATCCATCTATGAACTCAAGCAGGAATCTCGACAAATGGTATTTTAAGTTTCAGCAGGTGATCATCTCGTTCGGTTTCGAGAAAAATTTGGTCGATGATTGTATATACCATAAGCTTTATGGGAGCAAGCATATTTTTCTTATTTTATACGTGGATGACATTTTACTTGCCAGAAACGATATAGACGTATTGCGACACCAAGAGATTTCTAGCTAAGAATTTAGAGATGAAAGATATTGGTGAAGCCTCTTTTGTATTAGGGATCCAAATATACAGAGATCGTTTTAGTGTATTCTTGGATTATCACAAAATACCTATATCGAAAAGGTCCTTAAAATATATGACATGCAAGATTGTAAACCTGGTGATACCCCTATAACTAAGGGAGACGTGGTCTCAATTAATGCCCTAAGAACGATTTTGAGGAAAAGGAAATGCAGAAGATTCCCTATGCCTCATTAGTAGGGAGTCTAATGTATGCTCAAGATTGTACACGTCCTGATATTGCGTACGTGACTGGGATGTTGGGAAAATACTTAATCAATCTAGGCATAGACCATTAGAAAGCAGCTAAACGGGTCTTGCGAATATAAGACTACATGCTCACGTATTGGAGGTTTGATCAGATTGAGATCGTTGGATGTGACTCTGATTTTGCTGGATGCCAAGATATTTATGAAATCTACATCGGGCTATATTTTTTTGCTTGCTGGAGGTGTTGTGTCCTGGAAGAGCGTTAAACAGTCTCTTATAGCCTCTTCTACCATGACAGCATAGTTCATAGCATGTTATGAGACGTCCAATTGCGGAATATGGTTACGGAATTTTGTCGCGGGGCTGCGCATACTAGACAGTATTCAGAGACCACTAACATTACTTTGTGACAATAAATTAGTTATACTTTATTCTAATAAAAACAAAAGCTCAACAAAGTCAAAGTACATAGACATCAAGTTCCTGGTTGTTAAAGAAAAGGTTCAGAGTGGACAATTATTTATAGAGGACATCGGAACAAACTCCATGATTGCGGTATGGTTTGATCTCACTAAGGTTTAAGGAGAATCAGTTGGAAATAGTCATGTTAAGATCACATTACATGAAATTTTCATGCTACACATCCACATCATAATTCATGTCATTCAGTTGCATTGATATAAGTGACAATTGATGAGTTGCATTAAGATTGATGTAGCGAAAGCCGATTTGATCCTATGTCGGTGTGATTGATGGATCGGATTGGTTATAGACACATTACGATAATAACAGAAAAGTTGAACGCGTTCGGTTAATTTTACAAAACATAATTATAAGGTTTCACATATAGTCCAAGTGGGAGATTGTTGGATCCTTAATCCAACGTTGGACTTATATGTAAATAATTATATGTTGTAGACTGTCGAATAAAGTTAAATCCAATTAAAAATGATTAATTAAAGTTTTAGATAATTGAGGTTTTAATGTATCTGTTAGGTTGTTGACCATTTAATGTATAAAGACTTTAAGATAATTTTTATTTTTATGATGGGCTAAAATAGAAATACTAAATGATAAATTGCTATAAGTAGTTATGGTCCCAAGTCACACGATGTAGGGAAATCATTCCATTCTCCTTAATATCTCGTCGTTAGAGAGAAAACAGAGAGGCTTAATCAAATGAGACTCTCTGATAGAGAATCGTGTAGATCTGAAAAACTAACCGCTCGGTTCTAAACATCGATCTATCGTCATGGATTCATGTACGCTTCCGCTATACAATTATTTGATTCTTGATGTATTCTACATGACTTCTTGGAGTTTTAAGATACAGTTTATACTAATAAGAATTTTGAATCTAACATATATGACTCAGCTACAATGCTTTGCATACTCACAATATCCTTCTTATGTCTATAAACTACATAAGTCTGTGTATGGCCTTATGCAGGCTCTTAAGATTTTGTGTTAATGTTTTATATCTCATTTGTGTGTAACATCTGCAACATACTCATCTTTGTTTGTAATAGCTTTTGATTCTTCTTATACATATGTACTATTGTATGTTGATGGCATTATTGTCATGTAAAGGTGACAAATGGGCCGGTTCGGCCCGTGAAACCGGCTGAATTGGCCCGTTATAATCCGGGTCGGTATTGAACAGTACCGAGCCAGTTAAGGCCCACAGGCGTTGTCTTCAAGGCCTATGGCTTGGCCCAGTCGTCCCGGGTGCTAAGCCCGATCTGACCCCATGAGTGGGTCTGAACCGGTCCTGCCTGTGAATCCACTCTTTTGTCTAAAAAAATCAAACAATTATGCATGTAGTGAAGTTTGAACATTTGACTTCTCTTTTAAAAATCACATTTTTTACCAATAAACAAAAACAACATTTGTTAAATATATTATTTATATTCTTATTATTTTTAACACATTTTATCGAAATTTCAAATAATATACTTTGAGATAAACGTATTTAATTAAATAGAAATAATATTTTCATTTAAGTGAATATTTTATTCAATAAAAAATTGGATTCATGAAAATTTTAAAAAATATTGGTTTAATATTCTTAATATCGTTTGTTGTGTTAATGAACATGGATTATAAATTAGTTATTATATTTTAGATTTTACGTGAATATGAATATAGCCGGTCTGGTTATTTAACCGGGATCGGCCCGTGAACCGGCCTGGACCATCACGGGCCGGTTCAGCGGTTCATTGCCACCCTTAAAATTCCAATGGCCTGGCCCTGACCCGACCCGTGAACTGATCGGGTCGAACATTGTCGGGCCGGTCCGACCTGGTTGCCACCCCTTATTTCATGGATACACATACTACATACATTCAGAATTTGATAAATGAGCTGCAAACATAGTTTGAAATGACAAATTTTGGGGGCTGTGAAATACTTCTTGAGTATGGATATTACTAGTACATTTGACGCTATATTTGTTAAACACAAGTATGTTCAGGAATTACTTTCTAGGTCTGGTTCAACATACATTAAGCCTTGTAAGTCTCGTCATTCTCTTAAGGATCATTTGCACAAGCACGCTGGTTTCCCATTGTTTGGTTTTACGGAATATTAAAGAATAGTAGATGGTTTTCAATACATTACCTTCAGTGGACCAGACATTTCTTATGTTATCAATAAAATCCCTCGATTTATACATCATCTCACTTCGAATCATTTTATTGATGTAAAACGCATCTTCAATTACTTGAAGGGCTCATCTATTCTCGACCTTCACTTTAATTAAATTTGGTTCGTTAGATCTGCATCATTTTGTGACTCTGACAAGGCAAAGGATGCCACTGGTAGGAGATCTATGTCTAGTTATACTATTTTGATTGGCTCAACTTCATATATTAGAGTGCAAAGAAACAACCCATTGTTTCTAGATCTTCAAGAGAGGTTGATTATGGATCATTAGCTAACAATTCGCTAATTAGCTTGGATTTGACATCTTTTGAATGATTTCACATTTTTCTACGTAGTCCTCGTAAATTGTGGTGTGACAATTTGTCAGCTCTAACTACAACTCAGTTTATGTATCTGCGGGACAAAATTCTCTCTTCTTCTTCAGCCATCAGTTTGCAAAGGGGTATTAGAGGATACGTGCAGTTCTAACTATAGTAAAGTATTTTGACTATGGTTATATTAATGTAATTCCAAACTCTCTCCTTGTATTTAATTAAACTGAGCTAGTTGCTCATTTCAGTTAATGAAAGATTACTTCCCATTTCTTTCTTCTCGAGCACTTCTCTCTCTCTCTCTCTCTCTCTCTCTCTCTCTCTCTCTCTCTCTCTCTCTCTCTGAATTTCTTCATTAATGTCGTTATTCAAAATTATCTTCACGTCATGGCGATAAATTTTAGATATGAATTAACATCAAAATCTATTTCCTAGTATGGCAAAAGCAATTCTGCGCATTCTTATGAATGAAATATCTTCAGAATAAATCTCTAGACCAATTTTGTTTCCAATCTAAATTTCTCTTATCGTTCGACAAAAATAAAACCAAGACTTCATGGTCAATATATACCTTGTAGACTGTAGTGGTAGCTAGTTGAATTATTCATTGTTGCGACACAAAACAAATTAAGATTGCTAAATATATAAAGTGAGACAAAATGGAATACTAAAACAAGAGAGAATAAACGCTGAAGTTCGGTTTTATTCAACAAACACACGACACAATATCAGGTGTAGCAATCCCTTGCCACCAAGCCATGCCGATGATGTAGTTATTCTGATTTAAGCGAGCGGTGGAGATGGAGAAAACTGTGGTAATGAGGTTAGTTAAATTATAGAGCGACCAGATTTGCTAGGAGCCTTGATGGAGAGCGTGGTAGTCACGACTCATGAGTGGTTGATGTGGATCCAGGTGGCAAGCTTGTTTCGGACCAGACTGCTTTTGTAAGTATTAAATATGATTTTTTTAATGGATCTAGTACATTGTCCGGATCGTATTTTTTACTCGTAATGGTGGAGGGTCTTTCGAATCAGATTGAAAATCGTAAAATCTTTCTAAATATTAATAATTATTATATTAAAAATTGTGATACTTAAAAAATTAAATTAACTGTTTCTAACTAAAATTAAACAATGAAAACAAGTTTTACTCTACTTTATAAATGACTAATGACTGAAATATATAACATCTCAAAATAGTCAACTCAAGTTTAACCATAAACATATAATTTTTTAAGTTGCTCAAAATAATTTACTCAGTCAAGCATTCTAATGAATAAAATAACAAAGACAATTCAATTTTAGTTTATTAAGTTTCTCAAAATTGAAATTATAAAATTAAATTTTCACAATTTTTTTAAGAAAACCATTTTCCTCCTAATATCATAAATACACAAATAAAATTTTGTAAATCCAAAGATTTGTGTAAAAAAATATGAGTCAAAGCCCATAGAATATTATAAAAATTTAATAAACATACAAATAGTAGATGGCTTCGGTTACACTGAATTAGACTTACGAAAACTTAGGAAGTGAACATTAACAACCAGTCACTTGACAGCATTGAACAAAACAAAAAAAATAATATATTAATAAATAGTCAATCTCTAAGAAAATTCATAAAAAAGACCACAAGAATAAACAAATATAAAAATAATCTCCTAACACGATTTTCAAAAAAAAGACTCCCACACCGAACAAAGTTTTCGTGCCACACGCCTCATAACTTTAGATTTGATCATTTATATAATATAGATTGAATATAATATATATATTTATAGATTTTTATAGAATAATTTATCTCTACAATATATATTATATAAATTTTATGAATAAAATTCAAAATTTCATTGACGCTTGTTATGCGGACCTTTTATTTTATTTTTAATTTGAGCTATTTTTCTTTCAACAACAAAACTATCTAAATTAAAGTATTGATAGGATTGATACAATCCTACCTATTCTACCGATCATATTCTGATCCTACCATTATTTCACTTAATCTCAATTCTATATCTAATATAGATTATTTTAATATTATAAAATTGTAAGATACTACAATCCAGATTATGATTTTGATAATATTATCTGATCCATCTAGATTTAACCTGAACAGATGGAATCGGTCAACTACGTCTTACCATTGCTATCCAAATCCTCTATTTCCGATTGACAGCATCGCTTTCCTCACTATTAAATTCGCTTATCTCACGATACATCTTTTATCTTTGTTTTCTTATTCAAGCACTGTCGATGAATAAAAAACAAAAATATGAATGGCACATCAAGTACTATTAATGGAGGATTGGTTATGAACATGATGATTTAAAAAAGGTAATTCAACTTTATTGATTGTCCTTGCCTTGAATTTTAGTTTTTTAATTAATCCGAGAATTTTAATTCGCTGATTAAAATGTTTCTCTTTATATAATTTAATGTTTTTTTTTATATAAGATTGATGATAGAAACTTATCATGATGTGGCGAGGTTTTGAGTAGTGTATAAAACTTACAACTTTCTTCTTTTTTTGGTAATTCAAAACTTACAAGTTCACAACGAGTACTTGTTAAAAGGACTCGCCGCGAAGAGCTCTCAGAACCCTTGACTGCGGCGCATCAGGATCCCCCCGCATCGCATTCTCCTTCCATATTTCAGTGGCTCTCCGAAGCGCTTCTTCAGCTGTGTCCAGCTGCTCCGGCCTCCACCCTATCGCATCTCCTCTACCTCCATATTCGGCAGTCCCAGCCGTACCGTCAGTGGCGCGCGTAATTGGCTTCCGCGTATCAGCCACCTCAATCTCCGACAACGGCGACGCTTTGTGGTCCTTATAATACTCCTTGTAATCTTCCTCTCGTTCTCGCGCGTCTTTTTCCCTTCCCTGTTTGTCGTCACTCGGCCATGGGCTGACGTCTAGCCCGGCGCAGCACACATCCTCTATTGCCGTCGTATGGTTTCTTCTTTGTTGAGTAATGGGGTCCAATGGCTGGTTCACACCAATGCTTACTAGCCTCGGTGATGAAGAGACAGGAGGCTTGGGAGGCCTAAATGGTTCTGTTTCTTGTCCGGCTTTGATTTCGGTTTTTGAGTAATTTTCTTCACTGTTTTCGTACACACTTGCTCTAGCGTTTCCCGGTTCCATCGCATCCTTTGATTTCTGAATAGATCATAGCATGAGTGAGAATTAAACAGATGATAAAAAATATTGTCTAAGAACTGTGATGTTAGAACAGTCAAATTGGATTGTACAATTTAGCATTAGATAACGTAAAATGACATTAACGAAAATGGGGGAGTGAATCTCGTTACTTCGATTTCGCCGGAAGGATCAGCAGAGCCATCTTCGTGATCCACAGCATGAACGGCAGGATCAGCGGTTCGTGAAGACGTGGTAGAGGCGAGTCTTTGGCGGAGAACTTGATTACGGGTCAATGACAGAACCCAAGTGTATCTCCCTGTTACTGCTGCCAATCTCGATTGCATTTTCCTCCTTGAAAATCGACTTCAGAGGTTCAACTTTACAGAACTCTCTGATTTGATCGGTTGCAGATTGAGCAAAAGAAAGGTTAGTTAAAAGATGAAGAGGAGCTTTCCGGAATAAGGACACGTGTATTCTACTGACGTGGCAATAGCTGATGGTGCTTAGGTGTAGTTTACGTGTCAACTTTCTGTTCTGCCTCATTCCTTTTAGTGTCTTGTCAGTTGTGGAATAGTACAAAAGCAACTAGAATTTTGAAGAACTTGCTTCAAGAAATTGCTGCTTGTTTCGGATTAGTGTAGACTATAGAGGTAGTAGAGTGGATAAAGACTCGGGCTCGTCTAGGTGTCTAGGTGTAATTGAATCTTGGGCTTTCTATAGGAATGACTATATTATAAAGAGTTAAATAGGAAAGTTTACACTATACACAAATTTAGATCGAATGTTTTAGGTAATAACAAGATTTTTAGATTTATAGGTAAATATTAAATTTTCTAATCTGACAATTATTTTAAATTAAAATACATTTCGTCCATATAAAGCAATAAACATATTAATTCGGATAAATCAAATATATGTTATTGATATACTAATTTGATATATCTTATAATTAAGAAAATATTTTATGTTGGATTATTATGATCAACATAAAAATACTATAAAACTTAAAATTTTGAAAATTTCATAAATCACGCCTCCCCCTGAACCACGGCTCAACCACCGTATTTAAAGAATTAGTGATATACTTGAAAAATAAAATCTACAATCAATTGAAACTAAATGGAAATCAAAATTTTCAAAAAAATAATAATAAAATTTTCAAAAATTAGAAAATCTCGCTCATCCCACAACCATTAAGTAAATCAATCTCAACATCCATTTTATTAAATGAAACAAATTTGAAATTTGAAATCCACCAATGATATTTATACCAATCTTGTTCATCTGCGGGTGCCAATAAGCAACTAGTCGTGTCGGGATCAATCAGAAAAACTAAACCTTACAGTTGAATTGAATAGAGAAGGGTGACAACCTGGACTCCCAGAGTAACCTTCTAAGTTACTTTCAGTGGATTTCTAAATGCGTTCTTAGCATCTACGGACAAGCCGTTTCTGGCAGCTAGTGCCCCGCGTTTCAAGTTGACAGATTCGTATTATTTCAAAAATTCAATATACAACAGATTGACCGCTCCTCCCTCAACCTCTCAGTAAACTAATCTCAACCTCCTCCATTAAATGAAATTAATATAAATTTTAAAATTAATCAATGATATTTCAGGAAAAAAATTTTAAAAGTAAAAACCTAAACTACAGTTAAGGTAACTACTCTAACTACGGTAAAAAAACATGTCAATCAAACACAATCAAAACTAAAGAATAAAAAAATCAAGAAAAAACTTTCATAGTTGCAAATTCTCGAAAACTCTCCATCCTTCCGAGATCGCAATTGACATCGACAAACCCCATTGAGAAAAAATGATTTACCTTTGCTGTCAATGATTCTGTTTCAGGTTAGCGTCAATGGAGGTTTGTCGACTTCAACGGTGGTCAATCGATGATGGCGTTGATGAATGTTATCAATCGGTGATGAATGATTTCGGTTCAAAATAAGGATGAAGGTGGAGTATTTTGGATGTTTGATAAACGCAACAATTAATTTTGGAATGAATGAAAGTAGTTTTTGAAATAAAAACTATAATTTCATAAGAGATTATCAATTAGTTATGGAAAATAGACTTTTTTCATAATCGAAACTCCTTATATATAGCGTATTTATGATAAATCAATCACATTTATACAATTTTGAATTTATAATAAATGTAAAACTAGTACTAAAAATCAGCAAATCCTCCTAATTAATTAAAAGGGTCCCACAAAATCAATACTAAAAAATCGTCTATAGAGAGGTAAATCTGTCCATCATAAATAATCAACCGAAATTTTCTGATGTGGTATCAAGAAATATGCTATTTACCTATAAAAATAAAAATTGTGCTATTTCTTAACTCATGCTTCTAAATTTAACTATTTGATGCAATTACTTTTAATATAAAGAGGGGCGCTAAGAATGCTCTTTTGGACACTCATTTGAACATTCTCACTCTATATAAGTGACATCTGTCACATTTTTATTTTTCATAAAACTGTGAAAATAGTTCTAATATTTGGATATAAACTTTTTACTTTTTAACAAATTTGTCATCATCCCATATATTTTTCCAAGTTGCCTAAATTTATACTTACACCCTTTGTATTTTCTTACTTTTTGCCCCCTTCTTCTTGCCGTAGTTGTATAGAAACTTCTCTCTTCTTACCCTTCACCCCTTTCTCTACAAGTGAAAATCCCATATATTTTTACAAGTTTACCATCACCCCATTTATCTTTCTAAGTTGGCTAAATTACCCTCACATCACTGGCTAATAAAAAGCGTCCCCACCAAAGTATCTTAGCTTACCCAACGAGATTTCCTTAATTAGAGTGTATAAAACTCAAAAGCCTCATTTCAATTCTTCCCCCCACCAAAACATCTAAAACCAATCTCCAAAAGGCAAACACACAAAACATAGACACAAATGGGTGGGTATAGAGCGGAAATGACTATGACTACCTCTTCAAGGCGATTTTTGTATTAATGGAGAGCACAATAAATGAGATAATGAATGTAGGCATTTCAATGGAGAATATGGAGAAGAATTTTGGTTTTTGGTGAAGGTGTTGAAAAACCCACATTTTAACAAAAAACTTAAGGTATGTGGTCCAATTACCCAAATAGAAAATACACTTGTAATTCCATTACCCAAAAACCCAATTTCGAAATTTATCATATGGGGTCCAATTTTTTTAAGGGAATTCACAGGAGTTCAAAATTAGAAATTTCTCAAAAACTAATGAGGACAGCTGGTTTGCTTCTTAATCAGATGGATGATTTAAAAGCTTTATAACCATTAAAACTGCCAAAAAATAGTAGGATCAAAAGATGGGGATTTCACTTGAAGAGGAAGAAAGAAAGAAACAAGATGGAGATTTTCTTTGACTGAGTATTGGGGATTTTCATTCTTTTTAAGAAAAAAAATGAGAATTTTCTTATTCAGATTGGCATTTTCACTTGCAGAGGAAGGAGTGAAGGTAAAGAAGAGATGAGTTTCTATACAACTCGGGCAAGAAGAAAGGGGGGCGCCCGTAAAAAAAATAAGAAAGTACAAAGGGTGTTAGTACAAATTTAGGAAACTTGGAAAAATATATGGGATGATGGTAAATTTGTAAAAACCTTTATGTCTAATAGGAGTGTATATAGTTCGGTTTCGGTCAATTTTTAGTGAAAAATTCAATCGAACAAAAGCTTCGGTTCGATAATGAAATCAAATCGAACCGTTCATGTAAAAAATTAGACCTATTTTAGTAGCTATTATGAAAAGTAAAAACATGATACATGTCACTTATATAGGGTAAGAGTGTTCAAATGAGCGTCAAAATTTTTTTTCTTAGCATCCCTCTAATATAAAAAGGGTGAACATTAAGAATATATAATATTTCAGAAAAAAATAAAAATATAGCCAAAGATGAAACAAAAATAAAAAATAGCCATCCAAATTAAAAAAATCAAAATTCCACACCAAAAACCGTCCCCCAANATATATATATATAATATTGCAAAAAATATTTAGGTATATATAATTTATACTGTATATTATATAAACGACTAAAATCTAGAACATTGGTGCGCATGACGTAAAATTTTTCTTCAGCGTGAAAGTCCACTATTTCAAAAATCGTATCAATGAGCTATTTTTTATATTTTTATACTTGCGTACATTTTTTATGATTTTTTTAAAAGTTGACTATTTATTAACATTATTAATATAAAAATTGACAATGAGTTTCATAAAATCAAATATAATTATATTTTATGAGCTCACATATTATAAGCACTAATATTCTTATTATACCATTTCAAATAATATTTAATTATTATTTCCCTCTCTCCTAAACTCTCTCCCCTGAATATCTCTCTCGAAACTATTCATATAGAATATATATGATATATGTTAAATTTACAAATATTATAAAAATAGATATGTTATTTATGACATACATGACATGTGTATATAAAATATAATACGTATATTACAATACATAAGTATATATGACTATATAACAATATAAAATATATATATACAATGTATAATACATACTTTTTACGAGTGTATGTAACGTGTGTGCGGGCGTGATATGCGTGTGTGTCTGTATATATATAAGAATAATTTAGTTAGTTGAGCCATGAGTAGATTATTTAGAAATAATTCTTCTAGTAGTAATAAGTCTACAATAACCTCAATACATGACATAATAAATGATGAGCATATTGAATTACCAGATTATCAAGTAGATCATAGGGTATGGAATATACCTAATAAAATAGAAAAAATGAATATTGAAAATAGTTATGAAATGAAAATCTTAATAATAAGAAATTTAAATAATATAATAAATAGAATACAAAAAAGAATTTTCTTATTCGAAACGCCTTGTGATCTTCAACCAATTCTGTGCTTCAATATAATTACCGGGAGTAAGTGCTATAACTTGATGGTTTGTTACTTCCTTCAAGTCTCGGCATCATGTAAAAACAATTGAAAAAATATATGCTCTTCGGAAAGAGCATGAAACTTGCCAATTACTTTCCTCTGATGCAATAACGCATCATATTCAAGAAGGATATAATTATCTTTATTTTGGTTTAGTCCAGATTTGGTGTTAAACCACTCACAAGAAGAGGCATAAATACCTCTGTCTTGCTAGCCTTGCGAGATGCAAGATTTATAAATTTTAATGATAGTATTTTAGGATTAATTGAATCCTCACTTGTAATGGTACAATCGATTTTGATTGTTTGATTGAATGATTTTGTATTAAAAGGTTGAAGAATTGGGTCAATGGGCTCATTTATTTTTAATGGAGCTTGAGTATAAGGATTTTTTGTCAATCTGAATTGTGGATGGTTGTCGGTAAAATCATGATTAATGGAGGTCATGATTTTGAGGGTATCAAACTTGTCCCACCATTTAACGAGATATTGTCCGGTTACGATTTCATCTTCAATTTAGTATTGTCATTTTAAAATATAGGGTATTTTGAATTTACTTGTAAAATGAAGTATTTGGAGAAAAGAAACCTCAGTGAGTGAGGATTCGTATATATTCAAAAATAAATTAAAAGCCTGTTGGAAATCAATTGGAAACGATTGTAAGATAGGGCCATGGACTGACCACCAACTTAAGAACCAATTTGAAAAATTAATTTTAAAATTTTTATCAAAATTTATAAACCATTATTGGGAAAAAAATATTATTTTGATGCAGGAAAATCATATGCCAAGCATCAATATAGTCAAAATAATTATATTTCTTTTATTTAAAAGTATTTTGAGATCTGAAGGATGGATTTCTTAATCCTTCATGGTCATGACTCTGAAAATGCTGAAGGCATGACAGAGGATTTTTCCTTCAGAAATTTTTATTGGGCTAACATTAACAGATTTTGTTTATAAGAGAACGTCTTTGTAGAAACTGAGATTTTTGTCTCGATGGCCAGAGACAAAATGGAAATTTGGAAGGAAGTAAAATTTTGATATACCCTTCGAAAGGGGTTTGGATTTAAGTTTGGGCGGAATTAGAGTTCCTAAAATAATTAGGTGGTCTAATATTAATTTATCTTCAATTTGGGTTTTAACTAATGAAAGTCAGCCTACTCATTGCTCAAAATAACTAAATTATTCTTATTATTGAGAATTTCATACTGTATTTTTGTTACTAATCTTGTGGTGACTTCTACAACCTCCTATTAGACTTTACTCTTCTCCTTTGTCTCTACAACCAAGTACCCTCGGGATTTACATATCTAGAGGTCTTACCTAGGTCCCTGAAGCTAACCAAATAAAAAGCTGATACGTCAGCCTTTGTCAAGGCAGATACACAGATTAGATAAACAAATGATACAGAGAAATAATCAATTATAAAAATAATCAGCCACTTGGGCGGAGATTGGGATTATGCAAAAGTAATTATTCATGTGAGCAATTAAGAAAATAATTAAACCAGCCATAATAGGCAGTGAATAGTTTAATTATACAGAAATTGAAGTAGAAACAATAAATAAACAGTATTATCCTCACCAGGTTTGGCTCTGATACCAAAAGGTGAAAAATTAAACAATAATTAGAGAGGGGCTTTAATACCAAAAGGCATGGAATAAACAATTTAGCATCAAGCTTTGTGAGAGTCCAATTTTGACATACAACATTTTCAGACTGCCAATTAAGCACCTCTTCAGCTGTAGGGAGTGATCTCGGTAGGAATGGAGAAAGGTCTGGTAGATACTTTTGTAGTCAGATTGGTGCGTCTGGTCAAGGGTGGAAAATCCTATTCGTATGATTCCATCATGGCAAGGCAGGGGATGGTACTGGAAATAGAATGGACTGGAAGCACCGATGTTGGTTGCCTAGATGGCAAAAAGTCTGTATGGATAGTTTCTTGGAGCAACACATATAGAGAAAGTTGTTGAGAAGGTACTGAGGGCAAACCCAGTGAGTGGTAGTGTTAGAAGAACCATCTTGATCATTATCATCATAGTGATGATGGGATGCCTGGGAGCGACAAGACAATTTGTTGGGATTCTTGCAGGTTGGAGGAGCCCTTTGATACCACGAGTCATCATCAGTATCTGCTTCATCCTAAATAAGTTCATCACAGTCACAATGAGGGTCGCATCTGTCTGAGGAAACATCCCAGATGAAATGTCCATTTACATGGGACACATAACAGGATTGAGCCGCATGATCGATCCAAGCTATGAGAGAGCAGCTGCGAGGGCGTGTAAGAAGGAGTGATAGTTAAAATACTTCCAGAATACACAAGTCGGGAAGAAGAAGGTTCTGCTATGCCAGGTCTGGCAAATATGGTCTTAATGGTCCCGTCGGGGAGACGGTGCACATGAGGAGGGGCAGAAGTATGAACATTGCGTTGGATTGCATGAAATTGATGTTCATAGTTATTGATCCATTCGAGAGGCATCAGTTGCGTGGGTTCTACTTTAAAGATATGTATAGGGATCTGGATGATAGAAGTATCATCTGCTCTATCAGAGATAGCGAAAAGGGCATCTTGAGTAGAATTGGGTGGGGATCAAACGAGTGATTTTGGAGGCGATAAATGAGCACGGAAGAAAATTTTATACTGGATCCCAGTGGATAAAATCTGGAGTTTCTTGGTGCTGGAGAAAGCATCAAAATCAATTAATATGTCTTTGCTTGGAAGATCACTACCTAACACCTTAATCCAGAGAATGTAGTTTGGGAAGAATTGAAGACCAATACGTCTCTTGTAATCCACTCAATTTTGAATAAACTGCCATTAGGAGTAGAGAAATATTGATTATAAGGAACCCAATCTTCAGAAGGTAGAAGACATAGTTTCATGACTATTCTGCAAGAGTCAGTATCTAAAAACCCAATGGCTAGAATAGCTTTGGCAAATTTGTCAGCAAGAAGCCTGATTTTAATATGTGGTTTGATGGACACAGCATTCTCTTTGGGAGTGTCATATAAGACCCCAAGAGATCTCAAGCAAAGGATGGGAGTAGCATTATCCGATGTGTCAGATTCTGAGGAGGTGACGAAGTAAGATGAACAGCTGGCCGCGTCGGAGGAGTATGGTAAGACATATTGAGTGTCCTCATTGTGGTTAGCTTGTTCTTCCACAGCAGATTCAATATCTTCATCGTCTCAGAGGAGAAACACTGTTTGTATATGTTACAGCATCTGAATATCTCTTTTGGTTTTATGAGGACAGCTTTTTACAAAATGTCCCTTTTGACCATAGATGTAGCATTTATCTGACTTGCAGGATATTTTCCCAGACAGATGCGATCCTGATTGTGACTGTGATGAGCCTATCTGGGATGAAGCAGATACTGATGATGATTCGTGGTATCAAAAGGCTCCTCCAACCCGCAAGAAGTCCAACAAATTATCTTGTCGCTCCCAAACATCCCATCATCATTATGACAATAATGATCAAGATGGTTCTTTTAGAACTACCATTCACTGGGTTTGCCCTCAGCCATCAGTCATCTTCCAGGAAAAGACCCTCCGTGGTAGAAAAGGGATTGCCACTACTGCTTGGATTGCTCTCCTAGACACCACCATCACATCCTATAGTAATGCGTTGATTGACTCCATTCTCATCACCCTCAGTAATAGCACTGTCATTCTCACCATTGCCTCAGACTTTAATATTAAATTTTCAGACCCAACTCTGCTCTCAGAAATTGAAAGTTCAAGTCTAGATTGTAGGTGCAGAACAAGACTCCAGGGCAGATGATACTTCTATCATCAAATCATTTATCATCTCCAAAATCACTCATTTGATCTCTATTTTCCTAATTCTACTCAAGATGCCCTTTTTGCTGTCTCTGACAGAGCAGATGATACTTCTATCATCAAGATCCCTCGGCATATCTATAAAGCAGAACTCACGCAACTGATGTCTCTCGAATGGATCAATAACTATGAACGTCAATTTCATGCCATCCAACGCGATGTTCATACTTCTGGCCCTCCTCAGGTGCACCGTCTCCCCGACGGGACCATTAAGACCATCTTTGCCAGACCTGGCACAACAGAACCTTCTTCTTCCACACCTGTGTTTTTTGGAAGTATTTTAACTATCAAGCCTGCTTACATGCCCTCACGCAGCTGTCCTCCTATAGCTTGGATTGATCATGCGGCTAAACCATTTTATGTGTCTCATGTAAATGGACATTTCACATGGGATGTTCCCCAGATAGATGCGACCCCGATTGTGAATGCGATGAGCCTATTTGGGATGAAGCTGATACTGATGATGACTCGTGATATCAAAGGGCTCCTCCAACCCCCAAGAAGCCTAACAAATTGTCTTTTCGCTTCAGGCATCCCATCATCACTATGACGATAATGATCAAGATGGTTCTTCTAGCACTACCACTCACTGGGTTAGAATTTCTTAACTCTTTTGTTTCTATTTTAATATTTTAATTTCCTGTAAGGTAACTTGCTTTTGTTTTCCCTTTTACCCTATTGAATTTTTCAAGGGTTTGTGAAAAGCTTGCAGTATTCTTGTTATCAGACTTAGTATTTTATTTCTTCAAAATACCTTTTTAAGTATTTCAAGGTATTCTTGTTTTAATTCTAGATTTTCAATTTTTCTAATTAAATCCAACAATTTTCTTCTTGTTCTTTATTTTTATTTAGAACATTAAGTTTTGACAACAACTATCCCTACACCCCATAGCGATGTTAGGCGTTGTCATAATTGGAAGAGTATGATTTTGATGATTAAAGGTATTCAAATTCTCCTAAATCATCATTATCACTCTAATAATTTTTTATTGACTCTACGATTCTAAACAATTCTTGTTTATCTTTATTAATGATTTTTAATTGATTAATTTTATCTTTAACTCGACAAGTTTTAGAAGAATGACCATTCTGGTCATATTTAAAATATTTAAGTTTATTTTTATCAAAAGAACATTTATTTTGTTTTCTCCTAGAATAATTTTTTTCTTGGAGAAACGTTTGTCAAAATTTTTATTCTTTGAAAAATATTGGTTAAAAATCTTATGCTTATTCTTATAGTATTTTCTCCTATCAGGCTTGTGCGACCTTCTAGGGTTTGAATGTGAATTTTTCCTAATATGGAGTAAACCATACTACTCACAAAAATTGCCTAATTCATATTCTATGGTTTTACTTTTCATATTAATGCACATTCCAAAATCTTCCTTTTGTATTGTAGTAATAATTGTATCATAGGTAAGACTATCATAGTCTATGTTTCCTAGGTTTTTACTAAGAACTACTTTTATTTTGTGTGTGTACAAATTGAGTAATTTATTAATAAATTTTTCTTTCTAAGAAGGTTGATTGTTATCATCCCTTGATATTATTCTGAACAAAAATATATTTTTGTACTAGTGGAATTTACTTAGGGTTTGACATCTAAGATCGGTCAATTGATTATGGATACGTGAAGTAATATTACTTGGCATTTCAACGAAGTATTTAACTATTGTGTAGAGAAATGTTTTGGTGGCATCAAGTACTGTTTCCTAATTTTCTCCAATAATTAGTGTTCTTTCAACATTAATCTTTACTGCTAAAATGATGATATTTTTGGATTCTTTTGTGATATATCACCCGGAGTGTAGCATTCATGTGAATCTTGTGACTAAAAGATTGGTTACCTCATTGTGAAATAAATTATGTGTGGTAATGTAGTTGTTAGCTATAATTGCCATGTGTTGAAATTTATTGAAAACTTCCTGCTCAGAAAGTCCATCAATATTCCATTTGTGCAATTTATCTACAGAAAAAGAAAATTGGTTAACTAAACAATTATCAGAAATTTGAATAGCAAAAGGAATAGGCTTTTTAGGCCATTTTATTTTTAATTTATTAGTTTTTAAATTTTTAAATGATTTTTCAATATTATTAATACTTGAAAATTCACTAATTGTGGTTGATCGATATGTGGATTCTGAAGCAGAATCACTGTCTTGATTAATAACTTGCAATTCTTGAAGTTTTTCATTAATTCTTGTTGTTTCAAATTCTGAATAACTGTCTTGGTTAACAGAACTTAACAGAAGAAGATGATTCAACAGATTTATTCTTTAATTCTTGAAGTATTTTATCAACCTGTTTATTAATGGGAATAATATTCAAAGTGGTTTTATCTGAAAAATTTATTAAAGATTTTTCTTTAAGAGTTTCATTAGACTTAGGTTCATGGAGACCATCAACCTTATTTCCAATTTCCTAATTATTTTCCTATTTTAATTAGACTTTAATTGGTGTAATTGAGTTGTTCAACTAATTTTTTATTACGTTCTTCTTCCTTTGTAATCTTGAAAGGAGAAGTAGTGATTAAAGAATTTTTATGGTTAATGTCTTTAACTATGGATGATTTATTAATTGTGAGAGATTATAAGTTGATTCTAACCTATGGCATTCTAAATTTGAACTACTGTCCTCTAATTCTTGAAGTTTATTATTAGTAAGGTTTTCAAATTCTGAACAATTATTTTGGTTATCAATCATACCAGAATAAGATGATTAATTAGTTTTTAAATTCTTTAATGTTTCTTCAATATTTGAAGATTCATTAATTATTGAAGATTCATAGGTGGATTCTAACCCATGAATATCTAATTGAGAGATAATGTCATTGTCAATAATCTTGATAGATGATTTAATTTCTAAATCTTTGGATGATTCTTCAGTATTTTTTGAAGATTCATAAATTGTAGATGACTCATAGGTAGATTTTAGCCTATGTTTATCTGATTTTGAGATATTATTTCTCAAAATTGCTAATTTTTTAAGTATTTTTTCATTAGGAGTTTTCTCATAATGAAGTTGAAAAGATTCAATGAAATCTTTTTTAGGTTGATAATTTTTAGGATTAATTAATATTTTCTCAGGTGGTGGATGACTGACAGTCACCACACTGAAGTCTTCCTTGACACATTTAGATTTGGAAATCTCTTCAATATTTTTCTCATAAATATCCTCGATATAATCAATGAAAAATATGTCAGATTTGTATTTTTGCATGAATACCTTCCATTCAGCAAGAATGATGTTTCTTTGATCCATATTATATGAATTTTTGAACCTATTACGTCTATTGAGATTGGTTGGGTCATCATTGTGTTTATTTAAACTTTCACAATCTGGTTTGTATTATTGGTTTAGAATATTTGGATTCAAATTTTTAAATTTTTTAAATTTTTATTTTAATTTTTTAATCCTAAAGTCATTATTAATAGATGATTCAAGAAAGGAACTCCTAAGGGTACTAGACTAACTATATTCCCTAATTTAAGAAATAAAAGATTGGTAATTATTTTATTAGATTGTTTATTATTAAGGTTTGTCCGTCTTTCTTGAAAACTTATTCCTTTAGGTTCTAGACTTTTAGTTTTTAAATTTTTTTAATACTTGCTCTATTCGAATCCTAATATCTTGATCATTATTAATGAATAATCTAGAAGAGAATTTAAAGTTAATATTTTTATTGGGAATTTTGAGTATATTTCATACCTCATGATCTACTTGATCAAAGTCTTCAAAATGATTTTCTTGATCATCTGAAAGGTGTTTGAAATGATCATTCTGATCATATGATGGGTATTCAAAATATTTATAATCTAGTTGCTCATCTGCAAATTCAAAATGTTCTTCATCCACTATATTGGATATTGAAGATATTATAGACCTAATGCTACTAGAAGAACTACTTCTAGATAACCTACTCATTGCTCAAAATAACTACATTATTCTTATTATTGAGAATTTATACTGTATTTTTGTTACTAACCTTGTGGTGACTTCTACAACCTCCTATTAGGCTTCACGCTTCTCTCTTTTTCCTATACAACCACCCTACCATTGGAATTTACCTATCTAAGAGGTCTTATCTAGGTCCCTGAAACTGACTAAATAGAAACTGGTACGTCAGCTTCTGTTAAAATAGATTCACAGATTAGATAAACAAATGATACAAAAAAATAGTCAATTCTAAAAATAACCAGCTATTTGGGCGGAAACTGAGATTATGCAAAAGCAATTATTCATGTAAGCAATTAAGCAAACAATATCAACAATTAAATCAGCCATAACATGCGGTGACTTCTACAACCTTCTATTAGGCTTCACTCTTTTCCCTTTCTCCTTTACAACTACCCTACCCTCGAGATTTACGTATCTAAGAGGTCTTGCCTAGGTCCCTGATGTTAACCAGATAGAAGCTGATACGTCATCCCCTGATAAACAGATAGATTAGTTAAACAAATAATATAGAGAAATAATCAATTATAAGAATAACCAGCCACTTAAGCGGAGAGTGATATTAGATATATGAAATAATTCATGTAAGCAAATAGGCAACGATAATATCAATAATCAGCCATAATAGGTGGTGAACTATTTAATTATGCAGAAATTGAAGTAAAAATAATAAGTGGGCATTAATTATCCCCATCAGTTTTGGCTCTGATACCAAAAGACGCGGAATTAAACAGTAATTAAAAAAGAGATATTAAGATGCAAGAAGATAAATAGTAAAAACTGTATTAACAAATAATAATTACTATTTATTAATACAATTTTTACAGTATGTTGCTTCTTGTGCCAGAAAGCACTGAGAATATCAGAACATAATTCTTTACAGATTTTTTGTTCAAATATTTTAATTTTGTTTTGAAGAGCAGGATTTTGAAGTTGTTCTTCAATTCTATTGAATTTTAATTCATCTTGTGAAAAACGCAATTATTATTCTTTACAAGAAATGAGATTTATTGAATTAGAAATAGGTTTTTCTTTTAGAGTCTTTAATTTCTCATTGTGAGGAAAAGAAAGAAATTTAAATTTTATAGGTTTATGCATGACATAGGTAATTATTACATCATACTATATTGAAGGATATAACAGAGAAATGAATGGTAAACCTAAAAATATTTTGTCAGACATAGTCTTTACTAAGACACATTATGTTTTGAAACATACATTATCTTGAAAAAAAAGGATTATGGGTATTTCAAAATTGATATCGTACGAGTACCATTGGCAGAGGACAAAGATTCTTTTGTCTTCTTGAAGTACTTGATTGGAATTAGTCATTCCTGTATACAATTTAAACATGCTCCTGAATCCACAAGAGCCATTATTGTGAAATCAAAATCTTGAATAATTATAATAATAATTTAGTTATTTTGAGCAATGAGTAGGTTATCTAGAAGTAGTTCTTCTAGTAGGATTAGGCTTGTGAGACCTTCTACAGTTAATATTGTTCATTTACTGTTTCTACTTCATTATCTGCATTAATTAATCTGTTTGCTGCCTATTATGACAGGTTATTGATATTATTGTTTATTTATTTGCTTACATGAATAATTGCTTATATCTAATCTCACGCCCAAATAGCTAGTTATTCTTATAATTGATTATTTCTTTGTTTTATTTGTTTATTTAACCTATGAATCTGTGTATCAGAGGCTGACATACCAACTTCTATTTGGTTAGCTTCATGGACCTAGGTAAGACCTCTTAGATAAATAAATTCTGATTTTATGGTGGTTGTAGAGGTTGTAGAAGTCACCACAAGATTAGTCACAAAATACAATATGAAATTCTCAATAATAAGAATAATTTAGATAGTTGAACCATGAGTATATTATTTAAAAATAATTCTTCTAATAGTAATAGGTCTACAATAACATCAATACCTGACATAATAAATGATGAACATATTGAATTATCAAATGATCAAGTAGATCATAGGGTATGGAATATACCTAAAATCTCCAATGAAAAATATTTATAAACCAACATGGTCTCTTGCTTCCTTCAAGTCTCAGCATCATGTAAAAATAATTGAAAAAATATATGCACTTGGAAAAGAGCATGAAACTTGTCAATTACTTTCCCTTGATGCAATGAAGCATCATATTCAAAAAGGATTTAATTTCCTTCATTTTGGTTTAGTCCAAATTAGAGTTAAACCACTCACAAGAAGAAGCCTAAATACCTCTGTCTTGCTAGTCTTGCAAGATGTAAGATTTACAAATTTTAATGATAGTATCTTAGGATTAATTGGATCCTCAATCTGTAATGGTCCAATTCATTTTGATTATTTTTTAGATCTGTATGTTAGTTTAGTAGATCCCCATATTTTAAAATCTTTAACTTTGAATATTAAAACTAGTGGTTATCAAGTCCTAGAAGGCACCCAACCCCTAGCTTTAATCTTTAGAATTCATTACAAAGTAATCAAAACAAATATAAATTTTCAAGCTATCAACAGGAGTCCAAAGAATCAAACCGTATTAATACAATCTAGTCAAATTAATACCAATATTAGAGTTCCGAAAGCAATTGGGTAGTCTGATATTAATTTACCTTCAAATTGGCTTTGAACTAATGAAATTCAACATACTCCAATTTAAAGATCAGTTGAAGATGTAGATTACATCCAGCAGTACATGGATGGTACTATAAAGATTAATTCAACATATAGAACAAGAATTAAAAATTTAAAAATTAAAAATTTAACTCTTAAAGGCATAGCCACAAGTTTTCAAATTAGTCAGTGAGTCTTTGATAATAAGTCAGAGCAATCTGACGAAGTTGAAACACCCACTGGATCAGATTTTCAAGGAAGCCTTCATTCTGTTAATCCTCAACTCTTAGTCCTAAATATAGGAACCTTGAGTCAAGAATATAAACCACATTGGGAAGGTTTAACCAAAGCACAATAATGATCCAGCCAATCTTGATAGACGTAATAGGTTCAGAAATTCATATAATATGGATTAAAGAAAAATCATACTTGCTGATTTTTCCTTGATTCTATTAAAGATATTTATGAGAAAAATATCAAAGTAATTTCAAAGTATAAATGGGTTAAGGAAGATTCTAGTGTAATATCTACTAGTCATCCTCCTCCTGAAAAAATTATGATTAATCATAAGAATTCTTTAATCACTGCTTATCCTTTCAAAATTATAAACGAAGCAAAACTAAACAAAAAAGTAGTTGAACAACTCAACTATACGAATCAAAGTCTAATTATAATAGGAAAACAATTAGATAAAATTGAAAATAAGGTTGATGTTCTTAATGAACTTAAACTTAATGAAACCCTGAAAGAAAAACCCTTAATAAATCTTTCAGATAAAACCACTTTAAAAATTATTCCAATTCATAAAACAATTGATAAAATGATTCATGAATTAAAAAATAATTCTATCGAGTCGTCTTCTTCTGTTAAGATTATTAATCAAGACAGTAGTTCAGAATCTAAGTCTGAAGAAATCGGTGAAATATTTCAAAAATTGAAAGTAATTAACCGAAATGATAATTCTGATTCAGAAAGTTATAGGTCAGAATTAATCTATGAATCATCCACAATAAGTGAATTTTCAAATATTAACAATATTGAAAAAATATTTAAGAATTTAGAAATTAATAAATTAGAAAGAAAATTGCATAAGTTACCTATGCCTCTTGATATTAAAATTCTGAATCTTCTCTTGTTAATCAATTTTCTATTTCTGCAGAAAAATTATATGAATAAAATATTGATGGTTTTTCTGAGCAGGAAGTTCTCAGTAAATTACAACACATGACAATGGTAGCTAACAACTACATTACCACCCACAATTTACTTCATGAAGAAGTAATAGATCTTCTAGTAACAGGATTCATAGGAATTCTCAATTCCTAGTGGAAAAAACATCTCACAGAAGAATCCAAAATTTCCATTCTTTCAGCAGTAAAGATTGATGCTGAAGGAAACTCAATTATTAGTGAAAATCAGGAAACAATATCTTATGGAATTAATACACTCATTTATACAATAATTGAACATTTCATTGGTACGCCATGTAATATTGCTTTGCGTATTCATGATCAATTAACAAATCTTAGGTGTCCAACCTTAAGTGACTTTAATTGGTATAAAAATATATTATTATCCAGAGTTATGTCAATGGATGATAGTAATCAACCCTTTTGAAAAAAAAAATTTATTAATGAATTATCCAATCTATTTGCACACAAAATAAGGACAATCCTTAGTAATGACCTAGGTAATATAGATTATGATAGTCTAACCTATGGAACAATAATTACTATAATACAAAAAGAAGGTTTAAAATGTGTGTTGATATGAAAATCAACAAACAGATTAAAAAAGAAAGTAAAACTGCTAAATATGAGTTAGGAAATTTTTGTGAGTAATATAGTTTACCCTCTATTTTTCCTTTTCAGAAAAATAGGGAAAATTCTCACATAAACCCTAGAAGGTCTCACAAGCCCTATAGGAAAAACTACTACAAACATAAGAATACAAGTTTTGATCGAAACTTTTTTAAAAATAAAAATTTTGATCAATGTTTCTCTAGGAATAAAAATTATTCTAGGAAAAAGTTTACTAAATTTTTTGATAAAAGTAATATTACATGTTTCAAATGTGGCCAGAAATGTCATCTCTCTAACACATGTCAAGTTAAGAATAAAATTAATCAATAATAACAAAGGATCATTATGAAAGTAATAGTGAAGATTTAGGAGAATATGAAACTCCTGGATCATCTGAAACTGAATTCTCAAGTTTTGATAGTGATTCTCCTACGATCACTATAGGGTGTAGGGATAGTTGTTGTCAAAAAATTAATGACTTAAATAAAAATGAAGAACAAGAAACCCTCTTGTTAGATTTGATTTGCAAAATTGAAAATCCATAATTAAAACAAGAATACATTGAAAGACTTAAAAAAATAATTCTGAAGAAAGAAAATATTAAGTCTAATAATTATAATATTGCAAGTTTTTCACAAATTCTTGAAAAAATTCAATAGGGTAAAAGGGAAAGAAAAGGAAGTTACCTTACGAGAACTTCAGAAGGAAATTAAAAATATTAAAAGAGAAATAAAAGAATTAAGAAATTCTAACACATAAATAAAGGGAGAATTAAACCTTTTAAAAATAGAAAATTTAATTATTAAACAAGAATTTAGTGAACCTAGTAAATTACTAATTTCTGATATTGAGGTAGAATAACCTATTAACTGTCAAGACAATGAAAATTTTATCCCAATACTTAACCATATCAAAATAAAAAAAATGACACATAATGGTCAGAATAATTATTTAAGATTTCGATTTAACAACAATGGCTCCCGTGGATTCATGAGTAGATTTGAATTGTATGCAGGAAGGACTAGTTCCAACCAAGTACTTCAAGAAAACAAAAAAAATCTTTATCCTCTGTCAATGATACTCGTATGCATGTTAATTATGAAATATCCACAGTTCATATTTGCCAAGACAATATATGTTTTAAAATATCATTTGTCTTAGTAAAAAATATGATTGACAAAATTATTTTAAGTTTACCATTCATTTCTCAGTTGTATCATTTTACCACAGAGTATGATGAGAATAATTACTTATCCTATGGATGAATACATAAAAATCAGGTTTCTTTCCTTTCCTCACAATGAGAAAGTGAAGACTTTGAAACAAAATTCTATTTTTAAGTCCATAAACTTAATTTCTTGTAAGAGAAAACAATTATATTTTTACAAGACAAAATTGAAGGAGGATTGGGAACACTTTAAATTGTTTGCCAGGATAATAAAAAAAATTGGTTTAGATCTTTGCAAAAGAAATGAAATTGTTTCAATCTAACATTAGATCTCCAGGATTTGAATTTTATTTCATTATTAGAATAATTGATCAAATCATACAATTTGTCTTGATTAATAAATCTACAAAACATGTTTTGAAATTAATTCTAAACAAAATTTTGCCAAGTTAATTCTGATTTCAATATTTAATATATTAATGATCAAATGTTTGACTCCCTTCCTTATAATATTTTGCAAGGATCATTCCAGGATTTTGCAATGACGGAATTTGACATCCTAGAATATGGAAAGGTAGAGCGTAGAATATTTAATCAAAATTCTTTCAAAATCAAGAAACTCAATGGTAGGGTAGCCGTCTTTTGTTCAAAACCCCCATCCGTTGGTTATGGTCGTAATGGATTTGAATATCCAAGAAATGACTAGATTAATGAATTTGATAAAATTTTAGAAGAAGTTGGACTGGGGCATAATTTCAATGCAGCCTTGATTCAATGGCACGAAAAATGTGGAAAAATAAGCTTTCACAAAGACAATGAACTCTGTTATGATAACAAAAAAATTTTAACTGTGAACCTTTTGGGACAAGCAATATTTAAAATTGAATTTCCAAATGATAAAGGAATTTTTAATACTAGAAGGTACTTTTTTTGTTATGCCTGAAGGATTTCAAAAAGATCGTAGGCATGTAGTGAAGTCCATAACTAAAAGAATCAGTATCACTTTCAGACATCATGTAAAAATGATGAATGATATAATAATAGAAGAATCATCGATTCAACAATTGGCTCTTAAGGCCTAAATCAATAAGGAATCTTCTACTCCTGACTAAGCCCGATCAACAATACTTGGGTCCATCAGACCCAATTCTTCAAACTTTTAATACCAAATCATTCAATCAACCAATCACCAAAAAATCATCCCAATAGTTTAGAAAAATCCCTAATAAAAATCTCTTTCATATTGAGCCCTTATTTATTCATTTAAAAAATCCTGCTGAAATAGCAAAATCTTACTTTCTTCCAAATTTCCATTTTGTCCTTGACCATAGAGACAAAGATCTCAGTTTCTACAAAGACGTTCTCTTAGAAACAAAATCTGTTAATATTAGTCCAATAAAGAATTCTGAAGGAAAAATCCTCTGTCATGCCTTCAGCATTTTTAGAGTCATGACTATGGAGGATTGAGAAATCCATCATTCAAATCTCAAAATACTTTTAAATAAAAAGAAATAAAATTATTTTGACTATATTGATGCTTGGCATATGGTTTTCTTGCATCAAAATAATAATTTTTCCCATTCATGGTTTATAAATTTTGACAAAAATTTTAAAATTAATTTTTCAAATTGGTTCTTAAGTTTGTGGTCAGTCCATGGCCCTATCGTACAATCTTTTCCAATTGATTTCCAACATGCTTTTAATTTGTTTTTGGATACATACCAATCCTCGCCCACTGAGGTTTCTTTTTCCCAAATAATTCATTTTACAACTAAATTCAAAATACTCTGAATTTTAAAATGGTAATACTCAATTGAAGATGGAATTCTAACCAGACAATATCTCGTTAAATGGTGGGACAAGTTTGATACCCTAAACATCATGACCTCCATTAATCATGATTTTTCCGACAACCATCCACAATTCAGATTGATGAGAAATCCTTATACTCAAGCAACATTAAAAATAAATGAGCCCATTGACCCAGATCCATAAATCAGACCATTAATCATGATTTTGCCGACACAATCTTTCAACAATTGGAGGACCCACTTGATAATGCCAGTCTCAGTAATAGTGAATAAAGAAAAATAACTTGCATTTGACAAAATGTTAACATCAAAAGGATCAATAAATCTGAAGAAATACCTTGATAACATTCCAGTAGACAGTCATCGTCAAAGATACGCAAAAATGGATCAAATTTTTTTTTGAAGAAATATTATGATACCAGAGCATAATGTGAAGGCCATAATAGTTTTCAAGGACAAGCAATAGCAATGACTTCCCCATCCAAGGTAATAAATATCAAGGATCAATAACAATATCTCCACCAGTAATACAAGAACTGTCAGAGCATGAAGATCAAGACGTCAACTATCAAAATTATTTGTAATTTGTCATTTTGTAATCATTGTACTAGTTGTCGAATAATTAAGCAACTATTTATGCTTTTTACTTTTCTTAGTCAAAAGTAGACAAGAGTAGGCATGTAAAATGTTTTTACTTTTGTAGAATAGAATAGTTCAGGTAAGTAATGGGTTCCCGGTGAACTCCACTTTCCTTGGCTATAAATATGTAGCCCTCTCCCATTTGAGGATCATAACTATTTTTACAACTCTTAACTATTTGAGAGCTAAAACATGTTTTGTGAAACAAAGCCTTCTTCTTCTGCTCCTCTTTTGTAAATCTTTTCTTTTTTCTTTAACAATAAATTAGTGAGCGGGGGAGCAGTAATTTATTGTTGCCAATAAACATTGTTTGTGTAAGTTTTTAATCTTACACCACAATACAGTTTTTGTAATTAATATTTGTTACTACAATTTTTACTATTTATCTTCTTGCATCTTAATACCCCCTCTCTAATACTGTTTAATTTCGCGCCTTATATGTATAAAACACATACTTTTTATGGGTGTTTATAGTGTATGCGGGTGTAATGTTATATATACTCGTATAGAAAACTCTATAACATGTGCGGGTGTAATGTTATATATATTTGTATATAAAACTCAGACACACACACACACACACACACTCATACACATGCACACATTCACACACGCGCCCACTCACACACGCACCCCACCGACCCACTCACATATACACGCGTGCACGCACACACATACACGCACATGAATATATGGCATCTCTCTAATATTATTCAGTTACTAATAATTTGGTGAGAGAGAGAAATAGAGAGAGTGGAAAATTCGACTATTAATAAATAAGTANATTAAATAAACTAGTTGGAGACCACGTGCGTTGCACATTGTCTATAAGTTTTTATTTATAAATTTTAATCTGAACATATCATTTTTATTATTGATATCAGATACAAAGTATCGTTAAAAAAATTAATTTTATTAGATAAGAAGGGGGATGTGTTGTCCAACGATTATTAAAACAATCAAGTATTGGTTGGATTATGTGGTTCTCTATTTTAAAATTATTCCTCGAGCCTAATAAGAGTAATGAGCCAGCATGTTTAGATATATAGGTATGCACATAGAACTAAATTTTTCTTTAATATTGTTAGGCTTAGAGATATATGTTCATGAGAGCAAGCTTGATAGAATCTTATTTTAGAGATAAGTTTCATTTTTTTATCTTAAAATAACGCTTACTTTTTTAAACAACTTTTCTCCATCGAGTCCAACAATATTAATGAGTTGTATCTATCAACTTCTTACTCTTATTTCTTTATAGATTTACATATGCAATCTCTCATTTTTATAATCATTAAAAGGTGTAATGCGTATAAATAGAAGGTCTAATGCGTTTTAGGTATAAGAAACCCTAATGGGTCTTCCCCGTGTCCCTCGTTAATACCAGTGCCTCCCTAATCTCCCTCACCTTGTCTCGTCTCCCTCCCTGCCTCCCTCGTCTCCCTCGTCTCTCCCTCCCATGTCTCATTCATCTCTCCCTCCCTTGTCTCTCTCGTATCCCTCGTCTCTCCCTCTCTCCGAGTTGAAAGCCTGTCTATGGGTCTATTTATGGTTTGCTTTTATGCTCCAGAATGTTTGATTAGATTTTTTTGATTGTTTGTTAAGACTATTTGTTGAAATTGAATCTTTGTTTGAGTAGCATCAAAGTTGAATGGATGTTGGTGATTGGAGTAATGGAAGTAGAAATAATTATTCATGCTTTTAATTTCATTATTTTTGTTGTAGGTTCGATTCTTATAGTTTCACTGGTTATGTTTGTCCTTAGCCTGTATATTTTTAATTTAAATATATTTACTGTCAAATACAATCCTTGTTTAAATTTTTTAAATCAATGTTAGTTGTTCTGTAAGTCTTTGTGTCTATAAATCATAGACTATACACACAACTATGTTTCTCCTTCCCTCTTAAAGCTTCTTTTATTTTTCTACATATTAATGGCCTTAAAAACTATTGCGGAGAAAAAGTTAAATATGATACAGGATCGTTATACAACATTGCTTGAATTTTATTTACCGGAGAGAAGACAATATGCTACTTAAGTACTCTAAATTTCATTATGAAGTGAAAAAGGTTGAAGGATATATATTACCTCTTTGTCTATTAGGATCAATCACATAATATCTAGTTTTCTTATTGCTTTGGTATGTGATTCGACGAAAACTTCAAGCTACTTTAACCTTAATGCACCACTCCTCTTCAAGCCTTGCCTCCATTATAGGTAAACAATAGTGTTCTGGTAGTATAAATACAAAATAATAAAAGATCGATTAGCAAGAATCATGTGAATCATACTATGGATAATACCATAGAGAAAAAGGAAATGTAGAACTATTGTTTAACTTTGTAAACCACAAATGTATGAGAAGATTACATTCTTTAGCACTTTCATCCATCAATTTGTTTACTTTTATTGATTTTGAAATATATGAGCTAAAAGGGGTTGAAGTTATTTAATAAACTAATCAGATCAATTCATTGACATGAATTTATAATAAATCCTAAAACCGATTTGTACAATTATATCTGAATTTGCTTAATGGATGTTTTTAGATGGAATTTGACGATAATAATATGAATTTAACAAAAAATATCATTGAATTTCCAAACCTTAGCCCTTATAAACATTTGGTTAGAAATTATTCATAAAAACAGATAACAATTCATTAATTAGAAAAAATTAGAAATTTTATTAAAATGGGGAGGCAACCTAATAGACTAATGGATTATTAATTTATACAAGAAAAAATCAATGTATAATAATATGAACTTGACAAAAGTAATCATTGAAATTCTCGAACAGTTGGTCCTGATAGAATAATTGATTATTAATTTAGACCAGAAATGCATGGATTAAATTGTCCCATTCAATTAGATTCACTTATAAGAAATGCATATTTAGAATAGTTGAAATTTGAATGGACTAAATTGTCTAAAAAACAGATTCTTATTTTTAATATATTATAGATAATAAAAATGATAAACTAGTAACTAACTGAAAATAGAAAACTATTTAATTTAATGAAATTTGTTATATTAATTATTATTTATAAAAGTACTATATTTGACATTTTTAAAAAGCTGTTTGATAAAATTGAAAAGATGTATAAATAGTATCATTTTTATTGAGTATTGTAAATGGCTCGGAGAGTCATTTTTAAATCCGACGTGCCGGTTAGAGTGTTATGTTACTATATTTGGATTTAATTATTTTAGTTAAAATATTAAGTCACCATCACTCAGATAGTTATGATGTTATCTAATTAATTTTTGGTATCAGAATTTGATTGGTTATTTATTGTGTCGCTTAATTTAGTTATTTGTAGCTCACGGTCTAATCGTTATACTCGGCGTGATTCTTCCTGAATATGATATGTCGTACGTTGTGTTATCATGGACATATTAGAACGTTGTCTCCATTTCATTGCCAATAAGATGCCGTCGTCGCCTGTTATTTTGGTTGATGAAAAATTCTTCTTTATTTTTATTTTTTGGGGTTCTGCTCAATTGAACAAGTTGACTAGGCAAAAGTGGGTTAGCAACAAATCCATGCTTTGTGTTCTCAAGTTAAAAATTCTCCGAATATGTAAAAGAAAAAACAAAAATCACTCATATTTTGATTAGGCAACCAAATTATTGATCCTAAAATTGCAAGGTACAAGCAATATCATCATTCATCAGTATGGGAGCATCAATGCTCAGTATAAAACGTACGTTTATAACTCATACAGTATAATACAGAGAGAGGGCAAATGTAACAAACAATACTCATTTTTATCCCACGAAGAATCAGAAAACGATCATGAAGTCAGAAATGTAACACTCAGGTGGGGATAGACGAGTTTCCTCTGTTTTTGTTTCTCTCTTTCGTCAGGAGCCGCAAGAGAGAGCCATCAAAAGCATAGCAGCTTCCTCGTCCTCACCCATCTCTCTTCCCCAAGCCATTAATCCCACCTTTAACGTAGACACTCCAAGCTTATTTCTACTTCTTTTACTACTCTTCATTTTACTACTCTTACTTTCTCCTCCTTTATCAAAACTCATTAACGCTCTCCTCTGTTTTCTGTATCTGATCCCACATGCATTGCATAAAGTCTGTAAAATGTGGGGAAAAAATTAGCAGAAAATTCTTAAGATCAAAACAATAAGATTGAAGTGTAAATAAGATTTAGTAATTACTCTGGGCCCAGCAGGACCTCCTCTCCATAAAGGAGTACTTATCGTGTGGCAATCTATACATCTTTTCCGAGATTCATTAACTTTCTCTGCTTCCATTGTAAACATGGATTTTCTCCTTATTCAACTTTCAATACCCCTGATCATCCACAATAGGGAACATCAATTACATACATACGTAAGACAATTAAAGAAGAAGCAAATGAACACAAAGAAGAACTCAAAGTTAACAATCATAGTAAACGATTGTATTTAGAGAAAGTAAAAAACTACCCAAATACTCAGGTATGTGTGCTTGAGAATGAGTAGGTTTGGTATCAGAAGCGACGCGAAATTTCAAAATCTTGGGCACATGAGGTTATTGGATTTAGAGCTGAGATTTCTAGATAAAACCAGACAAAAAGTTAAGCTAATAACTGAAATGGAGTTGGGCTTTCTCTGCAGAGAAACAGAGATGCGCAGTCCGAAAGACAGTGTGTAGGGAGAGCTGATGAATAGGCAGTGGGATTTGGCAGGCAAGATAAGTGCATATATGTACAATACAATGGAATGACTGGCACATTTATGCCTACTTGCTTGCCCCAGAGTTTTCAAATCTTTTTTGCCAGACAGCCCTAACTTCTGAAAACTGGAATGGGACTGAATTATCCTCTCCCACTAAAATATAATAATATCAGGGTTTATTGGGAAAATAACTTGACGACAAATTTAATAACATTAGAAATTAAACCTATTCCTTTTATTAAAACTTGAAGTTTTATTAATAAGATTGCACACACTTTTTTATTTGAAGTAGTTTTTTCATGGAAAAGAAATTTCATTCACCTAATGATCCCATCTAATGATTCTTCTTTTTTTATTTGAATTATTTAAATGGGTGAAAATTTAATATTTAATTTTTTTTATAATTGAACGCATTTACTCTCCTCTCCTTTTAGCTTTATCCAGACTTTTAAATAAAAGAAAAGTAAGAGTGTATTTTAGAACATTTGTGACTAGAAATGCTTTTGTATGTAAAAATAATACAATTTTAATTAAAAATTATTCATATATATATACACATATTTATATGAATCACTGGTGAATCCTACATATTTATTTATATTTGAAAAAATATCTTAGAAAACATGAGTTGGACAAATGCTTTATGCATGTAGAAATTTTTCGGTATATTAAAATGTGTTTCACACAATAATATTTGTGAAATGAATATGACGTAAAATGTTTTAGAATGAATAAAATGTTTTCAAATAAATCCTTTCCAAACTCACCTTAATAATGATCCATATCGATTTATTGAGTTCGAAACTGTTGTTAACAGATTCTCATTGAATCAATTACACTTGGTAAGTCATGTAATTAAGATCAAAACCCTCTATCACCACACGAAAATAAGGATAAGAAAATGGTTATTTTCCAATATAATTACAATGTTTTTACTATGTTTTGAAAACAACGTGGAGAGCTACAAAACCCTCGATGTGGGTGATCTTACAGCCTCCACATCATTAGGTTGAGATTGGCAAATAGAGATACTAGAAAGGGCCTGAGAGAATCAAATGAAAGGTTAGTATTATGTCCACAATACATTCCAAAAAACATAATTAAAAAGACAGATTAAGGAAGTTGTTAAGAACATAAAGATGTAATATCAGACAAAATCCGGCCCATATATTGTCTAATATGCACCTCTCTCTCTCTCTAGCTATTTGCTTTTATTTTGTCTTGTCGTGTTTTAGAGCAGACAGCATAAAGAACCAAAAAGAATGGAACCGCTGCAGTCTTTTCTTTGCTGTAGGTTGGACTAAACTACTTCATTTATACTAAACAATAGAGAAGGGACTGAAATATAAATTAAACAAATAGGAGGAAAAGTAGGTAATAGTGTTTGTTTGCCTCCCACTATTATTTGTTCCATATAATTCATGTGAGCCATGTTTCGCAATATCACTTAATTTTTGAGTGGTAGTTATTATATAAATTTATTTAAGAAAATGAGTTATCATCGTGTGTATAATTTAATTATAAGTTTATGTAATATTTTATATACGATTATCATTTCATTTTATCAGACAAATTTTTACTAAATTTTTCTCAAAGATTTATTATATACTTCTATAATATGAATATGAATTCAAATTGGCCGCAGACGATATGAAAAGTCATTGTGGAGTTTGAGGCTTGAATAGGAGAGGTCAAATATCAGATGCTTCAGCCTAGGTTTTGCAGTAGAAAGCAATGACTTCTGCCCTAACATATACAAATCTGATGCTTCAGCCTAAGCCTAAGGTGCTATAGAACTTTTCCTAATAAATACAAAGACTGGCTATTTTTCACAGAGTAAGGAGAAATTTTTTAGAATCTATCCTAGATAATATTGGTTATAAAAACATCATTGTGATCAGTTAGAGGCTAACTAGTCTTCACTCAATTAACTTAAGAAGAATACCATTACTTGTTGACAGGTTAGGGTTCTCTCATATACACTATCATGGAAAAATTAGGTTAAACTTGGACAGTTAAAATTTCTTTTATAATGATCTGGATTTGTGGAAGAACAAATAAAACTTACAAAAAATGTTAAAACTTACGCCTATTAAAACTAGAATATTAATCTATAGATTGATATTTTATACAACAGCCTTAAAACTAAGGGGAATTTTAACTTCGTTTTTTTTCCATCCACTTTTCCCATCATGTTTTACTCCTCAATCTTTATTCTCTCGTCATTTTTGGGCGTCATCAACTACAAATCTCTATTTTTTTTACACCATAGAAACTCCATCAATTCGCTTCGTTTTACCGCCAGTCCACCTTAAAACTCTAAATGTCTAAAGAAAACTATTCATGAACGACCAACTCTAAATTCAGTCTTCAGCAACAGACGTATGTGTTCGTTACCAAATGTTAATGTTTTAGAGACGAATTGATGTGTTCATCACTAAATTTTTAAGTTTTAAGTATTCATTTTTCCATTCTTTTCAACTCATTCTGTATAATCTATTTTTTCTTTTTTTGCTCGGCTAGGTGGGATAGGCGTTCTCTTTTACGATACTGAGTCAAGAAAAACTAATAAAATAAAAAAATAAATTGATTTGCTGAACAAAAGGAGAGAAAGAGATTCGAACACTCGATAGTTCTTCAAACTAGTGACAATATTCAAATTTGATGGCCATCACTACAAAAATTATTGGTCTTTATAGCACATAACGATAGCGTTTGGGAGCAAAACACAATAAAAAACCAACGCTGTTCATATGCCGCCTAATGAAAAATTCCCAAAACTCGCGTCTCTCTTCAGTAGCTCTCTCTATCTTACAACTCTCTCTCAGTCTCCAAAGCTAACAAACATGCTCTCTGCGAAGCTCTCTCTTAGCTCGCTCTCGAGAAGCTCTCTCTCGTGAATCTCTCTTGCAGCTCTCTCTTTTAGCTTCATCCCAGCTTCTCTCTCACAGTTTTCTCTCACGGCTTTCTCTCGCAAATATCTATTGTCTCGTAGCTCTATCTCGCAGCAACCTCTCTCTCGCAACTCTCACTCTCTCAGCTCTGTCTCCCAACTCTCTTCTACTTTGATTTCACAGCTTAAAGTCGAAGGTAAGTGTTTCATTCTCAAATTCATGTCTATTTTTCATGATTTTTATCTGATTTTTGTGAATTTTGAGTTTTATCTGAGTTAATTAGGGTTTGTGTTCCCGATTCCTTGGCATGACGTTGTCTCTGCTCTTACAATCAATGAGTTTTGAGTTTTCTTACAATCAGTGAGTTTTGAGTTTGAATCCTCTCGATTAGCAATTTACGTGCACGGTTTTGCATGAACTTTTAATTGTTAGTTGAAAATTTCTATGTATGTCATGCTTAGACATGTCAATTTCAAGATTTCAGTCAATAAAAAATATTGTTGCATAAAGTTAATTAACCATTATGTAACTTTTTGCCTAAGGTTTTCATTTTTGAATTCTATCTGTTTTGTATAGAGAGCTTATGAGCTATGTTTTTCAATTCAAGTGAGAAATCTCCACTTGCATATGAGGTGTGGTCTTTCCCAGTGTACAAAACCTGCTAGACTTGTAGTGCGTTTGGTCAAATGTGCTCATGTACCTCTATCCGAATAATCTGAAGAATGTTAAGTTACTAGTCTTGATTTTATCTAGTTGTTTTACTTCTGATAATGCTTCATTGTGTGTTTTAATTCATTAGGTTTTACATAAGTTAAATAAGCTTGCCTGGAATGAATAAGAGTCAGTCCCTCTTCTCGTGAACTTCCTTCGAAGATCCCAGTTTGTCCTTCAAATAGAGTATAGTCACTTCAGTATGAACGTGACCAAAACTTTTGATGCGGTAATTATGACACTGGGTGATGACATAACTTTATATTATTGGATTAACGTTCGGGTTAATAAAAAATCCTAATTCCTTGTCTTAGTTGCTACATAAACTTAAGATGCGAAAAGCTGGAGTTGTTTTCATTTTTCCACTTTGTATAGGAATAATTAGATTGAATTTATTACCATCTAATTCGCTCTTTCGAGAAACAACCACCAAGTTAAACTTTTTTCCTTTTTCCAATGGCAGTGTATTGTTTGTAGTAGTTAAGGATCTGTGCTTGATATCTTGAATGCGATCATTTTAGTAGGCTTGCGATTACTGGAATTCTTTTATTTTTTGCTTCCCTCTTTGCATTTAGAGCATCTTGTAAAGCTTTGTCGATGCTACCTATAGTCACCCAACTAGTCACATAAGACCAAAATGAGGAAGCAAAGGCATATTCATTGATAAAGGCAATACTATAACCTGCAAGTGATATTTGGAAATTCAAGTGTTGGTTGTGTTAGATAAATTGTTATCGCGATTGTGCAGTTGGAATGCTGCTACTAGAGAAAATTTTGCATATGCAAATGACGATTGCGCATATATATATATATATATATATATATATTTGCATTGATGATTGGTTCTTAGTAACAATTTTTTTTAAGAAACTAGGGCTCTTGGCAGATTATTTGCAAGCAGAGCCTCCCTATAATGGGTATGTGACTATCTTGTACCCTCTTATGTGTTCTACAAAACACTTACAACTTCATATAGTAGCACTCATGGAGGGTTCTATGTTGCTCATAGAACTTCTGAAGATGGTTCCCTTCATCTATATGTTATTCAACTATTTCTATAATGAGTGCTTAGTTCCTTGATTGATGCCATTGTGAGTTCTAGGTTCAAAATTAAAGTTCTTGTTTCTTTTACATGGAAGAGCATGTATTAATACTGCATTAAGAGGTCCATTTGTTTTATTTTCTCATGCCATTGTGATTTTTCTAGTTGGCTGAATCCAAAAGTGGGGGGTTGAGAGGATTTTTAGTCCGTGATGGACATTTGTAAGTTATATTTGGTTATTAAATTTATGTGTTAGGTTGTTAATATATTATAGGGTGTTAAGTTCATAAATTATAAGTCTCATGTTGACTGGAGTTGAGTATGAGGTTTGAGATTAATAATGTTGTATTAATCATGCAACAACTCTAAAGTGGGGCTCATTCTGTCTTCTCTTTTATTTTAGTTTTCTAGTTGCCTGGGTATTTAGGCTTTTAGTTGGTGGTGTGGGGCTCATTCTGTTGCTCCTTTCTGATATAGTTATGTCCATATATTGTTGTTTATTGCTATTTGTTTTGCTGCTTTAGTTTTGTCTTTTCTTAGGTGCTTTGTGTCTTGAGGTTTAGATAGTTTTTAGGGGAGGTGCTGCAAAATTTTGGGATGAACGGTGGCTCTTTGTTGGCCAAATTTTTGAAGAGAGTTATGATGTTAAACACAAAATTTTAACGTATAAGTGTTTGCAGCTAGCTACTGTATGCGTGGCAAATTCATTAGCTATTGTATTTGAGAAGTTTTCTTGAAAGTTATATCATGAGTTGAAGATAATTTTAAGTCTTACAAATTAGTATATTGTTTGTCATGCTTCTATTTTAATTCTTCTTATTGTTGAAATAAAAAACTCAATGGCATATTGGTCATGCTGTAGAAGGATCCAAAGTTGATGCCTTCTAAGTTGTGTTTCTTTCTTGGGTAGAGACGGAGGACTCATAAGGAAGGAAACATGAAAAAATATATGGAAATTTCTAGATTTGTAATTTTAATTAGGGTAGTGTAAAGATCTACTAAGTGCGAATAACTCTATGCACTTTACGCAGAAACTTGTTTGCAAGCTCATCCATGAACAATTAGTATTGTGAGTGCTAGAAATGTGGGTTGACATAATTTATGGCAGGATTGAAATGTTAGATTTCTATTTTTGTACTTGCATTTGTGTTGGATTTGCTTATGTTGTTTTTCTAACTTGCTATCATATATGCATTTTGAAGGATAGAACATACATGCATGGAAAATATGTATTTCAAGAAATAGGGTTTTGCAATCAAGATTACAATCTTATAGATCAACATGTCCGAATATTGGAAAGCCTTTTATAGAGATAATATATATGTTTATAAGTGGATATTGAACTATAACAATTATTATTTTTTAATATAGGTCCACCGAAAATGCAACAAACACATAGTAATTCAGGTGGTGCTTGATTCCACATAGTGATGGAGAATATGATTCCAACAAAAAGACATGGAAGTTCTTTGATGAAAACTTTGGCTTGTATTTGTGATATTTGGTACAACTCAAAATATTTGTAATATGTGATATGAACACCTTGAAATGCTTTTTTGTAGGGTTTCTCTGGACATTTGATATTGTATTGATATGAATCTTTATTAGTAATTTTTTTAATTAGATATTTTAAATTAGTGATTTAATGGATGATCTTTATATTATTTGTTTGATACATTAGCGTAAGTTATTTACAACATTTAAAACCCTATAAGAGAATATAATAGCCTAAAGAAGCACATTAGACAAATGCAGTTATGATATGGTTAGATATACAATAGTATTTCTTAAAAGCTATAGAAAACGTCTCATTGTGCTTGGTAACCTTTCTATAGCGTTTAAAAAATGCTATTTATTTTTTAAACGCTATAGAAAGTCTCACATTATTGCTACACTTATAATATCGTTTATAAAACGCTATCATAGGGTTTTCATAGCATTTTTCATAACGCTATGTTTGTCAACGTTATTAAAACTCCAAGCGTACGATAACGTTTAAAAAACACTATTATAACTACTTTTAATAGCGTTTAAAAAACGCTATCGTAACCTTCCGATAACGTTTTATAAACTCTATAGAAAGTCACCAAGCGCAATTGGACACTTTCTATAGCGTTTAAAAAACGCTATAAAAGGTTACAATATCATTTTTTAAACGCTATAAAAGTAGTTATGATAGCGTTTTTTAAACACTATCGTAGGGTCGGAGTTTTAATAACCTTGGCAACCATAGCATTACGAAAAACGTTATGAAAATTCTATGATAACATTTTTTGGCCTCTATCATAGGGTTTTTTTGTTGTAGTGCAGAGTCATGTACCAGATTATATTAGTTGAATATGATGGTTGTAGCAGCGCACGAGTTTGATATTACAGTACGCTAGTCTACACCAATGGAATATGATGGCGGTAGCAACATACCTGATTTTCTCAAGGCTACATTAAGTTGACAGATTGTTGGTAAGAACATCTAATTGCTATACCTTTTAATATTTTCACTTAGTTATTTTTGTTTGAGTTGACATTGTCACTATGACTTTCAAAATTTAGGATAGATTTAGTTCTGATTCGAGCTCGATGAATATGCAAAACATCTATTGACATTGCAACTAGTGACTACTATAATGGGCACTAGTACAAAATGCACGCTTATTACAAGAGATTTAATGATCCTGAGGAGCACAACATCCTAAATTTGGTTATGCTCACTTTGGAAACAGATTCATATAACGTAAAATTGAAGTTTAACGTCAAATTATGTTTCTATATTAACTCTTAGAACTTGATATTTGTGCAGAAAAGTTAACCAATACTCGAACAGCTTCCCTACAATCATTGCGGAGGGAGCATTTCTTATCTTGTGCATAAGAAGTGGAACGTCTGGATAGGTAGATTTATGATATTATAAACAAGTTTTTTAAGTACAACTAATCTATTTAAACTTCTTGTTGTTTTGATAAATAACTCAAACTCGGTAGTCACTCAAATTGAATGATTTCATAGTGCACATTGCTCAACTAGTAAAGGTTGGATATATATGAACGAGGAGGCTCAAACTCCATATGCAAGTATAATACAATTTGCACATTCTTAGTTATACATTTTTTAGATTGTTGTTCTACGTTAGTATAAACTGGATACCTTTTTGACTTATCTGTAATGGTCTTTGTAGTTTTATAATTTTTTGTTGAAAGTTTTTTTTTTAATTGTAGTTATATAGGCTAGAAGTTTTTCTTATATGTTTAGAGGACGTTTTACAATATGACATTTCTAGTGGTTGTAATCCTTTAGTGATGAATGAATAATAGAATAATATTTGTCTACAAAAACATAAAGAAAATTACTAACAATTTGGTTATCGTAGTTTCGATTAAATTTTAATTTGATCATCCGACTTTTAAAAGTCTCAATTTCATTCTCTAATTTTAATTAATATTTTAATATGATCCTTCTGTCACTCTCTAATAATAGATTTTGATGAAATCACTAACGTGTCACATTATCTTCACCTGTGTCATGTGTAGTACCTACATAATGCCCAGTCAATTAAACAAATCTCTCTCTCCTCTCCAACTCATTTTCCTCCACTTCTCCACCTTCCACGTCATCCCTTCTATCTCCAATGGCTTCCATGGCTGTCATTTTCACCAAAGCTTCATATAACCGTTTATTCCTAAAAATGTAAAAGAAAATTTTCTCAAACTAAAAAAAAAAAAATAATAATAAGAGAGAAAGAGAATTCTCAAGAACGAGTGTATAATTACTTGAGTTTGTATTGAGCCGTGTCATGAGCTTCTATATAAATCAAATTGCAATTGAAATACCGAAGCGTTAAAGATGTTATACAAGAAAGATTTTCTTTTTTAATATACTTACCCTATGTATTGTGAAATGAACATGCCAATGTTATTATGTATTTTCTTATTCTTTATTGTACATAATATACTGTATGTCATGAATTTGCATTATGCAGCTAACATTTTTCCTTTCATATCTTTTTCTTCATCGTGCACACTAAATTCGTCGTTCAAGTTGCAAAGCTCACCGTCGAGTCATGAAGCTCACTATCTAGGTTATTGCTTGTCGTCCAGCCATGATTCATCGTCTAGCTGTGAAGCTTGCATTACAACGTTGTTGGGTAGTTGGGGAGGGGCCTGCTCGAGGAAATGGATGGGTGAGTTTTTACGGGTGTAGTTTTTGTAAATAGTGAGCAACCACAACATGAATGACATGTCAAAACGTACATGTGGCACTCAAAGGAAACCACAAATGGCGCCTATATGGTACAATGAGGTTGATGTAGGATAACAACTTACATGTTTGTAAGGGACGTAGCTTAAATGTATAAACGTGGATTACTCAATGTTTTTGCTTGTAAGGGACGCCTCTGCATTTATAAAGGCGGTGAGCTGAATGTTGTGTTTTAAGCATTGTAACCCGCCTTCGAGCTTACTGACGAAGGCACGGAGATTATTTTTTGCCTGAGAACATTCTAGAGACTGTGGTCTGGTAGTATTAAGATAAATTGATTTACAATTTATCACTATTTATAAGCTCTTGATTAGTTACAAGATTTAGCTAAATCCCTCTTAACCTGATGAATCAACAGAATATATCTCCTAGATTAAACTTATCACATCAAACTAAGTTTATCTAATCTAATAACTGTTCAAATCTGAACCGTCAAACGGGACATGATGGGATCAACGGTTCATAGGGGTTTTTTGCGTGGCCACGGTGGTAATCCACTCCTCTTACTTCTAATTGGTCATGCTTGCTTATATGGCTTTTTTGATGACTTTTACCTATACATTTTCTCCTATTGTATTTAATTTCACATAGTAAAATTAACTTACAATATTAAAATTTTCTGCCATCATTTCATATCATTACTATCCGCCTCTTTTTTTGTGCATCATTTATGATTGTCTCTCTCGTATCTTTAGTCGTTTCATCTTTCCTTTCAGAGAATACCTTACACATGTCATTACTATCCGCCTCTTTTTTTGTGCATCATTTATGATTGTCTCTCTCGTATCTTTAGTCGTTTCATCTTTCCTTTCAGAGAATACCTTACACATGCTATTCTTGAGCAACCTTTCATCTTCCCGCTTAGAGAGTGCGATACGCGCATCATTTCAGAGCAACTCTTCATCTTCCCTCTCAGAGAATGCCTTACACGTGTCATTTCAGAGCAACCCTTCATCTTCCCTCTCAGAGAATGCTTTTGCAAACGCGTCAGGTGTCATCTCTTTACTTGTCAACAATCGCGTCTTTTCATTTCTTGTCTCGCCGTTCACATCTCCTAAGTTGTCAGTTCGAACGATCACATTTCCATTATCTTTAGTCCTCGATTGCCCTGTTCCATCAAATTGTTCTATACTTTCATTTGAAATTCCCTGCTTATATAAGGTTTCCTTCCCCATTTTCTTCATTCACTTTTCAGTTTTCTATCTTGTAAGTTCTCATTATCGTCCTCCTTCTTTCTTCTTCTTTTCTTTGGTTATGGAGAAGTGAAATATTCCTGTACCCTTAGTAAGAAACTCAGAGGAGTTCATACTTTTTATGGCCCGTTACCGAAATGTTTTTCCTCCAGATGTTTTCTGCGTGTTAGGAGGGAGTGAATCTATAGGCATTCCATGTAATCCTCCTTAGCAAATCACTCTTAGACCTATGTCATAGCCTTAGGTCTTAAACTTCCACTTCCCCCTTTGTTTTCCTAGTTCTTTCACACAGTAGGTTTAGCTCCTTCCCAATTCACTCTTAGCTCTTATAGGATCCTCCCAGGTGTAGATGCTTTAGATAGGAAATACCATTTTGGTTTAGGGCTAGATGAACTCTTTCAATGCTACATAGTTAAATTTTGAGTTGACATTTATTGCCTTATCCCTCATCCGTCTGAAAAAAGAGGGATTTTAATGACCAGGATTCCAAGAGGAGATAAGGGTTTGGATAAGGATACTCTCTTGATTGGTGGGAACTGGAGTGGTGATTGCCGCTGGACAATTCCCAAGAAATGGGCAATTTCCAGTAAGTCATTGGAGCTTCGTTCTTGCCTTTATTTTCATTTATTCGCTTATTCCTTCCCTTTATTTTTAAATGATGTGCATTTCTTTTTACTTTCTTCTTCTGCAGCAAAGAAAAATCTGAAGCCCTATCTGTCCAAAGAGTCTAAGACAAAGATTTCTTCTGCCGTTCACCTCCGAGCACAAGAAAGGGATTGGAAAGTACTTCCTGACTTCAACCCTTCAGCCGTTTCAACTCCCGCTTCTACTTCAGGTCTGTCATCATCTTCAACTCCAAATGTTATTCCGGTTTAGCATACTCTTCACCAATTCCAACTCCTTCTTTTTGTTCAGTTTCCAACCACTCCAGCTCCAACTTTTCGGATCATCAAGAATTATTTGATCGAGCAACAGCTAGTATATAATAGGGTAAAAGATTGCGAAGAAAATTCATGGGTCTCGTTGAGAAACAAATCCGTACAGACACCTCTAGCTCTTCCTGTTTAGAGCTTGCGACTGCCACTCCCGTTGCTACTGATATCGTTTTCGCTGAGCTCGTTGTGCGGATCAAGGCTCCCTCAAGCACTGAGCCACCTCCCCCTGCTCACACTTCAATCTCTGTTGTGCCTGCTGCCGCTAGAGGCATTCCTACTACGAGAAATGCTTTAGGGTTTGGAGATACTGCAGTTCCTCCACATGCTTTGTGGAAGCTAAGGTGCGTTTCTAATGTTCCTATCCCAGAGACAATTTACTTTTTAAATGATCCGACAACTTCTCATATCATCATTCACGACATTCAATCTCGTTCTGATAATGACATTTTGAGAAGGCTTCTAATCGACGATCTTATGAATAGACTAGGCCATGACTTAATTCGGATAAGTTTTTCTTTTTCTCCTCTTCTTCCCAGAAGTTGTATAATTTTCTTATTCTGTTTATTCTTCTATTTTTTTTTCAGGCTGCCATTCATCACAACGCTCTTCAAGATTTTCATACTTAGCGTAATCAAGCCTTGATTCAACTCTGGAGAGAGCTTTCATTGGTTAACTCCGTAAATACTCATCTTCAAGGTGAGAAGGATCAGTTCATGGCTAGTGATATTGAACTTCAAAACGCTTTGGAGAAGATGGCACATGATGCTGAGGTCACCACTATCGAAGGGCAGAAAAAGATTGGTGGAAGATCTCGAAACCACAAAGAGTGCCTTGGCTGAATCTAAGTTGGCTAGGGCTGAAGCTAAAAAGGTGAGAGACTCAGCCATTGAGAGGGAATCTGCTTCCGATGCAGAGTATCATGCCTTTTTTAGCAAGGCGAGCTCATGGTTTATACCGTGGGCTACAGGAATGCAATGGCAAACCGTCCTCCCAAACAACCCCTTGTTCCAGAAGTTAAAGGCTCTACGGGTGCTTCAACAGAAGATGCTCCTGCTCAAGTCTCACCGTCTGATGCCGTTCATGTTCCTGCTTCTGAGGAGGGTTCCCCTGAGGGGGATCCTGAAGTTATTTTAGTTTAGGCTTTTTTCTTTTTGCTTTCCTTGTTATATTTTCCCTTTTACTTTTCTTTTTCATTGTAATTTTGCCTCACAATAAATGAAAAAGGTGTTTTGTTTAGCAATCTTACTTGATTTCTCCTTAAATATATTTTCCTCCTCTGCATTTTCAAACTTTCTCCCTCTCAGAGTTCTTTCCCTTCTTTTCTTCCTCTTATTTTCTCTTTTTTTTTTCTAGAAGTTCCTTCCTTTTTAGTTTCTTTAAAGGTTGGTGATGCAGACACAATTCCTTATCGACTTAAGCTCTCAGTGAGCTGAGAGACCCATTTCTGTTTCATTTAGAAAGTAAAAGTTTTCATGGACATAAGCTGTTGGTGAGCTTAGGGGCCCGTTTTAATTTCCTTTAGAAAGTGAAAGCTTTCATGGACATAAGCTTTTGGTGAGCTCAGGGGCCAGTTTTCATTTCCTTTAGAAAGCAAAAACTTTCATGGACATAAGCTCTTGATGAGCTCAAGGGCCCGTTTTCATTTCTTTTAGAAAGTGAAAACTTTCATGGACATAAGCTTTTGGTGAGCTCAAGGGCCTGTTTTCATTTCTTTTAGAAATCGAAAGCTTTCATGGACATAAGTTCTTGGTGAGCTCAGAAGCCCATTTTTATTTTTGATATAGATAATGAACACTAGATTTTTACGTGGAAAACCCTTAACGGGAGAAAACCACGGGTATAAATATTTTCACTATTAAAAATAATTACACATAATATTTTCGTAAATGTAAAGCATTCCAAGGTTTGGGCAATTCACTTCCCTCATTCGTCATTAGGTAATAAAATATGTTTCCTCCAACTGCTTTGACTATGAAGGATCCTTCCCAATTTGACCCCAATTTTTGTTCATTTGATTGAAAAATCCTTTTTAGCACAAGATCTCCTGCTTGAAATTTCCGTCCATTGACTTTTTTCTGAAAATACCTCTTATTTTTTATTACAATTGGCCATTCTTATCAGAGCAGCTTCTCTTTTCTCCTCTAGAAAGTTTAGATGTTCGGTCATCCGTTCGACGTTAGTGACTTTGTTCATTTCTGATCTCACAGTGGGACATCCAATTTCCACTATTATGATAGCTTCCATGCCAAATGTTAAAGCATACGGCGTTTCTCTGGTCGACTCTCCCAGTGTTGTACAGGACGCCCAAAGAACTGATGGTATCTCTTGAACCCACTTCCCTTTGGCAGCTTCTAGTCATTTTTTCAGATTCTCCAATATCATTCTATCTGACATTTCTGCTTTCCCGTTGTCCTATAGGTCGTACGAAGTTGTCAATCTATTCTTTATTCGTAGATCATCGTAGAAGCTTTTCACTTGGCTTCTAGTGTATTGAAGCCCATTATCCGAGGAGAGTATCCTTGGCATTTGTCGCACTTCTTCACAAAGGACTTTGCTTCCTCTTGCATTTTTTGCCAGTAGTACCCTCCGTTCAATAACTTGTTAGCTAAAGACCTCCCACCGAAATGATTTAAACATATTCCTTCATGTACTTTGGTCATTACGTATTGGGTTTCTGTTGGAGAATGATCTTCTATAGAGCTCCCCCTCGATCATGGTGTACCTAGCACTCCACTGTTGGAGCTTACGAGCTTCTATTCTGTCGACTGGGAGCTTCTAATTTAGTAGGTATTGCACTATATTCCTCTTCCAATCATTCAAATTGTTTTCTGTTGTGACTTCTACTTGAATAGACATCTTTGTGTTTGGTTTACTCAAATACTCCAAAATCACTGTTTTTGTGAACAGAATTTGGGCTGACAACCCCAAGCTGGCTAATGCATCTGCCCTTGAATTCTATGCTCTAGATATTTACGTAATTTCATGGTCTTAAACAGCTGAAGCATTTCCTTGGCACTCTGTAAGTATTCTACCATCCTGTTGTCTTTTACGTTGTATTTTCCTACGATTTGGTTAGCAACTAACATTGAATCACAAAATATTTTTACTCTACTTATCTTGAACTCAATCATTAGGTGAAGTCCAACTAACAGTGCTTCGTATTCTGCTTCATTATTTGACGCCTACAAACCAAATGACAAAGCTTGTTCAAAAGTTTCTCCATATAGAGTCTGGACTACCACTCCCGCTCCAGCTCCACGATAATTTGACACCCCGTCTTAGAATAGAATCCAAGCATCTTTCCTTTTTCCTCCATCATTGGATCATGTTTTTTGTCAATGTAAGTAAATTATGCAATGAAGCCCGTCAGGACTTGAGCTTTTATGGCAGTACGGGGAGCATACTAGATGTCATATGCCCCAAGCTCTATTGCCCACTTTGCAAGTCTCCCTATTATCTTAGTCGAGTGGAGTAAACTCTTTATTGGAGAGACTTTTCTCATAAAGAAACAAGTTTTTGACACCCTTTTCTGTTATGATGAGTGCTGCATTTACTGCAGTTTCTGACACTGCGAGATAAATGGATAGTTCTTCTCCGGGTAAGGGCTTTGAAAGTAGCGGTGGCAAAGTCGAATACTCTTCGATTTTTTATAAATCACCTTCACATTCTTCGTCCCACTGCTGTCTAGAATTCTTCTTCAACTTGGTGAAGAATGGTCTGCACTTGTGTGTTGATCTGAACAATAATCTATTTAAAGCCACTAACATTCCTGTCAAGCTTTGGATCTCCTTTTTTATTTGTGGTGATTTCAAGGCCATGATTGCTTTTATCTGATCTAGATTAATTTTGATTCCCCTACCGTTCACTAGATGCCCTAGAAATATTTTCGTTGCCACTCCAAAAATACACTTTTTCAGATTCAACATCATATTGCTTCTTCTCAGGGTAGAGGATGCTTCTTCCAGGTTACAAATGTGATCTTCCCTTCTTTCTTTGTTGAAAAACATATCATCTACATATACTTACATTGTCTTCCCAATATAATTTTCAAAGACTTTATTAACCAATCTTTGGTATGTTACCCTTGCATTTTCAGACTGAATGCCATTACAATGTATTAATATATTCCAAAATTAGTAATAAATGATGTTTTTTCCTTATCTGAATGGAATATTTTCACCTGATTATATCCAGAATAAGCATCCATGAAGCTTAGGTGCTTGTGTCTGGATGTGGTATCTACCATCTGATCAATTCTCCGCAACGAGTAATTATCCTTTGGGCAGGCTTTATTTAGGTCCATAAAATCCATGCAAATTCTCCATTTCCATTCTTTTTCTTTACCGTCACAACGTTTGTCAGCCATTCTGGGTAAGTGACTTTTTTTATGAACCCAGCTTTGAGGAACTTTTTCACTTCTTCTTTTATTATGAATTTTCTCTCAGAGCGAAAGATCGCTTCCTCTGTTTGACAGGTTTTTAGTGAAAGGATCAATATTCAGCTTATGACAAATTATCGGATTGTCTATACCTGGCATTTCCGCGGCAGTGGTAGTAGTAATGTCAACGTTCTTTCTAAGGAACTCGATGAGCTCTCTTTTTTATACTCCAGGCAGTCCCGCTCCCACTGTGGTTACTTTTCATTTTCCCAAGTTTACAGGTTCAGTCTTGCTTCCGGCTTCATACCTTGGGTTGCTCTCCTTTAGTTCATATCTAATTCCTATTGTTCAGCCATTTCTTCCACGCTCTTAGGAACAAAGAGTTTGTTCTTCTTTATGGAATCAAGTGTAGACACTATGCAACATCTGGCATATGTTTGATCCCCTAATATAGTTTGTACCCCATCTGACGACGGATACTTTAATGTCTGGTAGTAGGTCAACAGAACAACTCTTATCTTGTGAATCCACATTCTTCTCAGGATCGCATTGTAGGGGGATCGTGCGTCGATGACCACAAAATCAGTGATGTGGTTAAATGAGCCAGCCTGTATCGGGAGTGACAAAATCCATTCAGAATACGTTATTGATCCATTGAACCCTATGAGTGGCTGTCTTAGGCCGCGCAATTTCTGGGTGTTTATCACTATCTTCTCAAGCGTTGAAAGGTGGAGTATGTTCATAGCACTTCCATCATCAATTAGCATTCTCCGCAGCAAACAGTTTTCAATCTTAATGGTTATCACAAAAGCATCATTGTTCCCATCACGTTCGTTGCTTTTTTCATAAAAAATAACCGGCACGCTTTCATTTCTCTTGGTCATTATTTACTTTGAGGGTGGGCTTTTTGTAGTAGATTTTATTTTCCTTCCTGGTTGTTCCTTCTGATTCCATTATGGAGATGATGGTGTCCACTATTCTTAATGGTTCTTTATCCTTAGAGCGTTGTATCTTCTCATCCCTCTTTGGTTGGTCCCGTCTTAGAACATACTCCTTCAAATGTCCCTCCTGGATGAGATTCTGAACACAGTCCTTTAGTTGGTAGCAATCCTGAGTTTCATGACCAGCACTCTGATGAAAGTGACAATATTTATCTTTATCCCTTGGATTTAGCTCCTTGATAACTTCAAGAATTTGATTTACTGGGATGGTCAATGGGGTATATATTTTATCCCTGGGGTGAAATCCTCTAGCTAGTCTTAGCCATTTCTCAAAGTCATATTGTTTCTCTTCTGTCTTCTCTTTGGAATGTTCGGGTCCACGCTTTCCCGTTCTCGTGCGACCATCATCCTTGCATTGCACTGGATTTCGTTGCTCAATCAATTTTTGAATGATCTTCTTTTCTTCCTCTAAGGCTATGTACGTTTGTGCTCGGAGGAAGGTTTCTGCCATGGTAAGGGGCTTATTCTTGGATAGATCTTCAAATAGTTGAGAGTTGAGATCTAGACCGCGCCTGAATGCCAATCTAGCCACACGATCATCGCAGTTTTTCATCTTTGAAACTACTACCACCATGATTTTCCTTTCTTAATCATAATCATCATGAGGTGCTCTGAATCTTCCATCATCATTCGGTAAGTGGAGTATTGCTCCAGATTAACAGAAGACATCCTAGTAAAATTTATCAATTGAGCAAGGGGGTAAAGAGAGGTGCCACTTTAACACATTCTCGTCTAGAATGGTTGGGAATATTCGACACATCACTTCATCCTTATACTGATGAAGCGCCATCACTTTCTTAAAACGACGAAGATGGTTAACAGGATTTGACTTCCTTTCATAACATTTAAACTTGGGGCTACAAATTTCTTCGGTACTGGAGTGGATAAGACTTTTGGGAATAGTGGGGAGTGAGTTAAAGTTTCCTGATTCGTTACTCTACCTGCTCCTAGTTTCCTCATCTCTAGTATTTTTCGCTCCAACATCCTTTTCACTGCCCGCTTCGTGACTAGTTGGACGGGCCAATTCTCATTAGTGATTCCTTTCCCTCTATCACATTAAGTGGTTTCAGAGTTCCCATGACGGGCGTTGTGGCTGGCTATTGGTTTCAGTTACAGCCGCGTCTACTCCTTTTGCTCTTGGTTTTGATTTTCTGCTTCACGCTCTCATGCCATAGTATTCCAGATGACTTCCACTCTCGTTTATGAAATTTCCTACTATAGTGTGGCAATCTGCCCCTGCATGGTCTACCACGCGTTCCGCAGTGCTTCATTGTTACGGCTCTCCATTCCTTACATCTAGCATGTGATCTGGTGCGAGGCATCTTCAGTTATTTTCTTGAGTAAAAACTCTCAAACTCTCAATAAAAGCGCCAAATGTAAAGGAAAATTTCCCCATACTAACAAAATAAGAATAAGAGAGAGAGAGAAAGGGAGAGAGAGAGAGAGAATACTTTACACATTCAGAGAATACTTTACACGCGATATTCCGGGGCAACCTTTCATCTTCCCGCTTAGAGAATGCCTTACACACGTCATTTCAGAGTAACCCTTCGTCTTCTCGCTCAGAGAATACCTTACACGGGTCATTACAGAGCAACCATTCATCTTTTCGCTTAGAGAACGCTTTTGAAAATACACCAGGTGTCATCTCTTTTCTTGTCAACAATCACGTATTTCCATTTCTTGTCTCGCCGTTGACATTTCTCAAGTTGTCAGTTCGAATGGTCATATTTCCATTATCTTCAGTCCATAATTACCCCATTCAGCTTTTTATCTCGTAAGTTCTCATTATCGTCCTCCTTCTTTCTTCTTATTTTCTTTTCTTTGATTATGGATATATGGAATATTCTCATACCTTTAGTAAGAAACTAATAGGAGTTCAGACTGTTTAGGGCCTGTTACCAAGAATCCTTTCCTCCAGATGTTTTATGCCCGTTAGAAGGGAGTGAATCCATAGGCATTCGATGTAATCTTCCTTATCAAATCACCCTTAGTCCTATTTTCATAGCCTTAGGTTTTTAGTGGGCAATGGGTACACGATGGCTACCCAATTGTACTGTAGTCATCATGTAGTGTAATTTTAACGGGTTTTGTTAATTTTTTTAGGTCCTGTTAAGTTTAATGGGTTTTGTTAATTTTGAGAGAGAACATAGAGAGAGAGAATGATAAAATGTAGAGCTTAGAGAGAGAGAGAGAGAGCGAGAGAGAGAACGTTAAGAACAAGAGAGAACATCAAGAGAGAGTGGGGTACACGACGCCCTTATACCCATCCTGTAGACTTCAGTCATCGTGTAGTGTCCGCGATCGTCATGTAGGCATCGTGTACACTACACATGTAATATATTTAATTTTATATATTTATTTAAATATAAATAAATATGGAGGTTGAGCATTGAAGAAGAATGATTTGACATTTTATTTGATTGTTGTGTAAGAGAAGTATTGGGGGAAAGAATGAAGAAAAACTAGTGGGCTGTGGGTATACGATGACAAATCGATCGTAGTGTAGTCATCGTGTAGTGTACACGATGACTACAAGATCCTCATGTAAGCATCATATACACTACACATGTAATATATGTAATTTTATATATTTATTTAAATACAAATAAATATGAAGGTTGAGTATTGAAGAAAAATGATTTGACATTTGATTTGATGTTGTATAAGAAAAGTATTGGATGGTGGGTCATGGGTACACGATGACTACAGGATCGTCATGTAGTCTGCACGATCATCGTGTGGTTATCGTGTAGTCTACACGAAGGATACAAACTACACGACGATCGTGTACCCATGGCCAACCATCTAGTTACTCTTTCTTTATTCCTTCCCCCTAATACTTTTTTTATACAACATCAAATCAAATGTTAAATCTTCATTCTTCAACATTCAACCTCCATATTGATTAATATTTAAATACATATATAAAATTAAATATATTACATGTATAGTGTACACGATGCCTACACGACGATCGTGTAGACATCATGTATACTACAAGATGACTACACTATGATTGTGTAGCCATTGGTACCCAATTCCCACTACTTTTCTTCATTCTTTCCCCTAATATTTTTCTTACACAATATCAAATCAAATGTCAAATTATTATTCTTCAACACTCAACTTTCATATTTAAATAAATATATAAAATTAAATATATTACATGTATAGTGTACACGATACCTACACGACGATCGTGTACACTAAATGATGACGACACTACGATCGTGTAGACTACACAATGGGTACACGCGCATCGTGTAGCCATCATATAGAACGATGAGTACAAGGGCATCGTGTACCTCTCTCTCTCGACGTTCTCTATCATTCTTAACAATCTCTCTCTCTCTAAGCTCTACATTATGTCTTTCTCTCTCTATTTTCTCTCTCAAAATTAACAAAACCCACTAAAATTAAGAAAACAAAAATTAACAAGACCTAATAAAATTAACAAAACCGATTAAAATTACACTAAACGATGCCCGTGTAGTCGTCCTGTACCCATTCTTTCCCCCAACACTTTAGCCATCATGTAGGCTACATGATGCCCGTGTAGGCATCCCCAACACTTTAGCCATCATGTAGGCTGCACGATGCCTGTGTAGCCATCATGTAGGCTGCACGATGCCTGTGTAGCCATCATGTAGGCTGCACGATACCCACGTAGTCATCGTGTAGGCTGTAAGAAGGATAATGAAGGAAAATGAAGAGAAAATGTGAAGAAAATGTGAGCGCAGAGTTACAGAGTGCACAAATTAATGAACGAGTATAATTTTACAAAATACTCTTTCTAGAGATATAGTCTTTCAAAAAACCTTAAAATCATTTTTAGTTTTTAAATTTTCTTAAAAAGAAGTACTGAAAAAAATGTTGACTAGAAATCGAGCAATATATAAAGTGAAAATGTTGCTTTTCCTCCATACAACATTTTCTCAAGTAAACTGAAAAATGTTGCCATTTAGTCTAAGCTATATATAACAGTTTACTGCCCTCAATGAAGAATTTTGAAAAACTGCATGGGGAGGGGGAAGCTCGTCATCGCGACAGAGGGAAGGGCTAGGGTTTTGATATTTTCCCAAATGTGAGGATCAAAGAGGTTGAAACCTCCTAATTTGTTGATTATTTTTTTGGGTATGTCAATATCTTGGTTAATTTTGTGCTCATCTGTGGGTTATGGGTTTCTTTGTTCGAAAATTTCCATCTCTTTGTTCATATTTGCTCGGGTTGATTTGGGTTTACAGGTTTCGTGCCTTGAATTGATTTTTTATATGTTTTTATCATGGCCGGAAGTTAAAAGAGATTGAAGAATTTTGAAGAATTTTGGGGGAGGGATTTGAATCTCATCAATTTTCGCTCAGGCTGGAGTATTCTTTATTGAGGAAATAATCTCACATCGCTCAACCAAATGTTTTGCCAAATCATTAATAACTCCACCTTGAATCACAACTTCATACTCTTTCTTACCAGGAAGTTCTCCTACCGTTGTATTGCAGGCAAGCTTTCTCTGAAGTTCCGACGCCATTGCTTCAGCATCCCCAACAAAAATGATCCCAACCCTGTAACTCTTATTACCTTGCCTTCACTCTGTCATGATCTGAATAGTTTTCAGTGCACCTTTACGAACAACTGAATCTCTTCCTCTTGTTACTATGTGATGGGGCTGCATCCGGCCAACAAATGTCTGTCCTAAATCCTAAATCTTTCTTGTGAATTTATGTTGGGTACGTTGAACTTTTTTTATAGCCCTCTTAAATAAGGCATCACATAATATTGCATCTAAAACAACAGTTTATAGCTTTGACCAAATTCTCTTTCTCAATGTACATGAAGACACTATTAACGGCTTCTGGAGCACTATAAAGCTTGCCTATCGCAGCTCCTACAGCAGCAAATATTGGATTGACATGCACACTTGGCTTATAGATCTTTGCCACCTCAAGATCTTATGTGACTGACTTTCACTAGCAGAATGATCGTTGCTATGTTCTATTTTTTCAATTTGTCATTTCTCTGGCTTAAAGGATGAGTATTCTGGATGATTGTGGTTAATGGACAATAACACTGCTTCCTTTTTGTATTTGTCTTCGTTTACTGATATCAATCCAAGAGAAGACTTTCCTTGTAACGACTTTGACAATTTCTTGTAAGAAGATTTCTTGATGTCTAGTGTGATTCCTAAAGGCCGACAATGTTAAGGCCGACAATGTAATACATGATTCGACCATAGAGTGCTTCTAGGCGTGGGAAGGTCTTTGTATTTGACAGTTGCATGAAATGCTTGCAATTGTCCAAAAGTGCATCCACATCCTTAGCCGATAGATTTTGTCCATCATTTACTTCGTCTAAGGAAACATTATCTGTAACCTTCAACTTCTCCACTTCTTTACTGATTTCTCCGGCAGTAGCATCGTATTGAGATGTCTAACTGGGGTTGGGGTCAGACTGAACATCACTTTCAGTTTTATCAACAGACTCCCCAACTTCATCACCAGTGCCATCCTGTTGATTATCTGAACCATCAATATCACCTTCGTGTGAATCAGTTGTTTGAGAAGATGATTGTAATGCAGGATCTTCAAACACAACATCTTCCCAAAAGCCTTAATTCGGCACATAATGGCCCTCAACTTACTCCCAAAGTGAGTCCCTGTAATAATACATAATTCTTAAAGCCTTTCCTCGTAAACCAACTTTTAATGCTTCACTAGAGCTCATAGTGGTAATCCCAACAGCAATACGAGCTGGATTTCCAAGAACTTTTACAGCCCACGATTCCCCAGCCACAAATGAAGGTAGATCTTCAAGATGAGAACTTTCCCGAGGGAGCATAGCAAAGCAAAACATATCATACTCCGGTAGCATAACAAAGCATATTATACTCCGGTAGATTTAACTCTACAAGGTAGCCGGCCCAAAACCCAAAAGTATAAATTTTGCAAGGTGGAAGAGTTTTATTACCTTCCAAAGCAACCCTTCCCCGAGGAACCCTTCCTCGTACACCCTCGAGCAATCCCCGTGAGTAACCCACCCCGAGAGAAACCCCCATCCCAAACCCGCGAGAAATCTAGATTCGGAGTTTCTTGTACCCACGAGAAACCCTTCCCTCTTAGTAGTGAGTTTCTTTCAACCCTACCGTTGGAGCCTTGGCTCCCCTCTGGCAAGTCGCAATCGTTTGGTACCCCGACTCGTGCGCCGCTGCCGCGATCTCTGTCCGGCGAGCTGCCGCCGATGAGACTCCGGCGAGCTCTAAATCTCAGCATTTTCAGTCTCGGTTTCTCCCCCATTTTGGAGAATGGAAATCGAGGGCAGCTTTATGGGGACTTAGATGTGCTATTTGGTTTTGAAGCTGGTCTCCCATGGCTCCGGAGGCACCCTGCCATTGAGAGTCTCATTTCAAAGAGACTAGAAATCTTTTGAGGTGGAAGTGGACAATGGAATTGATGTTGCAAGGTATAGATGGTGCGAGCGAAGCAACGGCCGAACTCACCGTATGGTTCTAGGGCTTAAAGAGATGAGATGGGTGATATCTATCATGCGCATTGCGGAGAAAGGGCAGCTTAGATCGTGGTACTTGGATGGTCTCAGAAGGATCATAATGTCATCTATGGTGAATGGGAATGAGGCGTTTCTGGTTATCACGATAATAGGAAACAGAGGCAGATGCTGCATTAGCCTGCCTAGTGCGGATTCAGTGGGATGGGAGTAGGTTTCATGGCGACTTAAGGCAGTGCTTCCTCACTATCCTTCTGTTCGAAAAGAAGTCTCTTTTGCTCAGATGGTGAAAAATAATGAAGTAGGGAAATTGAGTCTTACTCTAAGGAGTGAGCTAACTGGTTTCGATTGGAATGCAAGTTCCAACAAGCCAAACAAGGTGGAAGTTATTCTTCAGAGATCCTTTATTGGGAGATCCATATCGAGAGTCCGCGCCACGTCGAGTTCATTATTCCATGCGTTTCGTAGACAGTGGCTAGAAAGGGGTTTATTGAGGGTGAAATAATTGCAAGGAGAGAGTCACTTGTTTGAGTTTTCATTGAGGTCAGCAATGGAAAAGTTTGCCAGAATAGGCCTATAGGAGATTGAAGGTACAGAGTTAAAACTAAGGAAATGGGACCCACTAGTGGGAACGAGCGCCGCTAACATCTTCTCCAATTGTAAGTGGATTAGAGCGGAGGGGGTGCCCTCTATCTATGGGACTACAATCTCTTTAAGGGTATTGGGGAGAGCTTTAGAGGTTTACTAAAGGTTGATGAGGATACTCTCAAGTTCTCGGAGTTACGTTGGGTGAGACTGTTGGTTCACAAAAATAACAACGAATCGCCAGAGTTCAGGGTGAAGAATGAGAATAGGTTTTTTTCTACTCCCATAGTCAAGGAACAGTCTACCACAGTTGTGGAAGGTAGTCAACGGGCGTTGTAGAAGAGATTCATCATTATATAAAAGAGGAAGATGATAACTTTTCATGCACAAGAGGCGCGAAGTAGCGTATATGGGCTTAGTGGGCCGATACAACAGACTAAAGGTGATGTAAAGTTTTTTAAGGGTTCGGACCAGCCTTTGCAGAAAGGGAGGGGAATGGGTCCTTTTAATAATCCCAGACAAGTTTGGGTCAAGAAGTTAGCAGACTTTAAGTATGGGACGAGGGATTCTAAAGGGAAAAATGTGATGAGAGTCCACGGAACCTATTTTTGAGGGAGTTTTATCTCATGAAGCAGGTTGTAGTAATGCTCCTTACGAGAAGCAGAGTGTTTTAAGCTCAGAGTCTATCGTTGAGGAGATAGCAGCTGCAATAAAGGTTGGTGGAGACCTTTCTATGGGATGAATGAGTGATGATGATTTAAAGAGGCAGTTGATTCTGTTTGAACCGGATAGGTGCAAGTGGGAAAAATGATTTCTATCATAGAGTAGCTTGGAGGAAGAGTTCTTAGTGTCTCCGCTCGCTATGGTAAACGTTGTCAGGGAGGATGTTAGTACTTTCACTATTGGTGATGGTGTCAACAAAGATACAAAGGTCTCGAGATGGGTTCTCCATAAAATGAAGACTTTGTCAAAAAATTTGGGGGTTTTGGTAGAAGGTTTTGAACATGAGGCCTAATGTTTGTTCTCAGAAATTGAAGGTAGGTGGAGGAACTCAGGGCAAGTGAGAAATCCTAATGGGTTAACAAAGAAAAGGGTAGTCGTGAGTTAAAAAGGCTTGAGTTGAATGTTAACTATGAGAGGGGAAGACCAGCAAACATGGAGGAGAATTCAATGGGGCCTAATTCCGATACTTGTGAGAATTATTTATGTCTTTAAAAATTATTTCATGGAATGTGAGGGGTTTGAATGATTGTGATAAAAGGTTAATTGTAAAAAATATACTGAAAGAATGGAGACAAGATATTCTTTGCTTGTAAGAAATAAAATTGGCTAGTTTCAATTTAGCTGTTTTCAGAAGCATTTAGGGTCGGAGACAAGGGGAGTGGAGAGTCCTTGATTCCATTGGGATCGCATGGGGATTCTTATTTGTTGTGATGAAGTGAAGTTTAAGTTAGTCCATTTAGAACCCAACCTTTTTTCTTTATCTATCATCTTGACTTATGTTGAGGAGGATATAGAGTTCCTTTTTACAGGAGTGTACGAGCCTTGTGATACAGGGCTTAAAGTTGACTTTAATATGGTCAGAGCACCTAGAGAAAAGGTGGAATAGTATAGGCTTTTCGGAAGACATGTTAGCTTTCACAGAGTTCATAGACGACAGTTGTTTGTTAGATATTCCGTTAGAAGGGAGTCTTACACTTGGTCCAACAACAGAGAGAGGCGCTCTTGGTCAAGAATTGATAAATTCTTATATTCGACAGATTAGGATGAACTCTTCAACAGTATTCGACATCAGTGTCTTCCAAGGATTGTGTTAGATCATTTCCCTATTATTCTTAACCATGATGAGGCTTGTAAATGGAAAACCCCTTATCATTTTGAGGCTATGTGATTCTCGCACTAGAGGTTTATGGATTTTATGGGGCAAATGTGGAGCTCTTATGTGGTGGTAGGGAATCCCTTTTTTTTCTTGCGAAGAAACTTTCTATGTTGAAATCTGACTTGAGGAAATGGAATGTTGAGTCTTTTGGCATGCTTCAAAATATTAATTTAACTTTGTCAAGTGAGCTAAATGTGTTAGACAATGAGGAACAGCAAGGGCAGTTGCCTCTAGAGAAATTTGTGTGCAGGGAGGGTATCAAAAGCACATAGAGTAGAGCTATAATGGGAGAGGAAATTCATTGGAGGTAGAATTCCAGAGCTTTGTTGCTGAGTCATGGAGACAGAAATACAAAGTACTTTCATGCGTTGACTCGAGCCCATAGGCGATCCAATTCTATTAGGCCCATCGAGATTGAGGGAGCTAGCGTTTCAGATGAGGCTGGCGTTGAGGGGATAATGAGTTTCTTTTTTAGGATGTTTAAAGAAGAGCAAGATTGGAGACCGAAGTCGGTGGAGACAGATTTTGCGTATCTGTCTTCGACGGAGAGCACAACTCTAAAGGAGGCACCTACTATTGAGGAGGTCTACATAGTTTTTATGAGTTTGAAAGGAGATAAGGCTCTGGGGCCTGATGGCTTCCTTATGATGTTCTTTCATAAATGTTGGGATATCATGAAGAAAGACATGTTTATGCAGTGAGTTTCTTTATGGAGAATGGAGAGTTCGAGAGGAGCCTTAATGCGACTTTTTTGGTTTTTATTTCAAAGAAGAAAGATGCAGTGGGCATTAAGCATTTTAGACCCATTAGTCTGGTGGGGAGGTTACAAGATTTTAACTAAAATATTAGTAAATCCACTGCGCATAATCATCCATTCCTTAGTTTCAGAGGAGCAACATGCTTTCGTCTAGAGAAGGTAAATTCAAGATGCTTTTTTTATTGCAAATGAAGCTATTGGTGTGATTTAAAGTATAGATAATTTTGGTATTGTCTGTAAACTGGATATTGAAAAGGCCTATGACCACGTTAATTGGGACTTGCTTCTATACATGATGGGTATAATGTGTTTTTGAAAATGGATTGGGTGGATTAAATATTGCTTGTCGACGGTGAGAGTTTTGATTCTGATTAACAGGGCTCCAAAAGGTTTTCCCTACTTCTATAGGGCTGAGGCAAGGAGATCCTCTTTCTCCTTTTTTGTTAATTTTGGTGATAGAGTTGTTAAGTATCTTCTTAACGAAAGCGCGGTCGAATGGATTACTTATGGGTATTCCCTTAGGTATAGAAGGTAGATCTCAACTGACTGTCTCTCATCTTTTGTTTGTCGATGATTCTCTTGTATTTTGTATGGACAATGGGGTAATTTACTGCATCTCAGATGTATTCTATTGTTGTTTGAACCTGTCTCGGGGTTGTTAGTTAATTTGTCAAAGAGTGAAAATTTTCAGGTCAGTGGGGTTCCAAGATTACATGTTCTGGCAAACATTCTGCAGTGCCAGGTGGATAACTTTCCCACCACTTACTTGGGTCTTCCTTTGGGTGCTACTACGAGGGATCCGAGGATTTGAGACCCGATTATTGAGCGTTTTGACTCCAGATTAGCTAGTTGGAAGGGGCATTTCCTATCTAAAGAAGGAAGGTTAACCCTTCTAAAAAGAGTTTTTTCTAATCTTCCCATTTACTTTCTTTCTTGCATTCATATCCCATCTTTGGTGGTTAATTTGTTGGAGAGAAAGATAAGAAATTTCTGTGGAGGGGAATAGAGGAGGACAGGAAGTTTCATCTAATCAATTAGAGTAAGGTTTGCTCTCCAGTGCACATGGGTGGTTTGGAAGTCAGACAAGTGAAAAATTTTAACAAGGCGCTTTTGGACAAGTGGTTGTGGAGATTCTCGAGGGAGCATGATAGCTTGTGGAGGAGAGTTATTGTGGCCATTATGGGAGATGAGTTCGATGCGTGGCAGCCGTATTTATCGAAGGGGATTCTTGCTTCTTATTCTTGGAGAGTCATTTGTCGGGGTTGAGACATGTCCTCTAAACAAGTTAAATTCAGAGTGGGGGATGGATCTTCAGTGAGGTTTTGGTCGGATTGCTGGTGTGGAGACACTATATTAGGTAACGAGTTTCTCACATTGTTAGTATCATTTTTGATAAAGAGTCTAGGGTTAGTGACTTTTTTCATGAGTAATGAGAGGACTATGGAACCTGACATTCGGAAGAGCGTTCAATGATTATGAGTTGGAACCAATTAGTAATCTCATGCAAAAGTTATATTCATACACGTTCGGGGCTGATTTGTTATATTCGTTAGAATTGATGGAAAGTCTGAATGGAGTTTTTTCGGTTAAGTCCTATGTCAAAAGCATTGACGATAGCACAAGCAATGTTATAGATTCTCCTTGGAGAGAAATCTGAAAGACTAAGGCTTCCTCTAAATGTTCTTTTTTGGTATAGACATCAGTCTGGAATGCCAATCTCACCATGGATGTTCTGAAGAGGAAGGGCTTCTCTATGCCTAACATGTGTTCTTTGTGTAGGAAGGAAGATGAATCAAATGCTCATGTGTTTCTTCATTGTTCTTTCTTGTCGAAGCTTTGGTACACTATTTTGGGATCTTTGAATGTGCATTGGGTTATGCCTGAAGAATCGTGTAACCTTTTTTGTAGTGGAAGCATGCTTGTAGCACTTCCATTAAGCCTTCATTTTGGGATATTCTCTCTTTTGTTGTTTTTTGGGATATTTGGAGGGAAAGAAATACTAGGATTTTTGAAGGAGGAGAGAGTTCTTTTTGTAAAGTTTTCATGTCTATTCTTAGATGTCTTCTAGAATGGATTGGGTGTTTGCTCCCAGGCTTTGATTCTGAAAAAATCTGGGTGAAGACCTTGATCCTTTGCTTTTCAGTTTTTAGCTTAATTCCCTTTTGGGGCTTTTGTGATTTATATATAGTTACCTTTACTGGTAAAAAAAATGAAGGTAGACCTTCAGCAGGTATACTGATACCAAGGAACATTAGATCTGACCCTCCAATGACAAAGCGAGAGACCTCACCCCCTTTCAGCATGAAGGCAGGCAAGAGCTCTGGACTTTCCATAGTGCAAAAACTATCATAAATATTTCAGAGCCTCTTTCGTCAATATCAAAAAATAAAGGAAACCCTCCTTCCACACCATATACGTAAACACGATTTTGAAATTTTGCAACTGTTAAATCAGCCTTAGGAGGAAGTAAGTAATCGATATTAGATTTAGAGGCCCTTGGAAACATTAAGGGAGACCTTTTCTTAATGGTCATCTTGAGCTTTTTCTTAACCGCACCTGACAATTTCTGGTCGACTTTGCCTCCACTGCCTTCTTGAACATTCTTTATTTCGCTAAAATAATATTGGAAAATCGATCGAAATAAGATTTGTACTCTCTCTAGTATCGGAGTAAGTCATGAGCGATCGGAATTGGAGCTGAGAAGATTCTCGAAAATGAGATACAGAGTAGCCAGCGTGAAACGGGAAGAATTTTAGACGAAAGTCAAGCACGAATGACCTATACTATATTTTCATGTGATATGGACCAGGTAAAAAGACCGGCTTACACGTGACATGAGTATTGAGGAAATAATCTCACATCGACTAAGTATAAATATTGGATTAAGAATATAAGTTTAGAGCAACCATCAACTCTCAAATTAGTTTTTAAGTTGAATTAGACTCTAAGATTTTAACATTTTTGGATTGGGTTGATTATTTTGGGGCAAGAATTTGTTGATTATTTTTAACTTTTTGCCCAAATCGATAATTGTAATTTTATTATTTTTGTGGTGAATTGAGTGAAGAAAATTTTAGTTGTTGATATTTTCATGATTTTCATTGGTATTTTGAGTTGAGTGAGTTGAAAGTAAGGAAGGAAAACTAGCTTAGTTTAGTTTTCCGTTTGGAGGAAGTGAAAAATTCCTTGTTGGAACAAACATTTTTCGAAACTTTAATTCCTTTTCCCCTAATCAGACACTATTTGGATAATTAAGCATCCAAGTTTCCATCGTTTTCTTTTTCAATCTTGGAGGTTTTAAAATGTGAGCGACAGTAGCTATAACAATGAAGTTTTTGAAAGATGATAAAATACAGAGTTAACGCTTAGTTGGATTTAACTAAAAATATCATTTTTAAGGATATAAAAATATGAAAAAAAATATATATGAGATACTTTGTATTAAATTTTTTAATTTTTAATATTAAATTTTTTATTATTTTTACTCTAACGTAATCATCCATTTGCGCGACTTGGACATTACGTTTTCGGTTTTCAGCTTACGTTCAGGCTCGCAAAGATAAGGCACTCAGTCCGGCAGAGGAATGGAGGAGAAGCTATCCTCTGTTGCAAAGAAATTCGCACCATCACCCATTCAGCAACTCTCTCATCTTGCTCAGAGATGTAACGCTATCAACCTTGCTGAAGGGTTCCCTGATTTCCCAGCTTCCCCCGCTTTAAAAGATGCTGCAATTTCCGCCATTAACTCCGACTTCAACCAGTATAGGTCAGCTCTTTCAAAATGCGCTTATTTCACCATCTCTCTAAAAAATTAAAGGTCCTGTTGTCTTCTTACTTCGATTTCATGATCTTACCATATTTAAAGTTGTACTAGTCTAATTAATGCGTTACTGAGATTTTTCAATTACTGAATTCCAATGCTCGAAAAATGAAATATGTCTGAGATGATGAGTTAAAACATTTTCTCAATGTTATTCTATAGAATACTGATTGCAGAAGAGTAATTGGGATTTTGTATCTCTTTGAAAATTCCATACGAGTGAAGAGAACAATATGGAATGTGGTGCTTATTTGTGGGGAACGCGTTGGCTTCCTCGTGTCATTTCCATCGTATGTCAATGTGAACATGTTTTTGTTGTTATCAAAAGATACAGGCAATGCAAAGACTATGCTTGGCGAACATGGAGTTATTATAATATGCAATTGTTTTAATGAAGGCATGTACAAGGCATATGCGACGAACTGGCGAAGAGAGTGAAGAAAACACATGGTTTAAATGTAAACCCTCTTACTGATATTGCTATATGCTGTGGCCAAACTGAGGCCTTTGCGGCAGCAGTATTTGCAGGTAACGTTCAAAAATATGCTTTTCAGTTCATAGGCTTAAGCTTAATCGCAAAGCATTATCATGATCCGCAAGTTTTATTCATATGACTTGCAAATAACACAGTTTGTTCTTTGGCCAGTAATAAACCCAGGTGATGAGGTTATACTCTTTGATCCAACATATGAGACATATGAAGGATGTATTACCATGGCTGGGGGAGTTGCGGTATGTTTACCAGTTGAAAGCTTTTCGTAAATGTGCCTGCTGATTATCAATGCTAATTCATGGTCTTAAATTTCTAAATATCAATGATAAAGGTATATGTCGCACTTGATCCACCACAATGGACCTTGGATCCAGACAAACTCATAAAGTCCTTCACTGATAGAACAAAAGCTGTAGTAGTGAACAGGTAAGAAAAATTGATCTCTGAACTTAGTATATTTATGTTGAAACAAGGAGTAAAATTTAAACACCTCTTTTATTTCTGTCCCTTTTGTTTTCTTTGAGTCGATAAAGAGTTATATGGTGAACAGAAATGGTATTTGACTTTTTACAACCTGGAAAGGTACTGATCTAATCTTCCTCAGTCCTCAGTCCTCACAATCCAACAGGAAAAGTTTTCTCCAGAGATGAACTTGAGGCTATAGCTGGAGCTTGCTGCACCAATGGTTGCCTTGCTATAACAGATGAGGTGTGACAACATTTTTAAAGACAATTCAATCTCATTGTTATGGCTAACATATTAAATATTCCTTGGCATTCTTATTTTGAGTTGTACATTAATGGCAAGGCATATTCATCTAATTATAACTGGTAATAGACATGAAATAGTGGTGATTAAGTATTCTTAAATTTAAAGAACTCTTCTTTGATGCTTTGGGCAGGTATACGAGCATATAATATTTGATAATGGAAAACATACATCCCTTGCATCGCTTCCAGGAATGCAAAGCCGGACTATCATCACGTCATCACTTTCTAAAACATTCAGCGTTACAGGTAACTTCATACTCATTAGAATAAACTTAGATTTGTTCATTAATTTATGTGATCTGTTGTTACCTAACTTTGTTTCTTTGCTTGTCTGTATTGTGGCCAAGATTTTCACATTTGGTTAAAAAACTGATAATGAGCTGTTCTATTAAACAACCTTCTTGATTCACTGTTATGGATTTCTCATGTTCCAGGTTGGAGAATCGGATGGGCAATTGCTCCTGCTATTGTTGCCGCTGCAATCAGAAATATTCATGTTAAAATTACAGATTCTGCTCCAGCACCATTCCAAGAAGCTGCCTTGACTGCTTTGAGAAGTCCTCCAGTATACTTTGAATCTTTAAAAAGAGTAAGATTTAGAAGGGAAAAATTATCTCATTTTTTAGAGTTTGTAATTCAAAGCACCTTCTATTCAATTGAAATCGAGTGTGATTAAAAATCTCTCTCTCTCTCTCTCTCTCTCTCTCTCTCTCTCTCTCTCTCTCTCTCTCTCTCTCTGATGTTTTGTTATACAGGACTATGAATCAAAAAGAGATTACATTGTTAATATGCTTGCTGCTGTTGGCTTTATAATCCAGTTTAAGCCTCAGGGCTCATTCTTTTTATTTGCTGAGCTCCCGGAAAGTTGCACAGTTTCTGATGTAAGTCCGCCTGAGCAGTAAATTGACTGTTTTGTCAAGCTTTATAGTTTTACTGTCACCTCAGCTGTCTATAACTACTGGAATAAGCATTGCCTTGGGTGATTTCAGGTAGAATACGTCGAGCAATTAATAAAACAAGTAGGTGTGGTGGCTGTTCCAGGATGTGGATTTTTCCGGTCAAATTTATACTTGGATAAAAATTCTCAGATAGGTTACAATTATCAAACGAGGTATATCAGGTTTGCTTTCTGTAAAAGCAACGCCACCTTGACTGCTGCTGCACAAAAACTAGGGGAGATTTTGGATAACAAAGGATGCTTCAAGCCACATTAATTCCGGTATGAACTATGAAGTTATAGTTGCATAGAAGAATTTGACAGTTGGGGGATTTCAATGCATTCTCACGAAAGAGAAGGAGTTTGAGATGGAAACGATACAATAGATTGTTTCAACCAGACGCCATTCCCTTTGACAGAGAAAAAAAAGTTAACTATAGTTGCTTCTTGTATTCATGTCTGTTCTTTTGGGAAATTTGTACAAATTCCAAAAAGCAAGAGACTATTCACTTTGCCTAAGCTAGCTACTAAGCCTCAAAACCAGATTTCTTTCACATTATTACTGAACTATATTTTACAATCCAAATCAGAATTCTCTCATGTTTAGCCGATCTGGGTCATTGGATTATTATTTTCTAAATGTATAGATCATCTCAATACAATATTTTAGAATTTTAAAATAAAAACTAAATTTTTAGTCTGAACTGGAAACTATCTAAACGACCCAAATTGTCTAGAAGAGACCTTTCCTTTTTTAGCTGGCTAAATAGGAGAGGGATCAGAAGATTTGCCATTTTGGCATAATCAGTTTCTTCCTATCAAAGTCATTAAAAAAATAAAAGACAAATGTTGATTGGTAAAAGAAAATTTGGCAAGTCACTTTCCGGCGAACATCTTTTACCTCAAGCAATCACTGTCTATCTCTAGATCCCATACCAACATCCTAAGGTAATAAAATCCATCCCCATTTCCAATTTTCCCATGCTTCTTCTTCTGCTTAAACTATCGTTTGCCTCTATCATTAGCTCAGGTAGTCACCGTTTCTTGTTTTTCAGTCATTGGTTACCCTTTTCCCATTACAAGGTCAAAGAGCAGGGAAAAGGTTAACCAATAATGGCTAGTGAGAAGAATATTGCTCAGTTTGCAGACAAGAACAGTGGAGGCATCGGAGACGAACAATCTTCAAGCAGAAAACAATCAGCAAATACTCACTTCGGTAAGACACTTGCACATAGAGCGCTTTTCGGAATAAGCAGCAGCCGCCGCCAAGGTAAGGATGCTAAGACTAATGCCATTAAACCACAGCCAAGTAGGCTGAGCAAAGTTTCATCGGCTGAGCACAACCATATGGGAATAAGCTCGTAAATATGTTTAATTTTTTACATCTGCACAAAAAACTTAAATCCGTTAAATTTCTACCACGTTACTATTAATGGTAACATGTTCCACAAACTTCTTAACTTTAATAAGCAAGACTGGGGTTCGTACTATCATAATGTAAAGTAGTAGTCAAAGAAGTTTACTAAATGGAGTCATCTCAATGATTTTAACTCAATGTTTCATATTCTTGTACCTATTAGTACTACATACTGAAATGTTAGGATTTAGATTTACTGAAATAGAAATTGTGGTTAAAATCAGAATCATTGTAAAATGCAGTTCGCAAATATATGAAAATCCATCAAACCATGACCATTAGATTCTTTAGGTCTCCTTCAACTTCTGCATTGTATTCATGAATGTATACTCTGCAGTGGGTTTAAGATTTCCAAGTTCCACATTTAGAATTACCAAAATAAAGCATACAAAGAGCAGAAGACATGAAACGTCATTATATAGGTAGCGGAGCGATGAAATTTCGTCATTTAACGATGATCAAACGTTATTTAGTTAGAAAATACACATTCTAATCGTCAAAAGAAATACGTTTATCCTCTCTTTTACTTCCTGCTTTGGTTTCTTCTCTTCACCTTCTTCACCACCAAAAACTAGGGAAAATTGCATGGGTGGACCAATTTTCAAAGTGTTACTAAATAAATGATCTATTTTAAGATACAAAGGAAAAATAGGCCATTAACTAAACAAACCGTTTTACGATGTTTTTAGTTTCTGAAAATAACCCTATAGAACTCGATCATCTTCTCCGAAAGTATTGGTTCTAATATAGGTTCTCCATATCTCATGGCTCTCACATACACTCTCCAAATCCCACAAAAATTTCCTTCAGGTTCGGGAATCCTTATAATCATCTTCCCTAAAACCTCTCATCGCAACTCTCCATTACCACACACTGATTTTGTCTCCCATAAACGCACACAATATTCTTCGGAGGGAAATTTATGCTGTAAATCTGGAAAAAAATCACAAAAATTGAAGGGAGCCATTGATGCTATGAAACTTCAAGCAACTGGACGGAGAGGCCATTGAAGGTTGAAAGATATAATCTTTTTCTGATTTTGAAAGATCTTGTTTGTATTTGAAGTGCATGCAAATATTTTCTTGTTTTCCCCCAAACGGAAATCTTCAACATTTTAGCAACATATCGAGTATATTTATTCGCACACCCAGACTATACGATTAAAATCTCTGAACTATTTAGGATTCTTATTTTCATTTTACAAACATCGATTTAGATTCAAGATTTTCATTATTTTTTTCTTCGATTTTATAATTAGATTACAATGTATTCTATAGATGCAAAAAATTATAGGTTCATCGTGTTTATATTTGATTTCATTATGACAGAATAAAATCTAGCAAAATGTTAGTACAAAAGAGGAAATGTTAATTTAGTTTGTTTTAAATCTTAGCTTTAACCAGAAGTCTAGAACTTAAAATGTTATGGTTAAAGAAGTGGTGGAAGAAGATGAGTTAGATTTACCTTGGAAGTTGTAGGTGTTGGCGACGATGGATGAGATACAATCGCGGTTCTAATATTTGCGGGGTTGGGTAGTCCATCGGTTTGGTTAATTAGTTTTTAGGCAAATTTTACATAATATACAATAACACGTTTTAAGAAATCAATAGATTCATGTAAGTAGTAGGTTTGCTAATTAATCAATAATTTGAGGAAAAATTATTGAACCACGAACGGTTTGTAGATGGAATATAATTTTTTTTACATCAACCAATTTAGTCATATTAAATATTAAAATCATAAATCCGATTATGCATGCAAAGTTAAACGTATATTCAAAAGAGGTAAAAATAATTTTATACCTTTTGGTATCGAAAAAAATTCTGATTTCTTGGAATCATGTCGTCTAGCGTTTTTCGTTCTTCGTTCTTTGTAGAACTCGAATCAGTTTTCAGACCAACAACCACTCGTAGAATTCAGAAGTATATCTCAATTGGATGTTGATCAAGATTTGGGTGTGGGCTCTCAAAATAACTGAGAAAGAAAAATCAAAATTTTCTCTTCCTCTAGTGTATTTCGGCAGCAACTAAGGGGGATGGCAAGAAACTTTTTCTACTCTGTGTAATCACACACTGTGTTAGGGTTAGGAATGCAACCATATTGTCATCCCTTATATAATAATTATAGAATTTGCACATATACCCTATTATTGGGGGTTATTCCTTCAAAACATGTATATTGACATTTTGATATGAAATTTAAAAATGATCATATTTTTTTTATAATTGTTCTTTTAGATTATTGTTGAATAATTTATATAAATATCTGAAAGTTTCATATTCATTAACGAGACTATGATATTGTATTAGTACGAGAGATTAAGATCATAGATAATGAATAAAATTGTCAGCAACATATTAAAGTATGAAATCTTTAATGAATGATTGCTAGTACGGTTCACTAAGCATTATGAATGCGTGTGATATAGACCTGGATCATTGATGTGGATGGACATCTTAGTGAATATATTTTATATAATAAGATTATATATGACATGACCGATGTGAATCAATATCTTTATTAACGTACCGTTTATTATAAAGATTTAATACATCAATTCGATGATCATATATAGATCAGTCTGAATCATGAGTAGTCATGAACTCTTATGCATGTCTACTGGATCTTTTGATTAACTCGTTAAGGTCCGTTTGTTAATCATGCTAGTGATTTTTATTTTGGAGATTCAGTGACGTGGATGGTTGGGGACATGATCTTACAAGATTTAGAATCTAAGCTTTCCTAAAAAAATCGTATATTGGTTCCCTTAAGTATTAATTCTAAAACTGAATGACTATTGAGCTCAAATTTATAATAAGATTATAAATTAGTGATTCACTAGTAGGTTAATGATACTTAAGGATAAAAAGGTAATTAGAAGGGTAAATTTTTAATTTGACCAGTTCTAATTTACGAACCAATAATTGGAGGATATATTTACATGAAATGATTATGTCAGTGGACTACATGAGAAAGCTTTGTAAATACATTTTATAATATCTAAGAGTGCAATTTCATATTTATAGTGGAATAATAATTGAATTAATAAATAAGACTATTTAATTAAAAAGTTTAATTAATAATATGATTTGTTGAAGCTTAGGATTATAGGTCCATGATCCCCAAGTTACCTCTATACTACGCTGTCTAGAGTGTGAGTATTTCAGAACAAGAGAAAATAACTGACTTGCAAAATGAATTTTTATTCTGGGAAAAGTACATAACAATGAGATAATTATGTGCGATTAATTAATTAAATAAATTATATATTTAAATATAATTTTCATAAATTATATATATAAATAATTATCAATTTTTTAATTATTGATAAGTGAGACATAATATCTCATTTGTGAAATTAGATAATTAAATTATGATTAGATAATAATTTAAATTAACTAAATCTGTTATTTGTGAAATAACAGATTAGTTAGTTGATATAGATAATAAGATATGTTATTTTGAATTAACTGATATCTAAGATAATTATCTGATTAAAATAAATATTTAATTCACAGTAATTGCCACGTGTCAACCATTGATAGGGTATCAGAATTGACATGGACTACTGTGTTGCCATGTGGCAATACACTAGTGAGTGTGCGACACTGTAGTGCCACATGGGAAGACGAAGAACGAACAATAGAAAATACTGTTCACGTGAAAACACTATTCATCCGTGAAAACACTGTTCATCGCGAAAATAATGTTCATGCCCGAAATATACTTTTCCGATGAAGGTGAACAGTGCTGACGATACTGTACCAGCGGTGAGCAGTGGTTGTCCAGTGCGGCAGGCAGCTGTCGACGATGAGACGGGCAGCGGTGGTGATGGGCAGCGATAGGAGAGTCTTATCGTCGGTGACAATTGTTGTCACATTTTAGGAAAGTTTCGAACAAACTATGCAACCAATCCCTATCGCCTAAGTGTTTCATTAAAACTCAAACTCTTTTAATTATCAATTTAAATTTTGAAATTAATGTAATCTTAAAATTAATTATCAATTTTTGATTTTATGAAAATTAAAAATTAATAGGTTGATTTGGTTTGACTCAAGTTTGTCCAAATCAAATAAAGCATTTATTTGACTAAGTCAAAGTCAACTATATTAAAAGGAGAATTATAGAAATTGGTTTAATTAAGAAAAATAGTTTTTCTATTTTAAAAATGATTTTTTTCAAAACTTGAAAATTATGAAGATGAAAATCTAGAGGAGAATCCAATATTTGAGAAATATGTATTTTTGAAGTGCGTTTTGTAATTTTATTTCTTTATTTCAATTGTTGTAATTTAAAAATACAAAATAGTCACTTGATCCATTATTTTATTTAATTATTAAATAATTATTTAATTATTACGTTTGATAACATGTACATGCATTAGTCGATCACATGCCATATATAAAAATCTCACGCAGTTTTATTTAATCATGCATCTCATCTGTACAAACATGATATATTACGATTGTTTTAATATGTTTATATGTATAGCTTTATGAAATCACTTTCATGTAAATTGCTAGGTTTTAACTAGTTAAAACTTGGTAATCACGTCACACTAAATGTTATAGTAACCTTTAGGTTAACCGACTTTAGTAAAAGAGTTTTATTAAAATTTGATGAATATAATTAATTAGTTAATCTAAGTTCACCTAATTATGACTCAGGCGCTTCAGAAAGTTAAATGAACTTAGACCAATGAGATTGGATTAACTGATAATTAAATATTCATAGGGTAATTATTTTAACTAGCAATTAATTTGAAATTAATTTATTAGTTAAAATAGAAACACATTATCCTAAAATAGTGAGTGGGAGAAGGTTGACATGTCAATGTAATCTATAGTCTCCATCATTATTTACAACACCGTGAGGTGCAGTGAGGGCCTCGAAATGACTTTGTTTTCATCCCCCTAAGGAAGGTTTCGAGCTGTTCAATACAATTGTTAGACTTCTTAAGAAGATAGGATGAAGTGATGTAGTTTAGTTTTGACCAACCCTAAGATGACATATTCTAAATGAAGTTATGAAATCTGAAATGATGGGTTACGGTCACAAAGTCACAATTAAGTTTTCATGTGGATAGTTGTGACTTGACCATACAAGCGTACCTTATTGTTAAAAGAGAAAATATGATATATTTCAAGTTTTAATTAATAAGGATGTGAATGTCTCATAAATAATCTGAGGTTAATCTAACCGACCCTAAAGCGGCACATTAATTGCTGGGTTATTTTATCGTGATTAGTAAATGCTAAATTTATATGTTCATTATGATTGCATTCATACATCACATTTATTTTTCGAATACTAGATATTTATCAATTATATTTATGTTTAAATTTCAGTTATTAATATTATGTCTATCATGGACAACCCTTTTTACTTCTTTACTCGCTCTTGAAAAATTGAATGGTGATAATTTCGTATGTTGGAAATCATATATGAACTTAATGATGATTTGTGATAACCATAAGTTCGTTCTTACTAAGGAATATCCTGAAGAGCCCGCTACTAATGCCCCTAAGAATATTATGGATAAATATGATGCTTGGATCATATCAAACAACAAGGCGAAGTGCTACATGATTGTGAGCATAGATGATGTTCTGGGAACCAAGCATGAAAGCATATAGACTGTCTATGGGATTATGGAATCTTTATAGGCAATGTTTGGGCAGTAGTCTAAACAAAGTCGTCATGAGACCACTAGGAGCTATATGACAACTAAGATGAGGAAGGGTTCTTCTGTTCGAGTACATGTTTTGAACATGATCAACATAATGCACGAGGCATAAGTACATGGGTGACCATTGATGAGCAGACTCAACATTAGAATGACCAAAGAGGGCGAGGCAAATGTTGTCGAGCAAAAGCCTTCTTCTAATACTGTTAAGAACAAGAAAAGGAAGAAGAACAATGATAAGTACAAGAGTAAGAACAAAATAGTAAAGAAAGTCAAGATATCGCTGAAAGCCAAGAAGAACAAGAAAGACAACAAGCCCAACGAAAAGTGTTTCCACGTGGGGTTGGAGGTCATTGGAAGAGAAACTGTAACAAGTATCTCTTTGAGCTGAAAAATAAAGATAAATATGATTTACTTGTACTTGAAACTTGTTTAGTGAAATATGATTTGTCATCCTGAATACTTGATTCAGGAGTCACTAACCATGTATGTTCTTATTTACATATGCTTGATTCGTCAAGAGAGCTGGCTGGTGGCGAGGTTGTTTTGAGAGTTGGTAGTGGTGTGCTCGTGTCAGCTAAAACATTAGGGACAATCCGTTTACTTTTTTGATATCATTACTTAGTTTTGAACGATATATATTATATTCTTGTTTTTCGAGGAATTTGATTTCTCTTTCATTTTTGTAGGAATAGTTATTTGAAGTTTCTTTCATTAATAAAGAGTTTATTATTTCTAAGAATGGATTCGATATCTGTCATGCTAAAATTATAAATGGATTGTATATACTTTTAAACCGACTGAACCTAAAACTAACAAACGACAAAGAGTTTCTCATGATGATAACACATATTTATGGCATCTTAATTTGGGAAATATTAATCTAGATAGGTTAAACATGTTAAAAAAGCATGGTGCTTTGAGAGAGCTAAAAGTTGAAACTCTTCATGTTTGTGAATTCTTTCTAGAGGGTAAAATGACCAAGAGACTTTTCACAGGAAAGGGTCAAAGAGTCAAAGAACCACTTGAGTAGTACATAGTGATGTATGTGGACCGATCAATGTACAAGTTAGATGTGAGTATGAATATTTTGTCACTTTCATTAACGACAACTCAAGATATGGTTATAGTTACATAATGCATCGAAAGTCTGAAACTTTTGAAAATTTAAAGACTTCAAGGCTGAAGCTGAAAAGCAATTAGTTAAATCATTGAAAACCCTTTGATCCGGTCGAGTTGGTGAATGCTTGAATTTAAAATTCAAGGATTATTTGTTGCAGTGTGGAATCCTATCCCAACTCACAACACCTGGAACATTATTGGATATGGTTAAGTCGATGTTAAGCTACTAATCATTGTCACTTACATTTTGGGGATATGCACTACACATGGCAACTTACATTTTGAATGTAATGCCTTCTAAGCTTGGAAGCAAGACGTCTTTAGAGTTATAGAATGACTCCAAACCTAGTTTGCGTCATTTCCATATATGGGGGTGTCCAGATCATGTTCTTAGACCCAAGACTGGAAAGTTAGACTCAAGGTCTGAGGTATGCATATTCATTGGTTATTCTCTAGAGTGTAGAGCTGAGTACTTTTATAGTCACAATGATCAAAAGGTGTTTATGTCGACAAATGCAACCTTTCTTGAGCATGACTATATGTAAAACTATAAACCTCGTAGCAAAGTAGTTCTTGAGGAATTAGTGAATGATGAGATCATATCACCTTCAATTTCTACTAATAAACGACAAACTAGAGAAATCACAGTTCCTGCAAAGAAAATCATGGTGCAACGTCGTAGTGAGAGGGATGTGAGACAATCAGTTCACTACAAACTAGAGGCACATGTCATAGTGTCATACCCTGATACTGATGATCCATTATCTTATGAAGAAGCAATGGATGATCTTGAAATGGAGAAATGGCAAGATGCCATGAACAAGGAAATGTAATCTATGCATTCCAATTCCATCTAAAAACTTACAGATCCACCTGAAGATGTAAGGCCCATTGGATGTAAATGGATCATCAAGAAGAAAAGAGGTGCATATGGGAAAGTAGGGACTTTCAAGGCACGACTAGTATCAGAGGGCTGTACACAAATGAAGGGAGTCGATTATGAAGATACATTCTCCCATGTGGCCATGCTTAAATCCATTCACATCTTTTTGTCCATAATTGCTAGTTTTGACTATGTGATATGGCAAATGGACGTCAAGACAGCTTTTTTGAATGATTCTCTTGAAGAAAGCATCTATATGATGCAACCAGAAGGGTTCGTATAAAAGGGAGAAGATCATAAAGTATACAAGTTGCTTAAATCCATTTATGGATTAAAGCATGCATCTAGATCTTGGAATCTTACCTTTGATGAGATTATAAAGTCTTATGGCTTCGAGCAAAATGTTGACGAAGCCTGTATTTATAAATACACCAAAGATAAGATAATGGTTTTCTTAGTTCTTTTTGTTGATGATATTCTACTATTAGGAATGATGTAGAAACTTTCTCAAAGGTAAATAAGTGGTTAGCTGAGAAATTTTAAATGAAAGATTTGGGAGAAGTGAGCTATATTCTAGGCATCCCAAATCTTAAGGGATAAAAAGAACAAGTTCTTGGCACTTTCTCAGACATCTTATATTGATAAGGTGCTAGAGAGATTCTCTATGGAGAATTCCAAGAAAAGTCAACAACCGACCAGACATGGAATTGTTCTCTCCAAAGAACAATGTCCTAAGACCCTTTAGGAGGAAGGTGATATAAGAAAGGTTCCCTATGCTTCAGCAGTTGGAAGTCTCATGTATGCCATGTTGTGTACAAGAACCGGACATCTGTTATGCAATGAGAAATTTCAGTCGTTATCAATCAAATCCGAGATTGAAACATTAGATTATAGTAAAGCACATTCTTGAGTATCTTAGGAGAACGAGAAATTATATGCTTGTTTGTTTAGGTGGATACCTGAATCGCACTAGATATACTGATTAGGATAGTCGAGAGACGACATCTGGGTCATACATCGAGGTGATATAACTTTTATGAAGATAACATTAGATCAAAATCTAACTCTGACTGTACATTGGGTCAAAACCTGGCTGACCCATTGACCAAGACATTTCCTACGAAGTTGTTTGAGGGTCAAGTGCGAAACTTAGAAATAAGAGAGGTGCCACATTTACTTTAGGGCAAGTGAGAGATTGTTGCGGTTATGTTCTCAAAACATGTGTATTGACATTTTGATATAAAATTTAAAGAGGATTACACTTTTCTTATAATTGTTTTTTTAAATTATTGTTGAATAATTTATATTAATTTCTAAAAATTTCATATTAATGCTTGCTAGTACGGTTCACTAAGCATTTTGAATGCGTGTGATCTAGATCCAAATCATTGATGTGGATAGACTTCTTAATGAATATAATCTATATAATAAGATTAAATATAACAGGACTGATGTGAATTAATATTTTTATTAACGTGTCATTTATCATAAAAATTTAATACACATCAATACGATGATCATATGTAGATCAGTTTGAATCTTGAGTAGTCATGAACTCCTACGCATGTCTACTGGATCTTTTGATTTACTCGTTAAGGTTGGTTTGTTAATCAGGCTAGTGGCTTTTGTTTTGGAGATTCAGTGATGTGGATGGCTGGGGACATGATCTTACAAAATTTAGAATCTAAGATTTACTAACGGATAGTATATTGGTTCTCTTAAGTGTTAATTCTGAAATTGAATGGTTATTGAGCTTAAATTTATAATTAGATTATAAATTAGTCATTCACTAGTGGATTAATGATACTTAACGATCAAGAGGTAATTAGAATGGTAAAATAATAATTTTGACCAGTTCTGATTTATGAACTAATAATTGGAGGATATAACTACATGAAATGATTATGTCAGTAGGCTACATGAGAATGCTATGTAAATACATTCTATAATCTCTTAGAGTGTAATTCCATATTTATAGTGGAGTAATAATTTAGTAAATAAAATTATTTAATTAAAGAGTTTAATTAATACTCTGATTTTGGAGCTTAGGATTATAGGTCCATGGTACTCAAGTCATCACTATACTACGTTGTCTAGGGTGTGAGTATTTTAGGACATGAAAAAAAGACTAACTTGCAAAAAGAAGTTTTATTATGGGACAAGTACATAATTATGAGATACTTAGGTGTGATTAACTAATTGAATGATTTATATATTTAAATATAATTTTCAGAAATTATATATATAAATAAATAATTATCAATTTTTTAATTATCGATAAGTGAGACAGAATATCTAATTTATGAAATTAAATAATTAAATTATTATTAGATAATATTTTAAATCAACTAAATCTGTTATTTATGAAATAACAGATAAGTTAGTTGATAGGGATAATAAAAAATGTTAATTTTGAATTAATAATATCGAGATAATTTTATGATTAAAATAAATATTTAATTCACAGTAATCACTCACTGTTAGGGTATCGAAAATTGACATGGGCTATTGTGCTGGCTCACGGCACACTGCAGTGCCATGTGGTAAATGAGACATTATTGTGCGATTATGCATACAAAGTTAATCATATTAAATATTAACCAATTTAATCATATTATTGTCAGTGGAATATAATTTATGAGACATTCAAGCACAATAATGTCTCATTGGCTTGACGACCCTGATCTCTCAATATTTCGATGATGTTCAACATCATATCAGCGACAGTTTTCATATTCTGATGTTGTTGTTACAACACATTGCTAACAGAAGTCACGATGTAACACATGGCGATATCATCATAACACAGGCAAGAAGCATAAGCATCATTTTACTCTTGAGCCGATTCAACAATAGGCTCAAGGGGACAAGGGGTGGTGAGCACGAACTTGTATTTTTCTACCATCCGTACGATATCAAGATTACATTTCCAATCCACGTAATTATCACCAGTAAGTTTGTTCAGTAAGTTTGTTCGTGTTTAAGATGGTTGAGAGTGGGAATAGCGACATGATTACTGAATAGAATAAATAAAGCGGTGTAAATAAATACTCAATCATTTAGGAAAGTATGACGCATGTTACAAATACTTAAATATTTAAAAATACAATAAAAAATATTTCTTCCATGATGTTACGATCAACAACGATAACTTGTCTCTTCTAAGGACAACATCCAAGCTACCTCATATCGCATTGAGACTCCTATCATTTGGTTAAAGCTTCTCAAGATGTCACTACATCTAGATTAACCAATCACCAATGGTTTTAGTCACCTTAGCCCCATTCTTTATCCCCTATGAGGGTTCTAATGTGCTTCGATTTAAGTGTTTAACTAATGCATCAGCTTTAAAGGTTGCCATGAACTAACAGTCCATCTAGGAATGGTCCTACCTCACCACGTCCTTTACAAGCTTTAGCTTCTTAAGCAACTCCATGACTCAAAATGACACGATTCTCAAGTTTCTCCCACTGAAGAGAAGACCGATAGGGCAACTCTAAACCATTCCTCGTACCACAATCAAGTTTTTGTTGAGGACTTTGGAAACATTTCAACGTAAACGATCCTCCACTTAGTTTTTGGAAAAATAATTTTTTTAATTTATAACTCTTTATTAATTTGGAAAAACAAGTTTCAAAAATTATAAACTTTTATAAAATTTAAATTCCAATTTAAAATTTATAACTTTAATAAAATTCTCGTTGTATTTAAATTATAACTCATTATAAATTAAGCTACAATGGTGCATGTACATGTTACATGGCATTTTCATATTGGCATATCATTATTTCTATATGACATGTTATATGATAATGCGAGATTAATAATAAATTGTCCATTCAAACTTAACCTCCCTATTGACTCATTTCTAATTACAACCCATAAAAATACTAAATAAATTATAATTAATTTAAATACTAGTTTTCATGGCGTCTATAATTGTATCATTATCCTTCAAGAAGTTCCACCAATTTTGTAACTCTTGACTACAGTGCAGTCCCATTTTTAAAATATAAAATTTTGATCAAAACCATTTAACTAAGGAAAAATATTTTCCTAATTAAATAACCCCTTTAAAATTTAAAATTTAAAGGATAAAAAGATAAATTGATAATTACCTTTTAAATTCAAAATTTAAAAGATAAAATTGAAAATGTAGATAATTATCTTTTAAATTCAAAATAAAAAAGGATAAAAAGATAAAATAGATAATAATCTTTTGAATTCAAAAGATAAAAAGATAAAAATTGATAATTATCTTTTGAATTTTAATTTTCTTTCATCCGTTTAAAAACCAAAATTTAGAAATTAAAATTTAAAAGATAAAAGATGAGATTAGGGTTTTTATAAAACATCACAGGATTTTTTAAACTCTAATTGTTATCGCCTATGGTTTCACAAACTCTAGTCACCACATAGGGAATGACAACGAACAACAAAAGGCGACGTTGCACAGCGACGACGGTGACGGCGATGGCGGCGGTTTTCCGAGGCGGTGACATATTACATGGATTTTAAAAAACATACAACTTTTGTAAGAAAATAAATTACATAAAATCCTATGCCTCAATTTCAGCGTACATCAATGCTAAAATTGAAAAATAAAATGCTTAGAGCCAATAGATCGGGATCCATTCATAAAACACATTTAAAACTATTTTGAATCTACCATACAAAAATATGCAAATATCACAACATCTAACGATACATACGTTTAATTATAGAATATGCATAATCAAGAAATCAAGGCTCTAATATAAATTGTTGGATCAGGTTTTAAAATTTGAGGAAAAATCATTGAACCACGAACGGTTCGTGAGTGGAATATAATTTTTTTACATCAATCAATTTAATCGTATTAAATAATAAAATCATTCATCCGATTAGGCATACAAAGTTAAGCGTATTCAAAAGAGGTAGAAACAATTTTATACATTTCTTGTATCGGAGAAATTCTGATTTGGTGAAATCCTATTAGTCGTCTCGCGTACTTCGTTCTTCTTAGAATTTGAATCAGTCTTCTTACCAACAAGCACTCGTAGAATTCAGAGATATATCTCAATTGGATGTTGACTAGGACTTGAGTGTGGGCTCTCAAAACAACTGGGGAAGAAAAATCAAAATTTTCTCTTCCTTTGGTGTATTTATGTCGCAACTTAGGGGGAGGGAGAAAAACTTTTTCTACTCTTTGTAATCACACACTGTGTTGGGGTTGGACATGCAACCCTATTGTTATTCATTTTATAATAATTACAGAATCTGCACATATATCTCTGTATGTTAAATTACCAAAAATTCACCCCCTAATCTTTACTATTACCAAAAATTGCATATCTCTCTAGAGTAAATATTATGTTCAAATTCATCAATCCAAATTGATGAATTAAATTGATATCCATCAATTAAGTAATTAATTTCTTTTATTTAGTAATAATCCAATAATTAAAAAATAACCAATTAATTAATTTGCACATTAATTACATGGTTGTCACTAATTAAGTGACAACACCCATCACATATGGGTTCGAGAAATATACCTTGGTCCAACTGATGTTGTTTTTCATTCATGTTCTTATGAGATACTCCTGAGACCGAATGGACCCAAATGAATAAAGCTATAAGACTCAAATACTCGGTGAATTTATCTCCATAAATTCTTGACCTATTTAATCCCGATATCCTACGACTCCACTATAGCTCCGATGCCGAATCAACTCTTGATTTATGCGTTCTACATTTTCTGTTGGTGTAATTAAACACTTTAATTTCACGGTCCACATAATATTTTAACATATTACTGTTACGATTATTCTATAATGCAAGTATACACTATCGTCATCAACTAATAACATTCTATAAAAATTGAGTATCGTCGAAATGATTGATTGATATTAATAATTGAAATTACCTATACCTTAATTCTAATTGAGAATGATGAAAAATTGGGATTTTTAATTAAACTAAAATTCTAATTAAACTAAAATGATAAATATTTGATAAAGATAAATAATTTAAAATTGTATATATAAAAGATCTAGGGATTCTGATTTACCAAATTAAACATGCTTAAAATTCTAAAACTTAATCAATCAATGTTTATCAAATTATTCACAACGAATTTCTCTAAAGTAATTATCAATCTTTCTCAAGCACCGATAATCATGAATCATAAATACTAAACTCACATCTCTGTTAAGATTAAATAAATTGAAACTCATTAAGCAAGGAAATTATAATTACTACACAAGATCCATAATTATCTCTAACTTATGAAATTCTAAAGGTGTTATAAATAAAGAGTAGATTTAATCATCACTTTCCAGTCTCTGAATTAAATCCAAAATCATGTAATAGTTGGTCAGACGATCACAAGCATTAGGAATGAATTACAACACTCAATAATACTGAATAAACATCGATTGAATTGAAAATCAAAATTTATGAATAATCATGGTTTGGCTACGTCGTAGCCCTGGATAAGAAATTTAGAAAATACTAGAATAGAAAAATATTCTAATAATATTCATGAACATAGAGGAAAAGAGAAGAAAAAACTAGATTTGCTGATTAATTGAAGTTGAGATTCGTCTCCCGATTCGATCCGTCTTCGTTTCCTCTCCAAAAAGCTTTCTCCTCTACCTCCCATGTCCTAAAAGTCCTCTAAAAGGTCTAAAAAATTATATTTATACACTTGTGTTCTTCAAGGATTGGATTGGAATAAAAAAATCTAAAATTGCGCTAGCGTCGCGACGCTAGCCAGTCTGTCATGCACCAGAGTCGCGACGCTGGGAATCCAGCACCGTGACGCTGGCCTTACTGCTTCTTGTGGTTGCTTCTAGAGTCGTGGTGCTGGAAGCTACCTCCGCGGTGCTGGCTATTCTGCCAAGATCCGTCTTTTTCTCGTTTTATCCTCATTTTTGCCTTCCAAATCTTTCAAAATCAACCCAAATGCATTTGAATATCTAACCTATAAGATAAAAACAAAAGCAAACATAAATCAAACAATAAAACTCAAAGAACCAATAAAATTAAAGTTAAGATTATCTAAAATACGTTGTGAAACACACTCATCAAATACCCTCAAACTTAACTTTTTGCTGGTCCTTAAGCAAAACTAAAATAAAAAAAAATCAAACAAGAAAATATTTAACACTAGTTAAGCAAAACTACAGATCAAATGATGAAATAATTTGACTGACTAAACATGCCTCATAGATTTCAAAATAGTGATAAACCAAGAAAAACTTCTAAATTTTGATCGTGTAGAGTTTTAACACAAACACCAACCTACATTACATTTTGAAAAATCCCGAGTGGGTATGTGCCGCCTCAAGCCGTCCAACTTCTTAGTCTTAAATGAGTTTATGCAAGCAAGTCTCACAAAAGTTGATCCATTAATCTATAAATAGATTAGAATTTCATAAGCCAATTTTTCATGTCACTCTCCACTAATATAGGCAAACCACAATACTTCGGATCATTAGGGCTTTTGTAGGCTTGTAATGTATGGCTAGGGTTCAGGGAAGGATAAATGATATTATTTCAGCTCAATCTTTACCCATAGTCACACATGTATTCTACGAATCAACGCGCTTAACTCAACTTATCTTGTAATACCCCTAAACTTGCCAGTCCACCTATTGAATTATCAACCATGCTCAACCATTCTTTTTTTTTTTTAATTTGATTTCCTTAAGCTTCTCTTTTCCTTAACAAACTTTCAGCTAATAGCTCACAAACCAGTTGGTCTTAGGGTATTAGGTTTTAAGACACCCATTCGAGCTTAGTCACTCAAGTCCAAGAGGCAACGAAATCAAACTTATTCACAATTTTTTACATCGAAACTCCTCCCATCTACCCAGATTGCCATAGCCCCAAGTATTTTTCCAGAAAATCCAATTATTATAAGTAAAAAGAGTTACTAGGGACTCTTGGATGTGGGAGGCAGAGGAGAAAACTTTTTGGAGAGGAAACGAAGATGAATCCAACTGGGAGACGGATCTCAACTTCAATTCATCTTCAAATCTAGTCTTTCTCTTCTCCTTTTCTCTATATTCATGAATATTATTAGGATGTCTTCTTATTCTAGTATGTTTCAAATTTATTATCTAGGGGTACGACATAGCCAAACCATGCTTGTTCATAAATTTTGATTTTTAATTTAATCGATGTTTATTCAGAGTATTATTGAGTGTATAATCCATTCTTCATGCTTGTGATTATCTAGCCAACTATTGCATGATTTTGGATTTAATTCTGAGACTCAGAAGTAATGATTGAATTTACTCTTTATTTATAACACCATTAGAATTTTATAAGTTAGAGATAATTACGAATCTAGTGTAACAATTATAATTTATTGTGCTTAATGAGTTTCATTATATTGAATCTTGACAGAGATGTATGATTCGTATTTTTGATTCATTATTATCGATGCTTGAGAAAGATTGATAATTATATTAAAGAAATTCGCTATCAATGTTCTGACTAAATGTTAATTGATTGAAAACTGAAATTTAGAGTATGTTTGGTTTGGTGAACTCAAAAATCTTAGAGCTTTTAACTATACAAATTTTATCTTTATCAAATCTTTTTCGTTTTAGTTTAATTAAAAATTCCAAATTTTTGTCATTCTTAATTAGAATTAAGGCTTAATTAATTTTAATTATTATAATCAATCAATCATGTGGACAATGCTCTATTTTTATAAAAATTTATCACTTGACCACAATAGTATACACTTGCAGTAGAGAACAATTGCAACAAGTGTTTGGCGTTGTTGTCGGGGATTGATTTTGTTTATTAATATTGGAGTTACATATCTTAAATTTTACTTTGAGTCTTATTTGTTTTATTTACGGTTTGTTTTTTAATTTTTAGTCATTCTCTGTGGTGTATGAGAAAATTTGGAAGTGAGAATTTGACTCCCCTCAATTTGAAAATTGAGCGAACATGTCGACGTAATATAAAAGTAAAGAGAGAAGCTTCTAAACGACCTCAAGAAATCATGGAAGACGTTCAAGAAAATCCTGAAAGCGTGAACAACCAAAATAATCGGGCAATTTGAGATTATGCGATGCCAATTGTCAATGAGGCTGCATCATCCATTCAACACCCCGCTATTAATGCCATTAATTTTGAGATAAAGCCGGCTATCATTCAAATGGTACAAAAAATCAGTTCAATGGTCTACCTAACGATGATCCAAACGTCCACATAGTAACTTTTCTCGAAATTTATGAGACATTCATGCACAATAATGTCTCATTTGAAGCATGAGAGAGGTTTAAAGAGATGTTGAGAGGATGTCCACATCATGGAATACCTGGATGGCTGCAAATTAAAACTTTTACAATGGTTTGGGGAATTCAACAAGGACGCTAGTGGATGCAGCAGTAGGAGGTGCTTTGATGAGTAAAACAAATGAAGATGCTTATGCCTTGCTAGAAGAAATGATCGCTAATGCTTATTAATGGCTAACTGAGCACCGATAACCATGAATCAAAAATATTAATCTCACTTCTCTGTCAAGATTAAATAAAGTAAAACTCATTAAGCAAAGGAAATTATAATTACTACACTAGATCCATAATTATCTTTAACTTATGAAATTCTAATGGTGTTATAAACAAGGAGCACATCACTTCTCAGTCTCTGAATTAAATTCAAAATCATGCAATAATTGTCCATACGATCACAAGCATTAAGAACGGATTATAACACTCAATAATATTGAATAAACATCGATTGAATTAAAAATCAAAATTTATGAATAATCATAGTCTGGCTATGTCGTAGCCCTAGATAAAAAATTTAGAACATACTAGAATAGGAAAATATTCTAATAATATTCATGAACATAGAAGAAAAGAGAAGAAAAAACTAGATTTGCGGATGAATTGAAGTTGAGATCCGTCTCCCGATTGGACCCGTCTTCGTTTTCTCTCCAAAAAACTTTCTCCTCTGCCTCCCACATTCCAAAAGTCCTCTAAAAGAACTAAAAAATATTATATTTATACACTAGGTTTCGTCAAGGATTGGAATGAGCAAAAAAATTGCAAACAAAATCTAAAATCATGCCAGCATCACGACGCTGGCTTACTGCTTCTTGTGGTTGCTGCCAGTGTCTCAGCAGTGCAAGCCAGCACCGTGACGCTGGCTATTTTGCCCAAATCCATTATTTTCTCGTTTTATCCGCATTTTTGCCTTTCAAATCTTTCAAAACCAAGCCAAATGCATTTGAATATCTAACCTACAAGATAAAAACAAAAATAAATAATGAAACTCAAAGAATCAATAAAATTAAAGTTTAAGATTATCTAAAATATGAGTGTGAAACACACTCATCAATTACCATTCGTGAATATCAGTAGCAAGAGCATGATGTAAAATTATCGTTTTACCCCTCTTATTATTATTTCCTTAACTCATAAATTTACTGTGAATAAGAAAGACATAATAGTGAATTGTCTCGTACAATTCCTTATGCCTTATTCAATGATTCATTTTATCGAGTACCAGACCAGGTTAATTTATTCACACACCCATCAATAAAGTATAACATAATATTGTTGCATATTGTAATCTAACCACCAATTTCCATATCTATGAATCAAGTAACTCCAACATAGTTGAATCACGATCCCAACAGTCAATGTATTCACCTCTTATCAAAGATCGTAACTAATTATGTCATGTTTCGTATTCACCTCAAGATTGAGATAATTAAGAAAATACCCTTACGATGTAACAATTAGATTTAGAGCTAGATAAACAGCTTTACTCCAAACTAATTTGTTATTGGTCTATTCAACATGTTCCATAACATTTCTAGGTCAACCATTAAAGTCTCCATTTTCATGTCCCGAGATTAGCATCATTTGGTTCAACCTAACAGCCATATCGGACTCGATCGCCCAATCGATCATAAGACTGTGAATAACGTTATGAACTATTTTATAAGAGTTCGCTGGAAGACTCCTCAATCGTTACTCTTCTTAGTTTCGGGACTTGAGTAAATTATAAATACACTTTAATTAATAGAAAAACTTTCATCCATTCATTAAATTCAGTAATACAAAATATCTGAGAAATAACTAAATACTCATAAGTAGTTATTACACCATACTTTATCGACATAATTCCAACACTAACTTCCCTAAATCAATTAACTCCTAAATAAAAAACTAATAAAATTTAAATTAAATCTATCAAGAACAACAATAAACACTTCCATCACACATGCAAGTTTATTTCAAGTATATCAATGATAAAATTAATACAACTACATTAACAAATATTATTGCAAACATATTTTAAGAAATTTATAGATATTGTGTGTTCTTGAAGGTATTAGAGTATATCATACGTATATAGGTGATATAATAGTTCTAATGATACTATATTTATGGGAGTAATTAATGTTTGACTTTTTAGACCGTAAATCAAGTAACTACCGAAATATTTTTAGAGACAAAAAATTCCACCCAAATCTACACTAGAAACACGCTTAAATAAATCACTTCCCTTAAAACTGTATTTAAGAATCACAAACTACACGGATAAAAAATCTCTTGGAAATCGCTATTTAGAAACTTTCCCCAATCAATTAACTCTTAAATAAAAAAACTAATAAAATTTAAATTAAATCTATAAAAAACAACAATAAACACTTACATTAGCGAGTTTATTTTCAGTATACCAGTGATGATGATGATGATGATGATGATGATGATGATGATGATGATGATGATGATGATGATGATGATACAACTACATCAACAAATATTATTGTAAAACTCTTTCAAGAAATATATAGATATTACGTGTTCTTAAAGGTATTATAGTATATCATACATATATAGGTGATATATTGGTTCCAATGATACTATCTTCATGTGAGTAATTAATGCTTAACATTTCTAATTATATTTTTTATAACCGTAAATCAAGTAACTACCAAAATATTTTTTTAAAAAATAACCCCCCAAATCTACCCTTGAAACATGCTTAACTTAATCACTTCCCTCCAATCAGATATTACAAAAAAACTAATTTGATCACATGGATTTTTTATGATGGATTTTAGTTGTTCGGTAATATGGATTCTCTATTTTGGTCAACCGATTTTGGTGAACTTTTGTTATAAATATATGGTTGATTATGTTTTGTGAGTTATATGCTGTGAATGTTTTTCATTTACTTCGTATCACAACATTGTTTTTGTACTATTGAAACTAAAAAATGTTGAATATCCATCAGTATGCGCTACATATGTGTTACTAATATTAAAGATCAATTAACCATTGTTTTATAATATACGTGATATTTTATTAAGCATAGTTTGTTTACAGATTAATCAATAAATTGGGTTAGTCAATAGCTAATATCAATAATTTTAGTTTCCGTAGTCATTAACTGACCAACAATGATTGCCAATCAATAATCGAAAATAAAACAAAAAATTGATATATCATTAGTCAACAATTGATATCTTGAAATAATAACAATATAGAATAAGTACTAAAAAAATCATTCATTAAATTTTGAAACATCATCCATCAAAATGAATAGAAAACAAAACATTATTCTGAAAACATAAAATCCTCAAAATCTAATATCTACGTTTTGTTTCTTTGATTGACCGCGGGTTGACGCTACCGGGTTCTCGCATCTCTTTCGATTATGTCTGTCATATGACACATTCCACATTTTACCTTGTTAAATGCACCTATCGATGAGATCCTCTACTTATATGGTCTACCAGCCGAACGTCTTGTCTTTGGGGATATAATATGACGAATTTAAATCTTTTTCGGAACATTCCATTGACTATTATTACCAAGAGATGAACTAATTCCTCATATGATTACTGTTTCAGAGAATAAACTAATAATTGAAATACATATATGATGATTTACTAAAATAAGAAAAAAATGACTTCGAAACATAAACCACTGATCAAACAACAAATATCAATTGAAAATATGGCATTGAAACACATAAATAACATATATTGAACACTTAACAATGAAACACATATTGAATAACACAAAAATTTCGGGTAAAATAAAAAATAAATGATGAAAATAAACTTTGATCAAAACACTTGATAACAAATATAATGAACAGTCAAATGAAACTGAAATCAATGCATCATCCATCAGGCCAATCTAATAAAAAATAGATGAATAGTAATAAAACCAACCTTTCATGTTTGAATTTAACAATTCTGGAGTAAGAAGGAACACTAACTACACTTATTTTTCTTCAAAAATGCAACCGTCTAGTTTCGAGTTTGTCTATCAATTATGGAGGAAGAATAAACATGAATTAGACTGATTTTTTGTGCAAAATGAAATATATAGCTTCGAAAATGTTTATAACTAATGGAGAAAGAAGTGACATGAACCTACACTGGTTTCCTTAAAAAATATTGAATATCCGGAAGTGATAATGTCACTAAGGGAATATAATTTTTATTACCAGAATTTCGCTAAAAAAAGTAAAAAAAATTAACGGTTGCATTGAATGACAGTAAATATCAGAATATCTAATTAATTATAAGGGTCCCAAGAAATCAGATTATTAAATCTATAAATTGAAGGTTAAAATCATCAACAACAAATTCAGCAACAGCTAGTTATTGACTGACATAAAAAACTGTTATTTACCTAAAGTTTGAAAACACCTACTATAATACCAGAATTTAGCTAAAAAAGGAAACAAAATCAATCATTCATTATCATGTTATATTGACAAAAAAATTATCATTTTTTTTAAATTAACGTTTGTATTGAATGAAAGTAAATATCAGAATATCTAATTATTTATAAGGGTCTCACGAAATCAGATTATTAAATCTATAAATTGAAGGTTAAAATCATCAACAATAAATTCATCAACAGCTGGTTGCTGACTGGCATAAAAAATTGTTATTTACCTAAAGTTTGAAAACACCTGCTATTTCTTAAATTTACTTTCAAAACTTGTATATTTAATGTAATTATTTTAGTTTCTAATATTAGTCAGGCCTGCTAAATATGAATAAGGGTATTTTACAACTTTAATTTGTGTTATTATATTTTAATTGATTTTGAATTTTTGTTATTTTATTATAGTGTTTTGGTTAATGATGTGCAAAGCACAGGTTCATCGTCTTTCCCATTAACCAATAACAACATTTCTGTCTGTATTGTTTGCTTGTGTTGAAATATATGGACATTCTAACATGGAAGTGTGTAAATCTCTCGAAAAATGCACTTCAATTAAAAAGTATTACGAAAAAAAACATTGTTAATGTAAAAGGTAAAATGTGATTACAAGATACTGTTATATACATGTGTGAGTGTTAATTCAATACTAAAAAGTATTGAATTGGATTCTGTTAATGAAATAAAAGACGTGTCAACAAGAATGTTTCTTAATTTTGTTAATGAATAACTATTTCTGTTAATGTAAAGAAATTATCTGGTTTTGTTAACAAGATCAGAGGAATGGAAATGTCTGATTTCCTGTCAATAAGAATGTTTCTTAATGTGAGTATGTCTGGTTTTATGTTAATAAAAATCTTAAGGTTTATGGTTACTGTTATGTTTTCTACATTTATATTTCCATTTTTTGTAAATAACATATTAACATATTATACATTATATTTACATTGCACAATAACAATCTCTGCTCGCTTGAGATTATCTTTAAAGAAAATATAGATAAAAACTATAGTCATAATGAATTTTGTTTACATCCCATGTTGCATATAACTTTAGTAAATTTCTCAATGTACAATGTTATAATTAAAAATAAAAAAATCATGTTAAGATATAATTATTACGACTTAAATAGTAAATTAACACTTTGTCTTATTGACATGTTATTGTAGATGAGGAAAAGAAAGATAAATGACTGATAAATATATTTATAACAGATTTAGAAGATGAATAAATACAACAAACTTCACTGAAGGAAACAAAAATTTTATAGTAAAAGTAAAATATTCGTTGAAACTAAAAAACTGATGAGAGGGAAGAAGGGCGGCTAAATATCAACATAGTAAATATTTGGAATTAAATTAAATATATTTAACACCAATAACTTTATAATCTTTCCTAAATTTATGGGTTATTTTAACAATGATGACTTTTTTATTAAGAAATTAATTAAATGACAAATAGAAAAAATAGAAAGATCACATGGTTCCAAAAAAATTCCATGATTGTAATTTTTTTACTTTAAATCACAATAAAATGACATAAACTAAAAAGAATGAGATTGATAGCAAATAATATCAAACTGATTAAAAAAATCAAACAATTAATCTCAACAATACATTTATTGTATTTTAAACTAAAATTATCTTCATAACTATCAAGATGATCATGGGGTTTGGAAATTTGTAATATTTAAAATCAGACTTTAAAAAAAAAAAGCATCCCAAAATTGTGGGTAAGGGTGATTTAGACAACTCATGAAATATTGCATCGCAAACTAACTTAAAAGGGACATTAACTACGGATGAACATCAACAATAGATCATTTTTAAGAAAAAAATTACCAAAGATAAAATAAAAAAATAGCCATCATAACTGTCAAAAAATAAAAATTCGGTGTCAAAAACTGTTCCTAACTCACGCCAGCGAAATTTTGAAAAGTTTATATAATATAAATTGTATATATAAAATATATTATGAAAATCATACAAGTGTATATATATATATATATATTTATATATATATATATTTATTGTACGTATTATATAAACTATTAACATTTGAAGTTTTTTTATACGTGTGGCCATTGTTGATATTTTTTTAAAGTTTGCTATTTATGAACATTACTTGTTTAATTATTGTAAATATTTTTGAGCCATCTAATAACTTATCACTGTAGATTGAGACTATCTACTAAGATTTATGATTGTAATTCAATTGAGGCCTTTTAAGAGGGTATGGTCTGTAAGTCACTTTCAATCTTAAACTCCTTAATTTTTGCAGAAATCTTTGTAGATAGTCTCATTTTACCGTGACAAGTTATTAAATGATCCAAAAAATTATAGTAGTTAAATGACTTTTTTTTAGTTAGTTTGATATGGAGAATTTATATTTTTAAAGAAGATGATTGAGTGCTATAGAGTTATTTTTAGAAACTTAAAACATCGTAAAACAGTGTGTTTAGTTAATGACCTATTTTGTTTTGTATCTAAAATAGGCCATTTATTTACTTACATTATGAAAAATGGTCCACCCATATCATTTCCCCAATGATAATTTGGGAGAACATCAAAATTAGACAACTTTAAGGAAAGAAATAAAAAGTAGTCAAGGTTGAAAAATAAATAAATAACCACCTCCAAATTAAAAAAAAATTTTGGCATAAAAAAAGAGACTCCCTCGTCTAGCTAAATTAAGTACAATTTTCAAAAAATTTATATAAAAAAAATCATGTGGCCAAAAAATTTTTCAGCGCTAACCCGTGAAAACTACTCCAACTGTCAATTATTTATATAATATATGCTAAAAAAAATTTTGACCACGTAATTTATTTTAATTCTGAGACACGTCTAATGACTATTCTTTATATTTTTATACTTGTTATGTTAGATCATGTTTTTTGACATGATTTATTTATTATCATTATTTTTATAATTTCAAGAACATGATGTGGCAGAGGCAATGGCCCAGTTTTTTCTCCACTATCTTTGTCTTGCAATGCAATATTATTATCATTAACACTCAAAAGCTTGAATCATCTGAACATTTCTTATTGCAATTTTTTAAATAACCTATACATACTGCTGGAATAAATATCAATTCAAGAAGAGAGAATTCTTCCAAAGATATTTTGTGAGCATGCTTTGTTATTTATAGTAGGGGTAAAATATAATTTGGACCCCTGAAATATGCGTTGGTCAATTCGGTCTTCAAGTTGTAGATTTAATTTCTAAACTTATCATTAACAATTATTACACTCAGTCAAGATCTGATAGTTGCCTTCGTTATTTATTCATTGATGAAACATTGCTTCATATACATGGATATGAAGAAGAGTTAAATGGTATTGATGACTACAATTACTATTTTTCCTTTAACTGGCCCAAAATATGAGCTCAATACAATTTTTTTTTGCGTAAGTTATCCGCGTGCGGGTGTAGTCGATAGATTTTGATGACAATGTTAGTTCTTAATAACTTGTAATTAAAATTGAAGTACTAAATTTTAAAAAAAAACAAAAATTTACATGGTCCAAAAATGTATGTTATCCTCATGATAAAATGGGGAATTTTACAAAATAGACAAGTTTTTGAGTTGTTTAATAAATGGTTTGTCAATAGTTTTAGGTAAATAATAATTTTCCTAATCTGTCAATAATTTTTATTAAAATGACTATAATATATATATATATGATGTGTTTAATGATTTTTCAGGTATATAGATGATATACCAATTTGAAAGATTTCAGAATTAAAGACATAATTAATACTCAAAATTTAAAATGTGAAATACCTAATCTTAATATGACGTGTTTGATTATTTTTCGGGTATATCAGAAGTATATATATGATAAACTGATTTGAAAGATGTTAGAATTAAAGATGTAATTAATGCTCAAAATTTAAAATTTGACTTACCATAATCGTTCAACAAGAAACATATTGATTTACCATAACCGTTCAAAATTTAAAATTTGATATATTGATCATTTTTTGGGTATATCAGAAGTATTGATAATGTCATTAAAAAGATTTTCTTAACAAACTTTTGCTGATATTAAGAAAAATACAATCAATCATTAATTATCTCCTAATTTAATTAAAAAGAAAGTCAATGAAATAACATTTGAATTAGAAATCATTATTTACTATATTTTTAATTAATTAAAAGGATCCACCAAATCAGATTATGAAATCTGTTTATTAAATGTTAAAATTATCAAACTATAATTTCGCCAATATATGGTTGATGGTGTGGCATGAAAAATTATCTATTTACCTAAAGTTTGAAAAAAAAACTATGTTTTAGCCGAAACTACAACAATACAAATGTTGATTTCCCGCGCTAAGTGAGGGAGTCATCTAGACCAGGGGGATCTATTGGAATGACGTGTTCTTCACACCCTCTTTCCTCTGGATTGATCTCCTCGTGACTTCAACGTCTACAAAACACAAACAAAGAACTCTATAGGCTAGGAACCGGCGGTGGTTGCCCCGTCTAAGGGCCTTTGATGCCTAAATCAGCATATGATCGTTATTCTGGCATAATTTTCTTAGGAGAGAGAATGCATCCCTTTCTTGCCTATTAGTAGATGTATTTATACTTTAGTCCTTCGGTGGAAGGAAGCATGCCGAAGAATTCTCTAGAAGGTGTACCGGGGAAGTTTCATGGAACATGAGGTCTGTCCTTGACTGGACTGAAAGGAGGCGACCTTTCATGTAGTTTGATATATATTGATTGTCGATGTCTCTTTGAGGTAACGGTCTGGAGATTGGTGTGGTATCTTGTCATGCCTATTGAACACTACTTTCACAAAGCAATGATGACCTTGTGCTCGGGGGTGACCGAGCTTTCTATGTAAACTCTATTATTGTCCTTTTGTGTGCTTGGATCTGGGCGTCCCGAGCTCTGTAGAGGCCGACCAGATGAGGTCAGCTTTTACTCATTTCCCATCCCAGGGAGTTCCCTAATGCGGTGTGACACATGTCATTGTGTCATTAGTGATCGGGAAAACACCCATAGCAGTTTCCCCTATTTAAGGACTTGGGTAGCCTTTGATACTCGGGACTAAAGACTTCACTAACTCGAGCTCTGCGTCTAAGCTACTTGGGCGTGATAGATATTAACAACCTGACGGATTCCGTCGTGACACATACGTCATTTCACCCTTTCTGTGGCCTAGGTCATTAATGGCACATGGTCACGCGTGATAGAAACTTGACTCCCCCACGTGCCACTTCACTCATGTCGTGTCATTTCATATGCCTTTCAGTCTCCCAAGATCTTCTCACCGATTCGCTAAATGGTCGCTCTTGGGCGTGATGAGATATTAATGGTTGTTGTCACGACCCTACTTTATGCATTAAATCAGTGGTTTCCCTTCTCAAGGCCTATAAATGGGTGTTCTTTGTTTTCATTTTCCTCACCCTTGCTTGTTGACAGAGTAAAATCCTTGTTTACCTTCGTCCTTACCCTTAATTCCTTTGGAAGAGTGATAATCTCCCCCCTCCATGGGCTTCTTCATTTCTGAAGGTTCTCCTTCAGGATCCTCCTTTTTCATGATTGTTGCTCCCTCTCCATCATCTCTTGAATGTCGTGCCTCAAAGTCATTGATGTTTCATTTTCCTGTTGTCGATAAGCCAGTTTGGCGATTCTCTGTTCGTATTGGCTACCCGCACCTGACGGTAAAGGCTTTTCCCTTAACAAAGGCTCGTAATCCAGTCGGTATCCTTGTCCTTCGCTTCATAATGAAGCACATTGACTGAACACAACCTACCTACCTCCTCCCATACCACCATCCCTTTCGGTCTTTCATCAACATACTCCAAGCACAGCCCTCGCAACCGCGTCCTTCGGGAACATTCTGAACTTGCAAACGAGATTTTCGCTCTTTAAGCTGGAGAGATTGAGTCCCCAACTAGTTTATTTTTATGTTTGCTAATACAAATAAACTTTCTTTACCTTTGACCCTTTATTTATTTTTGTTTTTACCTTTTTCTTGTCGTGAGTATGCCTTTAGTAGTTCTTTTTTGGTAGTTGATCCTCAATCTGGTCTGGATGAAGCCTTAATCCTGAGTCATGTGGTTGTTTCGACTTATTAGTCGTGTATCCTTTCTAATTTTCATTGGCCTAGGCTGCGGGATTATTTATGATCCTGAGATGGAGTGAGCCTTTAAGATTTTAGATCATTTTTAATGGACTTAGTCTTGTCCAACAAGTTGACCCCTCTGCAGGTCAGGGTTCGTACAAACCTGTCACGATCTTTAAGAAGCCTTTCATGTTCTTATCTGGGAGGTCTGGTCAAGTGAACTTTTCACTCGCATTGGGGGGTTTGCCTTTTTACATTTAGTCGTGCACACTATATTCAAGTTAAGCCTTTTCATGATTTGGAAAAGGATATTGAATTTCCTCAATTTTTTGCCACGGGACCTTCCCTTCATCACCTATCCAGGTGTCCTTGTTTTGGATAAATCCTTGAGCTGAAGTGCTCATCAAAGGGCTTTATCCTTAATTATGTCGAACGAGCTAAGGTGCTCGGCAGGCATCACTTGTTGATATCTAGCTAGACGTGCCTGCTCTGGCTAGATCCTTGATCCCCTCTGCGAGTCGAGATGTTCGACAAACATCACTTATTAATATCTAGCCAGGTGTGTGTGCTTTGGCTAGATCTTTGAGTCTGTCTACGAGTTGAGAAACTCGGTAGATACCACCTGTCGATATCTAGCTACGCGTGCCTGTCCTGGCTAGATCCTTGATCTCATCTGCAAGCTGAGGAGCTCGACAGACATTCGTTGTCGATATCTAGCCAGGCATGCCAGCTCTGACGAGATCCTTGATCTCATATGCGAGTTGAGGGGCTCAGCAGATATCACTTGTCGATATCTAGCCAGGCGTGCCTGCTCTAGCTAGATCTTTGATCTCGTATGCGAGCTGAACTGCTTGGCAGACATCACTTGTCGATATCTAGCCAGATATTCCTACCCTGGCTAGATCCTTGATACTATTTAAGAGCTGAGGGACTCGATAACAAACATCACTTGTCTATTTCTAACCAGGTGTGCTTGCTCTGGCTAGATCATTGATCATGTCTGCGAGTTAAGGTGCTCGATATACATCACTTTACATTGATATCTAGCCAGGCTTTCCTGCTCGGGCTAGATCTTTGATCTCGTCTATGAGCTGAGGTGCTCGACAAACATCTCCTTGTCGATATCTAGCCAGGCATTTCCTACTCTGGCTAGATCCTTGATCCTGTCTACGAGCTGAGGTGCTTGGCATGCATCATTTGTTGTTTTATCAAGACTGGTGGGCTAAAGCACTTACCAGTCACACTTTTCATTTAATCCTGACTAGTGGGCTAGAGCACCTCAACAATCATCATTTTTTTAATCCATATTGGTGGACTAGAGTACCTCACCAGTCATCACTTTTTATTTAATCCTGATTAGTAGGCTAGAGCACCTCACCAGTCATCACTTTTAATTAATCCCGACTGGTGGGCTAGAGTACCTCAACATTCATCACCTTTTATTTCATCCTAAATGATAAGTTAGAGCACTTCACCACTCATAACTTTTTGTCACACGTCGTAGAACAGCCAGTCCTTGGAGACTTGCAGGATGGCTAGGAAATCATAAGCAAAAATGACATTTTTTTTAAAAGTAGATTCATCTAAAAATGACCTTATTAGAAGTTATTCCTAAATGATGAGAAAATGACACCTCATATCTGAAAAATTGTCGATGAGTACGAGTTCTTTATCACATGCTACTCCGAGGGGGGGGGGGGGGCTGAAGATAGCTGAGCTTTGATTTCTTGAGCTTCTGACCCTTCATCTTTTATTGGAGTTTCCCTCTCTGAACTTCATCTTTACTTTATCGGTACGACACTTTGAGCTTCGCACTCTGCTCGGGGGCGAGCGCGTCATGAACTGTCTTCCCTAGCGGTCTAGTGGGAGTACGACCAGCTTCTGGGCTTCTCAAGTTCCATTTTGAGGCTGCTCCTCAGATAGTGTGTCGGCCATAGGCTCCTCTATCCATGTGGTTCCATTCGCCTCATTTGTCGACCTTCTCATCATGGCCTTGTGTCCTGGAGCAGCCTATGAACCCGCGTTCTGAGCTTGACACAATCATCATCCTTCCGTTTCACCCACTGTGGGATGCGGGGGCCTAGAGCCGTGACTTGGGCTTGCATTCCAGCCATGAGGGAGAACTGACGCTAGCCTTTATATTCAACTGGGACTAATTCTTAGCCCATTCAACTGTGTGGTGAGGTCCCTCCTAGTTGCCAAATGGATACCAAAAACCCAGATCGAAGGCGGCCCACTAATACCTTCGACGTCTCAGTTAGTAGATGGTCGATATTCTGACATAATTTTCTTAGGGAGAGAATGCATCATTTTCTTGCCTATTAGTAGAGGTATTTATACCTGAGTCCGTAGGTCGTAGGAAGCATGTCGAAGAAGTTTCTAAGAGACGTACTAGGGAAGTTTAGTGGAAGATGAGGTATGTCTTTGACTGAACTGAAAGGAAGCGACCTATCATGTAATTTAATATGCATTGATTATCGATGTACCTTTGAGGTGGCGGTTTGGAGACTGGTGTGACATCCGGTCATGCCTATTGAACGCTACTTTCAGAGAGCAATGATAGCCTTGCACTCGGGGTTGATTGAACTTTCTATGTAAACTATGTTCTTGTCCTTTTGTGTGCTCAGATCTGGCGTCCCGAGTTCTATAGAGGCTGACCAGACGAGATCAGCTTTTACTCATTTCCCGTCACATGGAGTTCCTTAATGCGACGTGACACGTGTCGTTATGTCATTAGTGATCGAAAAAATACTCATAACAGACTGTTATTTCTTAAATTTATTTTCAAAATTTATATATTTGTTGTAATTACTTTAGGAAAATGGGACTAGCAAATGTACTTTTGTAGGGCCCATAATACCATTATTTCAGGCATATCCGTACACAAAAAAGACCCAAAAGAGTTTATACTTGTTGCCACTAAATCATGTGACTTGTGGGGCTTAGGTCTATATAAATGTTTCAACAAGTATGTGCAAAGGTACAATTTACAACTTGGTATTTGGCATTTCCAACCGATATCAGGCCCGACAAAAAATCATTTTGGAAAATTATGTTTCACATTTGCATATCTCGTTGCTTAAATTTCTCTATAGAAGAGAATTCTATGCACTATATAGTAGAAGACAATATTATGTGCAATTACACTATTAACAATGATTTCGGGAGTCTTTTTCTAGCTTCCGAAACGTTTTATACACACCCCACACTTATTTAAGATCAATTTGGAGTTTGACTCTATTTTGCTTGAAAGTACTTCAACACACTTTTAAATGACATTTATTTCATAAACATTTAAAAGTACTTTTACGAAAAATATATATTCAAGTCTTTCTTAAACATCTCATCAACACTTACTCAAGTACTTCATGCAAAGATGAACATGGAATTGTGCTTCTATCTAGATTATGTGGACTAGATCCTGAGTACTGCAAGACATAATCTCTAATGAAAAAGAAAAATGAAATGAAGAGAAAGTCATATATATCGCACATGTATTGTTAAATTATGAGAAGATTAAGTAAAATGATAATGTATAGTGATAGTCGTACACTTTTGTATATTGATCTGGAAGTCATACGTATAAAGTGTTTCTATCTAGAATATGTGGTCTAGATATATCCTTACTGCTAGACATAATCTCTCACGCTATTTATATGAAAAAAATGAAATGAAGAGAATCATATATATATCACACATGTGTTATTAAATTATGAAGAGATTAAGCAAAATGATAATGTATTTGTATCCATTGATCTGGAAGTCATGTGAGCGTCAAATGATGAGAAATGAACCAATGAATTGTAAGAAGGGAGTTGACCTTAGCTTAGTTAGAGATAGAGAAAGACAATAGCCACTGATAAAGGTCATGTGCCGCATCATCGTTGGGCATAACGTGCACTCAAGTCCCTTCTGTAATGAAGTAGGGAGGCCGCGGCCTTTGGTGGACCTTGTGCATGGATTTTTCAATCTTTAGTTTTGTCTACTTATTCATGTGGACCTTATCCTAATCTATTATTGGGTGATACATATTTCCAGTCTTACTTTATACTTTGGTTTCAATTTTACTTCTTATAATTTTAATTTTCGTAATACTGTAACTATACTTTTCATTTTGTCTCGTTGTAGTTCTCATATCCATTTCTGTAGATGACACTTAATCAACTATCTTATAGAATTATATCTAAATGGAGTGGACTGAATTATGAAAATTGAAACTATAAATGTTAAATTGAAATTGAGTTCGAAGTGTAATGATAAAGAAAAAATAAATTATCTTAAATTATTTGGTCCATTTCTTAGCAAATGTTTTCTAATAATTTATATCACTTAGGACCTTTACTAGGAAAGACATTCTATGCATTTCAAATGAATCACGAAGGTAAAGTTTGTTTGATCTCGTTCATCTCATCCGTCAAATCAAATTCAAGTGATCGTCGAAATCTTGCACGTCCGTTATGAAATGGTAACCTCTGTTTGATCAAATACACACATACAGTTCAATAGAAATATAGAGAATCTAAATCCTTGATAAAATATAGAGAACCAAAACTTGAAAACGTGATGTTATTACAAGTTTTAATTTTCATATGAAAAAGTAAAGGTTAATATAACACAATCATATGAAACAGTTTTGCCAAAAAAAAATCATATGAAACAGGAATAATGAATCACGACATTTAAATTATTGAGCTATGTGATTAGCTGGGGAGAACATGAGTTTATTCTCTTCTATAGATCTGAATCTTCAAACAGAAAATCAACGGTTCAGATAAACATTATATGAAAAAATATAAAATTTTAAAAGATATTTATTTTTTCTTTAGCAGATATAAATTAACCATTGCTTTTGTATTAAATTATTCAGATAGACATATATATCCCATCTGTTTCTTTCAAAATCGGAGAGGATCCCAATTCGTTTTAAATGATAATCTGATGTAACGTTTAGTAACTGATTCGGCCGCTCTTACTACACTGATCTACACATATGCTGTCCATTCAATTCAAAGTAACAATGATTTCCCCGAAAAAAGTGAAGAAGACAAAGTAAAAAAGCTTATGTCCGAATTCATAGACAAGGTAATGTTTAGAAAGGACCAACATCATTCAAGATTACATCAAAATGACATTGGTGGAAATAGATCAAAATTAGATATACATTTGAAACTTTTTAGGTTCTTTGCTACCTGTATCATATCGGCTGTTGCCCACATTACGCAGTTCTTTTTAATTCTCCTCTTAGGGCCAGAAAATCTCCCAACAAGATTTGGTATATTTGCAATTCAATCTTTGGTCACTTTTTCTAAAACCTCTATGAATTAATCAACTATCTTATAGAATCACGCTCAGTTAGATGATGGTGATATTTATATAAATGGATCACAAATAAACAAACAAACAATTGTTGTTTTTTCGTTCGGCCCAGTGGATGGATGGTTTTTAGTTAACTTATTTATATAACCTTATAACAAAAACATTATCTTACATTTCCATGTACACTACCATAACTTTTTACAAACAAACACAAAAATATTATGTACATGTGGTAAAGTACACTTTCTCAAATTTTTACTAATAATATATATATATATATATATATATATATATATTCACCTATTTTTCTAGTAATGTTTATATTTCACTGTAATGTTGCATTACACGAAATGAACAGCTCCCAACAGTAAAAAACATGAACATTCATTCACCTTTAAGTCTAGTTACTTTCCTTTTTTTTCTTTTTGATCATTGATTCTACTACGTCCTGGCGTGCAGACTCTAAAATCTCTAATCACATTCACAATTCTTTGTGAAGATTCTAGGAAACTAGAAAACTAAATGAGAGAGATTGCATGTTATTTTTTTTTGGAAAGAGGCATATGCATTATTTTGGATTGTACATTTATTTCTAATTTTTTTATTGCATGATATAGAGTAAAATAACAGTATACACAGTACATTATAGACGAGAAAACTTTCTCAAGCCAACTATATCTATGTCTATAACATATGTCATGGTCATATTATCTAAGTATGATTCGAAGACATGTAAGAGGTAGGCATCATGGCTTTAAATTTTTAACTCTTACAATAAGTGAATTCCTTACTGATAAGTATATGACTAAGAGACTTTTCTAAGACAGAATGACATAGAGGTCTATATCGTTAGTGTTGGAGTATATTACTTGAGTAGACAAGTGAAAGTCTAGGTGAATGGTGGCTATGGGTATAATGTCAATTTTATTGACGGGTACTCTAGATATGACTATATTTGTCTTATACTTCTCAATTCTGAAACATTTGAGAAATCGAATAATTTAGAACGAAAGTCAAGAAAGCATTGGAGAGATAGACTTTGTCTCTTTGATTTGATCAAAGAAGTAAATATCTCTTAATGACATTCACAGACTACAATGTAAGTATCCAGATTATATCCCAGTTGGTTGCGTATGGATCACCCAGAGAATTGTGTAACTGTAAGGAGAAATGTTTTCTTTTAACATGATGAGATCTATGTGTAGTTATTTAACTAGCCTATTTTTTTAGGATTAGTTTTATTACGCATTTTGAACCTAACATCATCTTTGACAGTTCTTGAAACATCACAAGAATTATGAAATGTTGATAAACCTAGTTTACATAACCTAGTTTAGGTAACCTTCATATAATGAGGAGTTGAGGTCCTCTCATGCTTATTCGAAACATTAGAACTTCGCGTTAGATTTGAGCCACTATTTTTTTCCCTAATGGTTTAGATCTATTAAAGAAAAAAAAAATGTCCTAGCAAAAACTTTCTAAAGTTATGTAGTAAATAGACACGAGCTATTGAAATTATATTTAACCACTCAGATCTCACGGACAAGATCATCTCATGAAATCCATGAAATTGAACCTAGCATGTTGTTGGTCAAAGGATTTGTCAATTGTCGTCAATTGTCATTACTCAGACTAAGAGACTAGTTAATAAAAATAAAATCAAACTCCAAGGTGCTAAAGTGATTTCATAATTAAAATTAAAGCATTTGAAAAACGTATCAAAGATACAAACCTATATAAATTACTTCAACCAGAAGGAGAAAGTTTCAGATGAAGATCAACACCAACATCATCGTCCTCGGGAAAAATCGCTGCATCATGACTAGAAGCAAATTGAAATGGCGGTGGACAAAACTGAGGAGGGATCCTAGAGTACGAAGATGAAACGAAAACTGGCCTAGAATAATAACTTAAATAATCCGCTTCAGACAAAAATCTAGGAGCACCAACTTTGGCAGTGAACCCTCGCGAATAAAGCGACGGCGTTGATGACCTGACGCCATGTGACTAGAAATTCACTTATTTTTCTAGTAATGTTTTGCATATAGTCATGTTCAAGAAATGTTGCATTTATAGTTCCAACATATTTATCATATAATGACACAATGTAACATGAATTAAAATTCAATCTATTTACATAGCCAATATTAATTTTATTCTTCTGAAAGAATCTTTAAGAAAGATCTAGCGTTGTATTAATTAGGATTGTACTTACTTCCTTTTACAGTCAGATTAAAGTCCTAGTTAATATCCATTAGTGTCGATAATATTTTCAATAAAGATGTTAATCGACTCATGGACAACATTTTAATTACTAAAAAATAATAAAATTCTCAATCATTACAAACACATTCTTATTAAAACATACATCATTCATGAAAATAAAAACTCAAAAAAATAACATGCAATGTAAGCAACGGTATCTCAACTCTCATAAACATACGCATGCTTAGGCAGAACACACATTTAAAAAAGATAGGTAGATAGTCAAATCTAATTAATTACCAATCTGATATTAATACATAGTAATCATACTAATCCAGTATTAATATCTAACGATTAACTAATGTGCAGCTTTGTCTTTCAAAATAAGTAATAAGAATAGTTTAGGCAGGATACTACAAAAATGAGTCAAGTGTATATCATTATATCACCCTCAAACTTGTGACAAGTGGATAACTCCTGCTAAGGCAGATCATTTCCAATTATTCACTTACCAAGGTGATTATTACGAAGATCATACTTGTAATATATGATACTTCAGATACCCTCCTTTAGGGAGTTTCTAAGATTGAAAACGAGGTATCATAACACCTTACTATGATTTAATAATGAAGACCATGAGCTTTGATTAAGAATCTTGCTCCCACCTAAGTTTCTAAATTACGTGAGTTTTTATTACAGTTGGTTACTAAGTGACATTAGGTAATTAGCCAACCTAATCTTTAGCAGCCTACTTCGATTAAACAAGCTCGCTCAATTAGTATTATATTTAAGTTAATATAATTATATTTAAATTCTATTAATCTCATAATTGAATAAACGGTAAATTAAATATCTAGCGAGATTATTAAAATAAAAAATAACATGCTTCTAGGGTTATCCATTTTATACTCTAATTGATTATCCTTAATTATCTTCTTTATGCAATCACAAACACTTATCATTTTAGAAACCTAAAGTCACATGGTATCTAAGCATTCTAGATGTAAAATATAATAAACAAAACACAAGGATATAAAGATAAATATCTAAAAAATACCCTAGCCTTGCATAACCCTACCATATCTTAATTTAAAATCTAAAACTGATCCTTAAGATAGGCAAAGATTGATCCCTAGCACCAAAACCATCTACCGTTTGTTGACACCCTTGATCTCCACACGGGTTGCACCGCTGGCCACCGTCGACCATCACCCATTGTCTCATGAAGTTCATCCCATTCCAACGAATCAAATCAGAAAAACAGAAAAATTATCATCTGTACATGAGGGTTGATGACCTTAACGTTGACTCCCTGTGAAGCACAACTCTTATGGCGTATCAGGGGTGTCTCCCCAAAGAATGCACCATAGAGTGTCGCCGCTGAGATGCACCATGGAGCGTCCGTTGAGATGCACCATAGAGTGCCACCCGCTGAGGTGCACCATGGGATGCCGTCAGTGAGGTGCACCCCATGGGGTACCGCCACTAAGATAGCACCCATGAGTGTCACCACTGAGGTAGCTCTCATGGGTGTCGTAACCACCTCCATTATGGGTGTGCAACCACCCTCCTGCATGGGAGTGCAACCAACCTCCACCATAGGCACGCCACTAACCTCTCTCATGGGCATCCAACCATCCTCCATGTAGGTGTTCAATCATAATCATTCACCCAGAACCATGTTCAACTGAACATTCAAGCCAACACTCAGACTCTTGCATAAGTCAATGTTACACCAACACCTTGACAACCTCACTACACCGACTACTACAATAGCTCAGACCAACTTCACCTCAAGCGCAAACATCTGTTGGAAGTAGTCATGTAATTATCCACGAAGCCCTCCAAAAGGTACTCCAAGAGGAGAGAGTAAGAGCATCACTGAATGACTTCGTTGTCGACTTTAGACCATCATATTCGCCTGACATATCCTTGAGACCATACCCGAAAGATTATGTTCCCTAAAGTTCCAAAAGTAAAATGGCTGAAATGAGTGTGCCAAAGAACATGTGATACGTTTTATTGATGATATGACACTCTATGGTTATGATGAGTTCATGTATTTGTGGGAATTCTCCAAGTCCTTGACGGAGCGCGCTTACACTTGGTATGCGAGCTTGGCACCCGAGTCGATCTTGACGTGGTATCAAAATTCTTGGCGAAGTTCTTTATCATAAAGTAGAAGACTAGAATACTAGATCTAGAGAGGCAAAAGACTAGTGAGGACCTTGTGTCATACGTTCAGCGATTCAAAGAGAAGGCCATGGATTGCCAAGAGTATTGCAAGGAGGAATCTCTTGTGAAGATGCGAATTGGAGAGGTGTTGGATGATTACAAGGTCCACCTTAAGAACTTGGGGATTGTCACCTTCACCCGCTTGATAGAAGCGTCCAAGAGGATAAACACTTCAGTACGTAGGCCACGCCCTTGGAGACTCACCACATCACGCTAACATCCTCAAGTAGTGGTTGCACAACCACAAGGGAGCAGTCATAAGAGACGTGGAGATGAGAGGAATGATCCGCCACCTTTCCCTTACACCATGGGTAAGGTGGAAACACTAGTAGACATATGGATAAAGGACAAAGATATTACTTTGCCTTGGATCACCGTGCAACCCACAAGGAAGGAAAGGAGTTCCCAAAACTTCTGGGCATAACACTGCACTACATCACACCTTACCCAAGAGTGTAAGGTTTTTAGGAGGTTCTTTGATGAGAAATTGAAGAATGGACAAATCATTACGGAGGGTGTTTGACCTGCAGATCCACCCTGTTTCCTTCACCATGCTAATGTCAACATGTAGATCCACCCTTGCCTCTACATTTCAGCTCCATTATTTTGTACATGAAATTTTCTGTCATTGCTTGAAACAATAGCAACCAAGGCAACTAGGCGTAATATAAGCCAGTTGGCCCGTTCTTTTATAATCAAACTTGGAATGAACAGAAGAACTTCAGAAACTTTGGCCTCTAAAGATGTGTTATGAAAATGGCTACTTAATGAGGCTCCAATGCCTTTTCCTTGGCTATAACCATGATAGACATCATGCTTGGTGAGATGCATAGGCTTTCACGCTTCTACTTGAGAACATTCATGATAGACATTATGTTGGTGAGATGCATAGGCTTTCAGGCCTCTATTTGAGAACACTCATGATAGAAGTCATGCTTGGTGAGATCTATAGGCTCTCATACCTCTACTTGAGAACACCCATGATAGATGTTATGCTTGGTGAGATGCATAGGCTTTCACGCATCTACTTGACAACATCCATGATAAACGTCATGCTTGGTGAGATGCAGAGGCCTTCACGCCTCTACTTGAGAACACCCATGATAGATGTCATGCTTGGTGAAATGCATAGGCTTTTACGCCTCTACTTGAGATCACCCATGATAGAAATCATGCTTGGTGAGATGCATAGGCTTTCACGCCTCTACTTGAGAATATCTATGATATACATCATGCTTAGAGAGATGTATAGACTTTCATGCCTCTACTTGAGAACACCCATGATAGACATCATGCTTGGTGAGATTCATAGGCTTTTCACGCATCTACTTGAGAATACCCATGATAGACATAATGCTTGCACGCCTCTACGTGTGAACACCCATGATAGACGTCATGCTTGGTGAGATGCGTAGGCTTTCATATTCCTACTTAAAAAATACACATGATAGACATCATGCTTATCATTAAGAACACACATGATGTGTCACTCAGATCCGCTTGTTTGATGTATCACCTAGACTTGCGGGTCACCTCATTGAGTCTGACCTTCCCATGTTGGAACCCACACGACTCCTAAGGAGGTTTGTGAACACACTTCAGCACCCCTCAGTGGAGGCACTTCAACACTCCTCAGCGGAGGCACTTCAGCACCCCTCAACAGAGGCACTCAATGCACCCCTCAACGGAGGCACGTTCAATTGATGTGTGTCCAATGGAGGCAAATTTTGATGTTCAATGGAGGCAAATCTAGTCGAGGCACATCCAATGGAGGCGTGTCCAATAGAGACAAATTTCAATGATCAATGGAGGCACGCCTAATGGAGGAGTGTCCAATGGAGGCACGTCCACTAGAGGCATGTTTAATAAAGGCCTATCCAACGAAGGAAATTTTTTCAAATTTCTCCTAAGTGGGGAAGCACGTTACAAACACCCTATAGGGGAGACACGTTCAATGGAGGCATATCCACCGGAGGCAAATTTTCAAAATTTTCCTAAGGGGGAGCACATTACAAACACCCTATAGGGGAGGCACGTTCAATGGAGGCAAACATATTACAAACATCCTATAAGGGAGGCATGCTCATAATGAGACATTCTACTTACAAAATTTCTAAGTATAATAATGGGTACTTCACTCACTTGAAGAGAAAAATCTAAAGAAGAGAGCCTGAGTCCTATTGGTTCACAAGACAACTCCTTGATGGTCCGTGAGAGCAAGATCTGCAAATAAATCAAAAGACTTGCTTAGACCAAGGCATATGCCAGTTATAGAAAAGTGACTAAGGCATTGTAAAACACTTAGAATGCGGCCTAAATTTCACCACAATTCGTCTTCGTTGGGAACGCAAATTTCCCAACCAAGTGACACGGGTTTGGCAAGGTCTCCGTGGTATTGCAATGGCAATGGTCGAAACCACTGGACCTCGATGGCGGTCAAGACCACCCCTCAACTACCCCGACTTCAGTAACGGTCCAGCCTGCCACTTGGCTTCAGCAGCGGTCTAGCCCACCACTAGACCTCAGTGGCTGCACTTACTCGCTACTCTAGTGGCGGTAATCACCCGTCACTAGACCTTACCCCTACTGACCGCCATTGAACCCTAAGCCATCTGGTGCCAACATGACACCTCTCTGCCAAAGTGAGCTTGGTCGTGCTCGACCTCACACCCTCATGCCACCACTCAACTTGATTTCTCTTTTCAAAAGGGAGGAGAAGGGAGAGGGGACTCCCCATATTCCAAAATTTAATTTCTTTTTAAATTTGATCCCCCACGAAATCTATTTCTAAAATTTAACCCCCATGAAATTCTTCTAGGCTCGTCGAACATAAAGACAAAGAGATGCCTACATCACATAAAGAAGGCATATTGAGCATAATGGATCGATGCATCCCACGTACATCATGTAATGGAGGCGATCGAAGGATCGATGACTTGATGATACAATCGGTTGCTACATTGAAGAATTTATGTACAAGCCCGATTACTCCGCATCGTGCTTTCACAGAGGACTAAATGTACATGAGGGTTGATGACATCAACGTTAACTTTCCGTGAACTATAACTCTTACGTCGTATTGGAAGTGTCTTCCCAAGGATGCACCATGGAGTGTCGCATCTGAGATGTACCATAGAGTGTCGTCACTGAGAAGCGCCATAGAGTGTGCCGCTAAGGTGCACTATGGAATGTCATCGTTGAAGTGCACGTCATGGGGTGCCGCCGCTGAGGTGCACCCCTTAGGGTGCCGCCGCTGAGGTGAACCCTTTGGGGTGCCGCCGCTGAGGTAGCACTCAGGGGTGCCACCCCTAAGGGTACCCATGGGGTGTCATTCGTTACCCCCATAGTAGAACCATTGGATATCACCCCATGGGTGTACCATAGGGGTGTCTTTGATAAACCCGACAAGAATCTATAAAATTTAAATACAAATCCTAAAGGGAAAAATCTCTTCATAGGTTGTCCTCTAATTACATAATCAACATAAAAATACACGTAAAATCTAAATGGTTATGAAAGGGATTATCGAAAACATTCAAAACCATCAACAAAATTTTGTAAGGTATTTCTCGAATAATTCAAAATATTTGCTATGATTCCAATTGAAGGAATCGACGCAGCGGCAAGTACATGATCTTGAATTATTCGAGAAACAAACTATAAATATGGATTAGAAAAAATACATCTTGAAGCGTGTCGATTAAAAAATCAAAACCTCATAGTTTTCCTTGCTATTTCTCAGACCGTCTACTAAAATCATGAACAGGTGGGCGCTTGAATAAAATCACATAAAATAAACTAACTCATCGTTTTGTTTCTAAAAGAAGTGTTCGGCCAAAGTCATATTCTAATTCTCTAGAGAAATAAAAAACTGTACAAGAAAGAAGTTATAAAACTTAAGAAGAAAACAACCTTCATGAATGGGTTTGATAACCCATTCAAAAGGAATACATCCCAGCCGTTTCTATATTTTTTAATTCAATTAATTGAAATTAAATTAATTAATTTTAATTAATCTTTGGTCTTTTTATGAAAAAGACGGAGTTAATTTTAGACCACTTGGTTGACTATAGGATATTCACGTTGAGTCACTTGTTCATTAAACAAGTCTCGTCATAACGTAACTCAAATCTGAGACTAGTAAGGGGACCATAAAGATATAAATACATTTAGTTACATAAATTAATGAACTCTATCGATTAAACCCATAATCGATTTATTAATTATTAATTACAATTAAACCCACTATAAAATCATAATTGAACTCAAAGTATATTTTATTTACTTGACATAACTATCATTGATCTATTATTCATCATGTAATGTCCCTCTATAATATAGTGTCATGTATAATTAGGTTAATTACTATCGGCCTAATATTTACACACATTTTGATATTCTTAATTTTCAAATTCATTTTACAAGTCAACTATGATAATTTTCATATTTAATGCCTCAAATAAAATTATCAAATCTCTAGTACTCTATCAGAAATACTAAGTGCTTAGTTTATTGTGTTCATATAAATGAATTACTTAAAAAGTATTATGTGACTTAATTAAAAGTGTTCATAGATTCTACTATTGAGAATCTATGGACTCATTATCTAATAATTCAGTCATCCAACATACGGAATATGTTGACTCATAGAGTCTCATTTTTAATAGATCAAAATAACTAAGTTATTCAATATGAGCTCATGACTCTCTCAAGATTAAGAACACTCATAAAAAATAATAGCAATGAGTCATGATTTTCATTTGATAGTATTTTTTACTTAAAATCAGACTCATTAGCCCTTTCAATTCATTCCAAATGCACTAGTACATTAACTAGATACTCTATCTGGTGATCAAAGTTAGTCACTCTACATAATAGAGTTAATATACTACATATTTTTTTAGTAGAGCATCCAGCTTCAGTAGACTATGAAATTAAGTATTTACAAGTCATAAATGATTCTTAATTAAATGCATTGTTCTCATAAGTTAAACTCTATATGACTCATAAACCAAGTATTATTATACTTGTGGATATTTTTACAAGAATGTATTACACATGATATAAGAATAAATTATTTATTCTTAATCAAAATTAAATGTCTCAATAAATATAATAGAATTTCAGTGTTTTTAGGGTACAATCCTAACAAAAAATAGTTTCATTTGCTAACGGTAGTTTTAGATGAGTGACTACACATTAATGTATAAATGAACGACACATCATTTTATCATTTAAAATTTGATGTATAACTTAATTATAAAGGATCTGAATGTATCTTCTCCAATGTTTTATGTGGTCCAAGTCGACCCTTTTAGCCAAACAAAATAGATGTCCTTTAATTTATTGATCAAGTCTTGATTAACTCAAAGCAAAAATAGAAAAATGTAAATTTCTTAGCTAAAAGAAATTATTGGAACCCAAATAAAATCAATCGACGATGGTAATAAGCTGAACTTGACCTCTCTTAATTTTACAAAATAACACTAGATGATTTTTTTAATATATATATATTTTTTCCAAGCGGCAACAAAATGTTGCGACTTCCATGAACAACCAAATGGAATGAAAAAAATGACTTCATAATAACCGGATACTCTTTTCCAAATTATAACAATATTAATTGTAAATGAGTTTTTTTTATGGGGAACCCTATACGAATGAATAACAAATATAATAATTTAGAGAAAAAGTGAGAGAATGAAGACACCATGATTTACGTGGAAACTCTTAAAGGGAAGAAAAATCATGAGGAGACGATTAATATTCACTTATGTAAAGGATTTTACACAATTGATGATGAGAGAATAGGGATGCACTTAGTAAAGACTTTCATGGGTTGCCCTCCCCCCTCCCCCTTTCTTTTTACATGAGACTGTACTTATTGGCATTACAATAATGACAATAATAAAGATAAAGGGGGACGATCACACCCCCATGTGTTTTCGGATGATGGAATCTTCTTCTTTTCCCTTTCTCATTTCTCATCTGTGTCGCTCATATCAATTTAATCACAGCCATTTGACAATTTCCTGTGGTTCTGAGCCCATCAGTCAGAACCACTTGGTGGTCTGTCAATATGTCAAGTCTAGGTCACTCAGCTTACCAAATCAATTACGGTCATTTGAGTGTCGGTCTGAACCCATTTTTCCCATTCTGTTGTTCTTTCTCATTTCGGAAGTGATGGTCCCCCGTTCTTGAAGTGATGGACCCTCATTTTGGAAGTGGTAGCAATCTGTTTATGAATGTCTCGCGCCTTTAGCCCGTCAATCATTTTTGCTTTACTTCCTCTTTCCGTGAGCCCTAGGTAAGTCCATTTTGTCCACATGGCAGCGGGTGTTTTTACCTGTTCATTGGCCCTCATTACACTGAACAAAATTTTATTTGTTGATGTGTAATGATTTGTCTTTTCTTATTCTGACATTATGTCTGCCTGTTTATGTCCATACGTGTTTCTTGAAAACACGCAACGTGATTTTTCCAAACAATTTTTAGGTTGTTCGCTACCAGTGATGGCTTCTTTTTTTTTGTTCCTGCAGTTACGTTCTCGTATTCCTGTTCACAAATGCTTAGTGTTTGTCGAATAATTTTTTTGCCAGCTCGTTGTCGATGATGATTACTTTCCCTTCATTTGATGTAATGCATGTCTGTTCTTTTTACTATGTGCTTATTGATAGAGTTTTTCCCGTTTTTGTCACTATGGGCTCATTGGCTAGGTTTTCTCATTTTCTTCAGGCTCATTGATAGATTTTCTCCCATTTCTTCATTTTTCTTGTCCTTCTCTCATGCACTAAGATCTTACGTTCATTGGTAGAATATTTCCCATTTCCCTTGCTACGGACTCATTAGTACAGCTTCTCTTGTTTCCTTTGTTACGGGCTCACCGGCAGAGTTTCTCCCATTTTCCTTTTTCCTTTTCTCATTTTGTATTTTTTCATTTGTATTTCTGCTTTGATCAATGAGAATCTCTTTGTTTGCATAATTTTTCTTCTATTGAACTCCCTTTTTATTGTATTTCATGCTTTTGTCAGAGACTCTAGCAAAATTTTGGAGGTCCAAATCTATTCCCATACCAACTTCAAGATGTCAATGAAACTCGTGCTCAGATACTTCAGAAATTTTTGCCTCCCATTTCTCTTGGAAATAGCTATTTTCTTTTGTGAAATTTGTTCCTGAGGATAAGACTTTAATTTCTTTATGATATACATGCTTCCTCAAGAACTTAGGTTTAAATAAAGAACCATGACCCTGTCTTCATTCTGAGATAATGAATTTATGAACTGACATTTTCTTTTGAGAATAATGTCCATAGACATTCCCAAGAACTTAGGCTCCTTCAATGGAACTGTGGCCCCATTTTAATTTCCTTCTGAGAACAGCGTACGCAAATGCTCCCTAGGACTTAGGTTCCTTTCATGGAACCATGGCCCCATTTTAATTTTCTTATGAGAACGACGTTCGTAGACACTCCCAAGGACTTAGGCTCCTTCCGTGGAACCTTGGCCCTTTTTTGATTTCCTTCTGAAAGTAGGACTTATGAAATACCCCTCTCAAGGACTAATGTCATTAGTTCCTTCTGAGAACAAGACTTATGAACTGCCCTCCCAAGGACTTACGTCCTTAGTTCATTCTGAGAGTAAGACTTATCAATTGTCCATCTCAAGTACGTATGCCCTTAATTCCTTCTGAGAGTAGGACTTATTAACTGTCTTCCCAAGGACTTATGCCCTTAGTTTCTTCTAAGAGTAGGACTTATGAACTGCTCCTCCCAAGGACTTACACCCTTAGTTCATTCTGAGAGTAAGACTTATAAATTACCCATCTCAAGAACTTACGCCCTTAGTTCTTTTGTCGAAGAAGAGAGAAAGTTGACAGCCTGAATGTTATCTCATCACAAGTTTTGATTGAGAGCTCCAAATTGAATTCCGTAAAAGTCTTCAATAAGTAGACTTATGTATCTTCCTGAGAAGCCTTTACAAAAATTATCATAACGTTTTCTCAATAGTTCTATATTAAGTTCTGCAAAATTCTTCAAAAAGTAGACATCTATATCTTTCTAACGATATATAATTTTTTATATAATAATTTTTAAATTGGTACAGTTTAAAATTTAAATTTAAAAAGCGTGAATGTATTTACTTTCATGATCCATAACAATAAAAAGTACCATAACTTTTGACTGAGAACTCCGAATAAATTTCCGTAAAATTCTACAAATATTAGACTTCCGTATCTTTCTGATGAGTTAACATTTGTCATGTAATTTCTTTCCAACTTTTCCTGTTCTCAAGACTTTCCGATTGTCAAGCTAATTTTTTTCCCGTTCTCAAGACTTTCCCACTCTCAAGACTTTCCCGTTGTCAAGCCAATTCCATTCCTGTTCTCAAAACTTTTCTGCTATCAAGCTAATTTTGTTCCCGTTCTCAAGACTTTTCCGTTGTCAAGCTAATTCCGTTCCCATTCTCAAGACTTTTCCGTTGTCAAGCTAATTTTGTTCCCGTCCTCAAGACTTTTCTGTTGTCAAGCTAATTCCGTTCCCGTTCTCAAAACTTTCCCAATTCTCGAGACTTTTTCAGGTCTCAAGACTTTCCCGTTCTTGAGACTTTTCTTGTTCTCGAGATACTTTCCGTTCTTAGAACTTTCCTGTTTCTCGAGGATTTTCCCGTTCTCATGTTATTTCAACTCAAAACTTCAAATTAAATTAGAATTAAAACTCAAAACTTTGTTTATCACGAGTCAAATAAGTTCTCACTTCTTTTAGAAGTTGATAATGATGTAAAAGAAATAAGCCAATGGAATATGCAAAGAACAAGTTTACCATTTTCTGTTGTGTTTCCAATTTTGTACTTGTTGTCATTCTTATCTCTGCTTCCAACTCGTTGTCATTTCTATTCTCACTTTCATTGTTGAGGAGGCATTTGATTTGATTTTTTTCACTTTTTGAGGGATTTCTCAAATTTTTCTCACTCTCAACGAGAGCACCAAAATGTAAAGATTTTTTTTTGTATGAGAAACTCTTTACGAATGAATAACAAAGATAATAATTTAGAGAAAGAGTGAGAGAATGAAGACACCATGATTTACATGAAAAACTTTTAAAAGGAAGAAAAATCACGAGGAGACGATCGATATTCACTTGTGTAAATGATTTTACACAGTTGATTCTGAGAGAAGAGGGAAAAGGCAATACACTTAGTAAAAGTTTTCTTGGGTCCCCCCCCCCC